>JAWWLR010000155.1:26730679-26755183 GCA_035041075.1 Acraspis erinacei | reverse complement strand
GCTGTTTAAAGAAATGAGAGAAGGGAGGAGCACGCTTCGAGCACCGAAAATACACCGGATCGCTTGTGAGCCTGCGTCTGCTTTTCAGGCTTCTGCAATGGAGCAGGATATCGCTGTGAGGACACCGGTCTCCAGAACAAAAAGAAAGAGATCAGCCACAAACACGCCGAGTCCCAACAGCGGTGAAGCTGCCAGACCAGCAAAGAAGCCTCAGGTGGAAGGCTCCACCCAAGAATGGGTGGACGTTGTGAATAAGAAAAAGAAAAAGGAGAAAAAGGCTCAAGCTGAAAATGCAGGAACCGGGAAAAATGATAATAAGATGAGAAGGCGACAAAGAAGGCGGACTGAGGCCGTCATGATCCGGCCGGCAGAGGGTTGTAGTTATGCGCAGATAGTCAAAGACATCAGGTCCTCAGTAAAACCCGATGATATGAATGTGGGAATTAAGGCCATAAAAAAACCCGTAAGAGAGATGTTTTGCTGGAACTTAGTCAATCGACTACTTCAGAAAGCAAAGCGAAATTTGTTGAAGCCTTACAAATTAGTCCCCTTGACGCATATCCAGATCTTTGATCTGGATATCGCTACAAGTGCGGATGATGTTCAACAGGCTCTTCAGTCTACTTTGAACGACAACATGACAAAGAAGGACTTTAGGGGAAGCCTGATGGCCTTCGTCGAGCTTAAGGAGATAGATGCCAAAAAGCTCATGCAGCTCGGGCATCTTAAAGTTGGATGGATACGATGTAGGATTCTCATCAAGGTACGGGCGCAACGCTGCTTCCGCTGCTTTGACTACGGCCATACAGCGGTTGACTGCAAAAGTAAGGACAGTAGCAGACTGTGCTCGAAGCAGGGTCGGTCGACTACGTAGGAAAATTCGGACCCGTGTTTCAGCGCCATTTTTGTCGGGCAGAGAAACTAAGCAGTATCCATGTGTTATGGTGCACGTGTCAATGTATATGCTGCTCTTTTGTGCGCCAGTATCAAATATGGTACTTTATTAATTTAATAAATACGGCTAAAATATAATCAGGTGGCTTAGTAAAGCTTTATAATAAAAAGGAAATGTTCCCGGTTTCAATCGTGTGCAAAAATACGAATCTTGCCGACGTTCTTTGAACATTGCAGTTAAGTTCTTCAGGGCTAACCTCTAGCAGTGAGTCTGAGAAGTAAATCATAGCAGGTGCAACAAGAAGAGGCGATGATTTCTGTACTACAGGTTAACCTAGGCTGCTGTAAGCTAGCCCAAGACTTAATGTCTCAGCTGGCTTATGAAAGAAAAGCTGACATTTACATCGTCAGCGAGCAATATCAGAATGGGAAGGGCCGAAACTGATTTTGCAACGACAGCGGCATTTCTGCCATCTGTGTGGTCAATAACATCGGATTCCCAGTACAGAAGCATGGAAGAGGAGACGGCTTTGTTTGGGTCTCGAACGGCAGAGACACCATCGTCAGTTGCTACCTTTCGCCAAACGAGGGGATTGCAGTCTTTCGCAGAAAGTTGGAGGAGATTTAAGAACTGCTCTACCAGATTCAAGGGGCCGTGAGGTGACGGACATGGTGGCCGCCGTTATACTGGTGGACACAGGAGATTGCGGAGCTAAGGATTATCTGCTTCAGTTTGAGGCGGAAAATCCCTAGGATCAAGAAGAAGCGCAAGGAAGCAGTCCAGGCCAACAGGGACTATATGAACGCGAAGAAGGTACTGAGCCGAGCTATTAACGAGAGAAAGCGCCACAAGTAGGTTGAGGTCAGAATGGCCGTTGATCAAGACACTTGGAGACTTGGCTATCAGATTGTAACGGGAAAGCTGTACGGATGCGCGCCGATCACAGCCATGGAGTCCAGGATGATGGAACGGATTATTTGGGAGCTACTCCCCAATCACCCAAGCCGAGACATCAGAGTGTAAGCGCTGTCTAAAGCGGTCCCTCTTTTCACTAAAGAGGAACTATGTATGGCAGCCTCCAAAATGACATTTGGAAAGGCACCGGGTCCTGATGGCATCCCGACGGAGGTGTTTCGGTTGATAACGCAGGAACATCTGTTCGTGTTGCTCAACCTTTTCAACTCTTGCCTCACACCTGGTGTCTTCTCTTCAAGGTGGAAAAGACAGAGACCTGTCTTACTGGACAAAGGTAAGGGCCCCCGATTACGGCGTCTTCATACAGACCACTCTATATGCTCGACGTTATCGAGAAACTCCTTGAAAACTTGCTACGTGCTAGATTAAGAGCAGCAGTTCAGACAGCAGGAGTTCTAGCCGAAAACCAGCACACTGCGTGAAGGAAGATCAACGGTGGGTGCAGTCAAGGAGGCTCTACAAGAAGTTGACCAAGCCTGAAGCGGAAATCATCGGTCCATAAAAGTCTGTGTCGTGATAACCTTCGATGTCAAGAATGCGTTTAACTCGGTGAAATGGATTGAAATTCTTGATGTCCTTGAAAGTCTGTTTAACATTCCAGCGCACCTTCTTCGCATAATAGGTGACTACCTTAATGATAGGCTGCCTACCTATGAAACGACATAGGGAACACGAAACACGGAGGTCACGGCAGGAGTTACCCAGGGGTCAGTACTTGGACCTGACCTCTGGAAGGTTGTCTACGACGATGTCCTATTGATGGACCTACCCAATGGCGTTAAACTAATTGGGTTCGCCGACGACCTGGCAGCGATGATCAAGGCTCGTACAGAAGCGGAGGCTAAGAACCTTGTGAAAGAGGTGTCAATTAGGGTGGAGAACTGGCTGCGAAATCATGGTCTCCAGCTCGCCAACAAGAAGACGGAAGTGGTGGTTCTCACTAGACAGAGATCCAAATTACGAAGGCAGCAGAAAAGGCTGAAAGGTGTGTCGCCATGCTGTTAAGGCTTATGCCAAACGTAGCTGGTCCGAGAAGCTGCAAGAGAAGGATAATAATGAGCATGGCAAACTCAATAATGCTATACGGTGCAGACGTCTGGGCGGATGCCCTACGACTTCAATGCTATAGGCAAAAGATTATGGCAGTATAAAGGAAAGGCGCATTGAGAGTGGCAAGTGCGTATCGTTCCACATCCGGATCGGCAGTGTTGGTCATAGCGGGATGATTCCCTATTGACCTTCTTGTCGCCGAGAGCAAAAGGATATACGAGGGCAAGAGGACTAGCATCGACAAAACCATCGCGACCGAGAGACAAGCTACGTTTCTAAAATGGGAAGAGCGGTGGCAAGCAAAAGACGTGGGTAGGTAGACTGCCAGGGTAATAGGCGTAGTGAAACCGTGGGTCAGCAGGAAACATGGGGAAGTGAACTATCACGTTACCCAGTTCCTCTCTGGTCACGGCCACTTCAATGCCCATCTATTCCGAAGGGAAAAGAAACCGAGCCCCAACTGCGATTATTGCACGATGAAAGTAGATGATGCAGAACATACGTTCTTCAAATGCATGAGATGGGCAGCCGCAAAGCACGCTCTAGAAGGAGAGATTGGCGCAATCATTACGCCAGACAAAATTGAAGCACTGATGGTTAGCGCCCGGACGAACTGGGATAACATCGCCCAGTACATTGAGAAGGTGTTAAAACAAAAAAAAACGAGAAGAGCAGCTCAGGGAGAGAGAAGCTCAAGCTTAACCTTTAAGTAGGAGATCCAGAGAATCAGGATAAGGAGATTTCATCACAGGGTCGAAGGCCGGCGAGCCCGAGAACGGACGATTGTCCCTCCTACCGAGGACGACGCGCTCTCTAGCTGAGGCTGGATGAAAAAGTTCTGGATTTTTCGAAAGCAAGAAACCTCTTCCCAGGGTCGAAGGCCGGCGAGTCCGAGAAAAGATATTTGTCTCTTCTACCGATGACGACGCGTACCCTGGCTGAGGTTGTATGAAAGTAGCCGAAAATATCATCTGGTGAATGCCAAGCTGGCAAAAAATGAAGGTAGCCGAAACACGGCTTACTGGCCTAAAACCTAGGGATCTGAAGAAATGCGTTAAGCGGTCTCGGAGTCCTATGCTGGCAGGAAAAGGAGTTAAGGTTTAGTGGTAGGTGCCGTGTTGGTAAGTCCCACTCTCACCTTCGTTCCTTTTAGACTAGGGGTGTCCCGTGTATATGTATATATGTGTGACATGCATATACTCGGCTCGTGGCACCAAAGTTCGGATGTGGTTAGTGCATCAGCATTTCACCGTTTTTACTTCTTTAACAAAAACGAACGTGGAAGATGAACCTCAGCACGCCACCGGCTGTAGGGAATACCCGCTCACTCAGCTCAGACGAGGTGCTCACTACAAAGCACTTCTGTTTTGCCCTTCTGACAACAGACATGGTGTACAACTGTGATATGGATGATGTAATCTGGTGAAATATGGAACAGAAGAGATGAAATATCAACTCTGTAAAAACTGGTCCCTCACTTGTGTACAAAATGAGTTACTGAAGTGTTTCAAAAGCATTCAGATATCAAATGTGTTTCAAATTGACATATTTGTTTTAACTGATTGTGTCATTATAAGACTCTACAAGACACGAGAGCGTCCGATCCGACGAAGTCCGGCGTGCAGCGCGAAACACCACACATGACCACATTCCGCGCAAGACCGAGAGGAAGGGAGGATGGGCTTAAGCTCGGAGAAGCGCTCGAAGAAAGGGAAGAAAAGCGGAGAAAAAGCGAAGCAGGGAAAGCACTGCAAGTGTTCCGTGAACATCCTGTTTTAAAATAAAAAAAGTAACACTAGCTTTTGCAGTGAACAATACGACTTTTGAGTATTTTTGTACTTAATTAGATATTGTGAATGAAACACTTCCAAGGCGAAATAAAGTTAATGAATGTTTCTACTGCGCTTCTATGATCTGTTTCTTCGCTTTACATCACTTTGGCGAAAAAGGTGCACAGGAAATGTGTTTTCCGAATTGCCAAGGCTTAAGGGGCTATACCACGTTTTCTCAATTTTCGACGCCGTTGTGGGAACCAAAGATATGGTCTGATCGAAATGAAATTTTTCACAGGTGATACTGTGAACAGAAACAACAGACACAACAATAAATTGAAAGAAATTTAAAGGATTTAAAATATATATTTATGTTATTTTCCATGATTCCAGGGAATTTTAAATATACTTCCAATAAACGGAAAGAATTAAAAAATATTAAATATTTTAGGGTAATTTTAAAGACACTAAGGAATTTTCAATAAATTGTGGAAGGATTTCATTTTTTTCAATAATTCAAAAAATTTGTATTTAAAAGGATTTAAAATATTTTCAAAAATTCCAAGGCACTTTTAATATATTTCAATCAATTTAAAGGATTTCACATATTTTACTTTTTTTTAAACATTCCAAGATAATTTCCAATAGGTATTTTTAAAGGTTCCAAGGAATTTGCAAGATTCTATAATATCTATAATAGAGTCTAAGTCAAGAGTCTATAATCAAAGATATTTTGTTTTAATCTGTAATTATATAATAATTTTCACAATACACCACATTTTATTTTTAGGAAAACTTTATTTTCCTGGCGAATTCAATATTTACAGAATATCAGTCATTTCATGCATCGTAAATATAAGGCTGTGGATTTGAAATATTTTAGGGTTCTTTCAAAGATTCCAAGGAATTTTCAATAGATTTCAAATGATTTGGTGGTATTTTCAAAGATTCCAAAGCATTTTCAAGAGCTGTAAACAATGTCTAGGGATTTCAAAAGAATTCTAAGGATTCAAAATATTGCACGATATTTTAAAGGCCGTGGTTACGTGTACCAAAATGTCGGTACAAGTAGTCACATTTTTTCGTTACAAATAAGGGGAGCTGGAAAAGGGTTAAATGTACCGAAATTTCTGTACGTATAGCTTAATTTTTTTTCTATTTTAAAATACTCCTAAGAATTTTCAATAGATTTAAATAAATTCGAGGGATACAACAGATTTTTGAAATATTATTAGGTATTTTAAAAGATTCCAAGGAATTTTCAATAGATATCAATTAATTAAAAGGATTATAAATATTTAATATTTTTTTTAATTCCAAGGAGTTTTAAATGTATTAAAAATAAATTTGAAGAATTTCAAAGAATTGGAATTTTTTAAGGTATTTTACAAAAGGTTCTAAGGAATTTTCAATATATTTCCAATAAATTGAAAGAATTTCAAATGATTTCAAATATTTGAGGGTATTTTAAAAGATTAAAAAAATGTTTCAATAGATTTCATATATTTTAGGGTATTTTCAAATCTTCCTAGGAATTTTCAGTATATTTCAATAAATTAAAATATTTCGTGGTTTTCTTGGTAATATTCAAAGAAATTTGTAATAGATTTAAAAGTCTGAAATATTTTCAAAGATTCCAAGGTATTTTCAATATATTGCAAATAATTCGGAAGAATTTCAAAGGATTTAAAATATTTGGGGTATTTTCAAAGATTTCAAAGAATTTTCAATATATTTCCAATAAATTGAAAGAATTTTAAATATTTTAGGTTACTTTTAAAAGATTCCATAGAATTTTCAATAGATATCAATAAATTGAAAGGATTTCAAATATTTTATGTTTTTTTTTATTGGTAATATTTCAAGAAATTTGTAATAGATTTAAAAGGATTTAAAATATTTTCAAAGATTCCGAGGTATTTTCAATATATTGCAAACCGTTTGGAAGTATTTCACAGGATTATAAATATTTAGGATATTCTCAATGATTCCAAGGAATTTTCAATATATTTCCAATCAATTGAAAGAATTTAAAGCATTTTATGTTTTTGTAATATTCCAAAGAATTTGTAATAGGTTTGAAATGATTTGCAATATTTTCAAAGATTCCAAGGTATATTCAATATATTGCAAATAATTCGGAAGAATTTCAAAGGATTTAAAATCTTTGGGGTATTTTCAAAGATTCCAATAATTTGAAAGAATTAAAAAATTTTTTTGTAATATTCCAAAGAATTTGTAATAGGTTTGAAAGGACTTGAAACATTTTTAAAGCTTCAAAAGTATTTTCAAGTTTTCAATATATTTCCAATAAATTGAAAGAAATTTAAAAGGATTCAAAATATTTGCGGTATTTCCAAAGATTTCAAAGAAATTTTAATTTTTTTCCAATAAAATGAAATAATTTGAAATATTTTTGGGTATCTTAAAAAATTTCAAAGAATTTTCAATAGACATCAGTAAATGGAAAGGATTTCAAATATTTTATGGTATTTTTAATGTGTATTTTAGCTATAGTGCATATTACTGTCTTTTCAGAGATTTCAAGGAATTTGCAATATATGTCTTATAAATTGAAATTTTTTACAGTATTTAAAGTATATTCATGGTATTTTCAAAGATTCCTGGTTATTTTCAATACAATCCCAATAAAATCATAGGATTTAAAAAAAAAGTGAAACATTTTAGGGTATTAAAAAAATTCCAATGATTTTTCAATAGATTTAAATCAATTTAAAGGATATCAAACATTTTAAGTTTGTTTTAGTATTCTAAAAAATTCTCAATAGGTCTTTTTAAAGGTTTTTAAGGAATTTTCAAGAGTCTATAATATTCCAGAGATATGATACTGTCCACGTTTTAATGCTAACCAACTATCACAAAATAAAATG
The DNA here is from genome assembly GCA_035041075.1 of Acraspis erinacei. Taxonomy (NCBI): domain Eukaryota; kingdom Metazoa; phylum Arthropoda; class Insecta; order Hymenoptera; family Cynipidae; genus Acraspis; species Acraspis erinacei. The sequence goes on along the minus strand of JAWWLR010000155.1, from coordinate 26,747,600 downwards.
ATTAAAAAAGACAATTTCTGATTTTATTTTTAGATTTAGTGAGAGGAGTAGAATTAAAAGAAGAAAGATTGTGTGAAATACTATAATCGTTTAATATCTCGGCTGGGCATGACATGATGCTATGTGCAACTCTCCACAGTTACACGGTGCTGATTTACTAAAACTGCGAGTACATTGAATTTTCAGACAAAAATTAATTGCCCCTAAAAAGTAGGAAAAATTTTAAAATATCAAGTGCATATTAGCTCTAGGTTTGCAGGTTAGACACAGGAACTACAACAATGACAATTTTTCGAAATTGCAAACATTAATCAATTGCCCGGAATGATTAGTCGTACACATTGAATTAAGTTGTTATTTGGTGCCTTCTTTTGTGCCATATGCACAAAACACCCGATACCAAGCCACTGACGAAACTTGACAATTAAATAATACTATGAGAGAAACTATGATTACTCTAGACATTAGAAATTTCCAAGAGACTCGAATAAAGTCATTCGTCATCAGTCATCGCATTCACCGTGAGGAGAAAAAATATTTTCGCATGATTCACAATCATTCTATATATAAGTTCATAACATTATTTATATAATATGGTCTTTTATACTTTTAAATCAGTACTAGGTACCTTAAATATAATTTTATACACGCTATCTGATCTTCATGTATGTACATAATCAATATTTATGTTACAGGATAAACCAACCGCCACGCAATTTCGAAAAGTCGACCATTCGACTAATCTAACACGTTCTATACATTGATTAGCTTTGGTTAACGAACCTGGAATGTTAACGCGTTAATTGTAAAATGCCTATAAAATTGCCTGTACACAGATAAGTCATTGATATCTCTGCGAAAGCAGAGGGAAATTCTCGAAAGACTGATTTTTCATATTGACGAACAAAAAAAAACAGAATTCGCAGATTAAATGATTAAACTCGAGGATTTGATCAGGGTGTCTGCTCAAAGCCTGGAAAGAAATTACCTGAAAACTCCAGGTTTTTTCCAGGTACTTCAAGATTTTTCAGGTGTATTTTTCCATTCAAGTGTTTCGAATTTTTTTTTAAACAATAGGCTCAGAATGTGTAAAATTTAATATTTCTTCATTTGTGAAAGTAAATTTATTAAACGATAGATTAACTTCCAACCAAATAATCGAATTTTAAATTAAAAAATTGGATTTTTAACTGAAAAAACATCATTTTTAAATGAAAATTTCAATAGTTAAAGTTTCAGTTAAAAAAGAATTTATTTAAAAAAATGAATTTTCAATTAAATAGATAAATTTTCAAGTAAAATTATGAATCTTCCACTGGAATAGTTTAACTTTAAACCAAAAAGATGAATTTTCAACAAAGAAGATAAATTTTCGACCAAAAAAAAGATCAAATATATTTTAGGGTATTATAACAAATTCTAAAGGAATTTTTAATGGATTAAAATTATTATTTTTTTATTATTCCAAAGAATTTGTAATAGATTTAAAAGAATTTGAAATATCTTCAAAGATTCCAATATATTTCCAAGAAATCTAAGGAATTTCAAAGAATTCGAAATATTATTGGGTATTTTAAAAGATTCCAAGGAATTTTCAATGTATATCAATAAATTGAAAGGATTTTAAATCTTTTATGATTTTTTTCAATATTACAAGAAATTTTCAGTATATTTCCACTGAACTGAAAAAATCTTGAATGATTTAAAATATTTTTGTATATTTTAAAAGATTCCAACGTGTTTTGAATAAATTTGAATAATTTTTTAAATTAAAAATTTAATAGTTTAAGTTTCAGTTCGAAAATAATTAATTTTGGATAAAAATATACGAATTTTCAATAAAATAATTAAATTTTCCACAAAAATGCTGAATTTTTTACTAGAATAGTTTAATTTTAAACCAAAATGATAAATGTTGAGCAATAAAGATTAATTTTCGTCCAAAAAATACAAATTTTGAATTTCCACAGGAGATGAATTTTTAACTAAAATGATGAAAATCTCAACTGAATTAAGTAAATTTTCAGTAAAAAAAATCATTTTCAACAATGAAGATTAATTTTTTAACAAAAAAGACAAATTTTGAACAAAATTCATGAATTTTTCAAATAAAAAAGATAAATTTACAAGCAAAATGAAAGTTAAATTTTCCATTAAAACAATTTATTTTCAACAAAAAAAACTAATTTTTAACCAAACAGTCCAAGGGGAATAACCAACAAAATTTTTTCATTAATTAGAACCTTTTAAAAAATCCTTAGAAAGATTACAAATTTTATTTTAAAATCTTAAAAAATCTGCATTTTGTTTTAAATATCTGTAAATCTTGTTTAATTTAAAATTATTAAATTTTTTTTTCAAAACTTCTAAATACCTTTTAAAATTATTGGGAAATATTGGAAATTTTTTTTAATACATGTCATTTTAATAGCAGCATGATATATAATAATATATTTAATATATATAATTTTAGAAGTCTAAATATTATACAAAAATTAATTTTTTTTCAAACAAAAAATCAGTTTTAATTTTCCTAGAAATCAAAAGATTTTTTGGATTCTTGTGAAACCTTTCACAATTCTTAAAAAGCTTAAAGAAATTTTATTAAATTAAAAATTAAATTAAATTATTTGATAAAGTTTAAGTTTTAGATTAAATTTTCAACTAAAAAACTAATTTTTAACCAAATATTTAAAGCTTCACCTGGAATATTAAACATTTAGTAAAAAAAATTAATTTTCATTAAAAAAAACAAAGGGATTTTCAAAAAAGCAGTTAAATTTGTAATAAATTTAAAAGGATTCGAAATATTTTAAATGATTCCAAGACATGTTTAATATAATTCCAATATATTTAAAGAATTTCGAAGGATTTGAAATACTTTGGGTGATTCCAACGACTCCAAGGAATTTTGAATGTATTTCGAGTAAATTGAAAGAATTTGGAATATATTAGGGAATTTTTAAAAATTCTATGAAATTTTCAATTAATTTCAAAAAATTGAAAGAATTATTTCCATTTGAAAGTAAAAAAGATAAATTTTTAAACAAACATTAAATATTATGTTAGATTCAACTAGATTATTTAAATTTGTAGTTAAAAAATCCTTTTCAACTAAGAAGAAGAATTTAATATTCAAAAATTATTATTCAACCAAATAGATATTTTTTCAACTGAAATGTTGGAATATCCACCTGAAATAGTTAAACTTTCATTTAAAAAAAATTAATTGTCAATTAAAACAAAAATGTTAACAAAACATTTGAAGCTTCCCCTGGCGTATGCAATTTTCTAGTAAAAAAAAAAATTAATTTTCATTGAAATACAAACTAATTTTCAAGAAAGTAGTTACATTTTTATTGAAAAAGATGAATTTTCAAACAAAGTTTCATTTCCATTTAAGGGAGAACAAAAAAATTTTAACGAAATAGTTAAATCCAGTAATCTAAATCTAGTTTTACAAATGCAAAAACAAGATCTTTTTAATTTTATAATATAATTTACATAAAACTCAAGCTCTTGAACGAATTCCCTGACATTTCCAAAAATTTTCTAGACATATAAAAATTCCCTGCCAATTCCAGGCGAGTAAACACCCCGATCCATAATCTCGAGAGCACCCTGTACAATACGACTAAATTGAAATAATTACACTGCTTGTACAGGTTGTAGATTAAAATTGCATGACATTCCATTATCTTTGGTATATAGTAACGAATTTTGTATAAATGTACACGCGTTCTCAAATAACACGTATCGTTGTTTAGCTTTCTTTTTTTTTTATCATATCAAACACTCGAATTCTCCATAATTGCGAAAAACTTGTGCACGTTACCACAATTGTTAACTGTAGAGTAAATATTAAAATATCGAGATAAAAAGTTAGACACTGAGACTCAAATTCTGATGACAAAACGAACTGAGATTTAAAATTCGAAGCATCTTTTTTTGTCCATCCTTTACGCTACTTACTTCATTATTTTTTTTTCACTGATTGTTTTGTTTCGTATCCTTAATTACAAGCACCGACGTGAAATATATAAGTTTTTTTCATGTACTTTGAACAATGAGCAAATAAGATTTATAAACTTAACTCCCTGTTTTCAACTTCATCCAACGCGTGAACCACCATCCTTCTTTCCAAGCTCGAACGGATCGCTGGACTACTTTATAAATAGGCCGACTATCACTGGGAGTCTTTTCTTTTTTTTTTTTTTTTAAATAATGAATATCTTATCTTGATAGGTGAACACAAAATCGATGAACTGATTGATGGGACCTATTGCGGAGAGCGACATTCCTTTTGATGGAGGCGCTCGAACCAAATTCGGACCAAAAACAACTGCCAAGTTGCTCGATGTCATTTTATTCAGGTCACATCTGTCCATCACCTGTGAACACAATTCACAAAGTTTTTATGGCATCACGTTTTAATAAAAAAAAATTCCCCTTTTGTAAAACACTTTCACGGTCGAAGAAATTAAAAAATTCGAACTTTTAAAGCTAAATACTTTTTTCTATTTGAAGTATTAAGAACTGAACTGCAAATTAAGGCACTCAAAGTGGAACTCTTTAATTTGTAACTTTTAATATTGTACATAATTTACAGTTTAAAGATACAGATTGAGTTCAAAAATATAAATTATTCAAATAAATTAACTGAAACGCTTTTAAAATTAAAAGTTAAAAAGTTAAATCAATAATAATACATTGTTTTTTGAAATATTATAAAATATTGTCTTAAAATTAATTTGTTTAAATAAAAAATAATTTTTCCTTTTTCTAAAAATTTGTTTCTATGATTTGGAAACCCTGAACACTTTTTAAAAAGCTTGTCACTTCAAGCTTTACACTAATTTGGAATATTTTTCAAAAATTTTGAATATCTCTTCAACTTACTCGAATTTATTATAAATTAATAAGTGCTCAAATTTATTTATGCATGAAAACTGGTGTTAAAATATCCTCTTAAAAGAATTTTTTTAAATAAAAAATAATTTGATATTTTCCCAGGAATATCAACAAAATTTGTTTATTATCTGCAAAGCTTTCAAAATTGTTAGAATGCATCAAAGTTTTATTTCAAAATCTTCGAAAATCTATATTTTGTTTATAATTTTTTGAAATCTTTACAAATTTAAAATTATCCTGCAAAATTAAAAAAATTGCTTTCAAATACTTCAAGTTCTTATATTGAAAATTTCCGAAATATTTTTAAATATTTTCCTAAAATTAATTTTTCAAGATAAAAAATCATTTTCAATTTTCCTGCGAATCTTAAGAAATGTTTTGTATTCTTTTGAAACGTTTCACAGTTTCTAACACGCCTTAAATTTTGATGTCCAAATGTGCAAAAACCTAATGCAAAAAAAAAATACCCTGACAATTCCAGGTCTAATTTTTATAATACGGGGCCACATAATTTCATATTTAGCATTTTTAAAACAATACAAAATTTTAAAAAAGCAAGCAAAAATTGGAAACTTACATTTTTATTTGAAAAAATTAATATTTAACCAAAATAATACATTTTCCAGTGAACAGGAAAAGTTTAATTTTCAAAGAAGATTAATTTCTACAAAAAGGCGAACTTTCAACGAAAAATGAACTTTTAACTAAAAAAGATAAATTGTCCACCAAAAATTGAATAGTCAAACTTTTAGTAAAAAAAAAGGTAATGTTCAAGTAAGGAGATTAATTTTCAAATAAGATTATGAAATATTCAATTGGAATAATTACATTTTCTGTTAAAAAAACATTTTTGTAACCAAAAAATTTAAAAATTAAATTAAATTAAATAAACACTTAAATGTTGTACTAAAAAAAATCAGTTTGCAACCAAAAATGGAATAGTTCAAGAAAGTTAATTTTCCAAAAAAAATTTAACTAAGGGAATCAATTTTTAACCAAAATTTTAACTTTCAAGATGATTAATTTCTACAAAAAAAACGAATTTGTAATTAAAAAAGATCATTTGTCATCAACTGGAATAGTTGAATTTTAAACCAAAAATGTGAATTTTCAACTAAAATAATGTTTAACTAGAAAAATTGAAATTTCAAACTAAGAATATTAATTTCTATGAAAAATACGATTTTTCAACTGAAAACAAATTTTCAAACAAAAGTTGAATAGTTAAATTTATGAAGAAAAAAAAACAGATACATTGTAAAAAAAATGGAATAGTTAAACCAAGAAAAAAACTTGATTTTCCACAAAATATTTTAATACAGTAATATAAAGCTACTTTTCCACCTTTTTTCGTGTATATCAAAATTTCATGAAAATTTTATGTTTTCCACGTAGGGTAAAGACCATGATTTTAAATATAACCTTACCTTCGACAAGAACTGCACGATATATTTCAGCAGCTGGTAATTGTCGAGAGGAAGTTTCTCCAGAATTAAGATTTTTACTCTTCGAGGTCTTTCGTCCTTTGCTAGAGCTAAAAAAATATATAAAAAGTATAATTAATTGAAAGAAATTCAATTAAGAGTTTTAATGAATAATGAAGATAATATTACTCTGAAATTGGGTGATTTCGTCGTAGAGATCGTATGTCATGAGAGGTTCGTCAAGCTCTCGCAAAAAAGTTTTAAGAAGAACTGCTGCTATATGTGGATCCCCGTGAAAATCGATCGGCAATCCTTGATTGCATCGAGTTTGAAGTTCCTTGACTACTGCCACATTTGCAGATCTTCTAAATATTCCCTCAGTTTCCAATACTACAATAAAAAAACAACAAAAAAACAAGTATTTATCCATTCCTTTGTAACGCTCGTTTTATTTTTGACTAGCAATAATGATTCGTGTTAAGATTCTCATCAAAAATCAAATTCTCAGTACAAATCAGGATGGCCGTGTTAATCAAAGAAAAAAAATCCCGGCTTGTTCCCAGTTCACAAAAATTTTTCATGGACAATGAAATTAAAAAAATCGAAATCTAAAGCTAAAAATGTTCTCATTTAAAGCAATAAAAACTGAGCTGCGAATAATTTTAAGCAATTTTCAGCTAGAAACATAAAAAATTGAAGGATTACATTTTTTTATAAACTGAAAACTTCTTGAGTTATTTTTATTTCAAATAGTTTTAAAATCCTTAAAAAAACTCAAAATTGTATGTTAAAATATTTTAAAAATCTGCATGTTATTTTACATTTTTTCAAATTTTAAATTATGGTTTAAATTTTTTCCCAACTTCTAAACTTCTTTTGAAATGTTTCGAATTTTTCTTAAACATTTGTAAAAATGTACTGCATAATAAAAAATAAAATTTCTTTAAAATCTTCCATATTCATTTTTTATAATTTTGGAAATCTTTTCAAATCTTTTCTTAAAATTAATTTTTCAAAATAAAAAATCATTTTCCATTTTCCCAGGATCCTCAAGAAAACGTTTTCATCTTCTTTTAAAGCCTTTCAAAATTCTTAGAAAGGTTCTATTTTTTCTCGAAACAAACAAAAACCGGATTTTCTCGATATATGTACACTTCATTAAATTATTTGAATTAATTTCAATTTTCAAATTAAATTTGAATCTTCTTAAAGCTTCTAAATATCTCTTCAACTCGAATTTTTCCTAGGAATAATAGGTGTGCAATATTTATTTATACATCAAAATTCAAAACTTTTACTTAAAAATTAAAATGCTTTTAATAGAACATTATTTATTTTATATTTATATTATTATTTATTTATTTTAAAACTGAATAAAATCAATATCAATAAAATAATTTTTAACTCATTAATTCAATTCAAATTTTAAACAAAAAAACGAATTTATAACAAAAGAGTTCAATATTCAATTCTAAAATCTAATTTTAAACCATATTAAAAATTTTTTTTAAACAAAATAGTTAAATTTTCAACCAAAAAAGAACGTTCAGTTAAAATGATGAATCTTCAAACAAAACATAATTTTCTAACAAAAGAGTTTAATTCTTAACCAAGCAGTTGAATATTCAACCGAAAAAGATGGATTCTTAACAAAACATATAAGTTGATATTGCCACCAAAAATGATTTTAATTTGTAATCAAAAACAGTTGAATTCAGCGAAAAAACACAAGTTTTTAACAAGATTCTAAATTTCCACTAAGAAATATTTTTCAGTTGATAGAAAATAATAATTGTAACCAAACTGTTGAATTTTCAAATAAAAAAATAAATTTTTTAATAAAAACAGAACGAATTTTTAAACAAATAGTATACTATTCAAATAAAAAATAAAAAATTTTCACAAAAAATGGAATAGATCAATTTTAAGCTAAAAAAATTAATTTTCGACGAAATCGAATTAAAAAAAAGTAGATTAAAAGTGATGAATTTTTAATTAAAATTATGAATATTCAATTTAAATGGTTGCATTTTATAACAAAAACATGAATTTTGAACTGGAATGATGAATCTTGAACTATAATAGTTGAATTTTCAATTTAAAAAAATCAATTTTCAACTAATCAACTAACAATATTAATTTTCTACAAAAAAGACGATTTAATATTCAACTGTATTAGGTTCTTTCTTAACTAAAGAAATGACTATAAACCAAAAATAAAGAGTTTTCAACAAAATATAAAATATAAAATCCACCTAACCAAAAATGTCTTCGACAGGTTGGGCAATAACCATCTTAAGCCTGTGACAACATTTTAAATATAATAATATAATATAATAATATAATAAAATAATATAATAATAATAATAATAAATCTTCATCTGAAACAGTTTCATTAAAAAATAACTGCTAAAAAAAGATACATTTTTAATCAATATGGCTAATTTTCATGAAAAAAGTTTAAACCTACACTAAAAAAAATAAATTTCCAACAAAAAATTTAATAGTTAAATTATCAGTGAAAAATTAATAATTTTTAACCAAAGAGATAAATTTTCAATCAGAGATGAAAGCTCGGTTAAAATAATAAAAATTGAAACAAAAAAATATTTTTTTAACAAGAGTTTTATTTTCAGTCAATTAGTTGGATTTCAAACAAAAATAATTAATTTTATATATAAAATGGACGCATTTGTAACAAAAAAAAAATAATAATTTTTGACCAAAACGTTGAATTTTCAAGCCAAACAGATAAATTTTTAAGCAAAAATAGAATAGTTAAATTTTCAGTTAGAAATTTATTTTCCAACAGGAAAAAAAAATTTCAACAAAATAGTTTCATTGAAAAAGAACTGCTAAAAAAGATACATTTTTAACCAATAAGGCTAATTTTCAAGAAAAAAGTTAAAACTTACACTAAAAAAGATAAATTTCCAACAAAAAATTGAATATTTAAATTATTAGTGAAAAAAATGATAATTTGTAACCAAAGAGATGAGTTTTCGATTACATTGATGGAATATTCATCAACATAGTTAAATTTTCAATGAAAGGGATGAAAGCTCAGTTAAAATGATAAAAATTGAAACCAAAAAATATTTTTTTTAACAAGAGTTTCATTTTTAGTCAATTAGTTGAATTTCAAACAAAAATAATTAATTTTCTACCAAAAAAGAACTAATTCGTAACGAAACAAATTAAATTTTTGACCAAATCGTTGAATTTTCAAGTAAAAAAGATAAATTTGTAAGCAAAAAAAAAAGAATAGTTAAATTTTCAGTTAAAAAAGCTAATTTCCAATAAAAAACAGAATTTTCAACGAAATAGTTAATTCGATTATTATAAAGCTCCATTTATAAATTTAAAACATTCTTATTTAATTCCATACTACCATTTTTTTTTAATTTACTCGCTCTCTCAAAAAAAAAATCCCTGAAATTTCCAGGATTTTCCAGTTGTAGAAAAATTTCCTGGCCAACTTTTTTAATTTTCACCCATATGTTATAATTTTTACCTTCTGGAGTTCTAAGAAAGTCGACACATTGCCGTACGATCGGTGGTATAGGATCGCCACCGTTGTTTTCTTTGATAAACTGAAGACTCGCTCCGAATTGAGTTGTACAAACTGGCGGTGCTATTCCACTCGGAGCAGGACTCGGAGGCAAAGTCTTTCTGTTTTTAATCATTAATTGCTCGTCGTGTCTGTAGCAAAAAAAAAAAGATTTTTTTTTAAATTTAGACGTTTTCCAATTAATTATTTTCGTGTTTTCATTACACAAATAAAGAGATACTTACTCTAAAACTTGGGACGGAATGATAAGTTGATCGAGATTGATGTACTGTGCCAATTCTTCCAAATAATTCACATACATCATCTTTCGACCGAACTTGGCGCTGTGTAAATCAGAATCATAATTAAAAGGTCGTTAATATTTAATTATCTAAATATGTAAAAAAAAAAGGTCTATTCATATATGGAAAATTAAAGAACTATTTTTTTTCATTTGTAAAAGTAAATTTTTTCAAAGATAAGTAATTTCTTAATGGTATCAGTTTCAAGGGATTTAATTAATATGTTTAATTTAGAAAGCTTTGAAAAATCACATTAAAATATATTCTTCAATATATTATGACCATCGAATAATAAAAAAAAATAAATAATACTAAAAACATATTAATCTTTTCTTGAATTTGTTCATAAATGCCAAGAATTCGAATCATAATGCAAAAAATTTTTTATTATATCTTCATACACTTAAAAATAAGTGCATATTTAACGTATTCATATTTTGAATTAAAGATATTTTCCAGGTGACCCATACATCGTGTAAAAAAAACAAGGAAATATTGCATTTTTAACAATATAGATTAAGTTTGTACAAAATCGTTATAGTTTCAAAAAAAATAGTTCAATTTTCAACTGGAATAGTTCAATTTACAGTTTAAATAATTAATAATTTTTAATAACTTAGTTCAATTTTTAACCAAAGAGATGCATTATTTCCCATTAAAATGTGAATTATTTAAAAAAAAATACATTTTTAACAAAAGAGTTTAATTTTAAACCAAGTGGTTAAATTTTCGACTAAAAAATATGAATTTTCAACCAAGAAAATTAATTTTCTACAAAACAAGGCGAACTTCTACAAAATATATCAACTTTTAATTAGTTAAATATGCAGTTAAAAAAAATAATTTTACAACAAAATACACGAAATTTAAGCAAAAAAAAGACCAATAAGATTTTCAGTTATAAAAATTCCTTTTCAACGAAAGAGATGAATTTTCAACCAAATAGTTCATTTTTCAACCAAACAAATTTTCAGTCAAGTGAGAACATTTTTTTCAACCAAATTGTGGAATTTTCAAACCAAAAGATGAAATTTCAAACAAGAAGACTTGCAACAAAGTAGAGAATTGAATTTTGAATGAAGAAAAATTGAATTTCTAACAAAACACACGAGTTTTCAACAAAATACATTAACTTTTAACCAAAAAAAATTATTAGTTAAATTTCTAGTTAGAAAAACTAAATTTAAACTAATTTGATCATTTTTCAAATAAAATTATGGAATAATCAATTGCATTAGTTAAATTAACAGTTAAAAAATTAATTTTTAAGAAAGAAAACAACCAATTTTTAACCAAATAGTTCCATTTATAACCAAAGATATAAATTTTCAATTAAAATCCTGAATCTTCTATAAAAAAAATGAATTTTGAACAAGAGTTTAACCTACTATCAAGCAACTAGTCGAATTTTTAACTAAGAAAAATGAATCTTCTACCAAAAAATACGAATTTTCAACAACATAATTAAAAAAAAGAATTTTCATAAAACAAAGTTGAATTTGCAACTGGAATATTTAAATTTACTATTGAAACAATGTAATTTTTTATTTAAAAATTTAATTAAATAGTTCAATTTTTAACCAAAGAGATGCATTTTTAATTAAAATTATTAATCAACAAAAAAAAGTTTAACTTTCCACTAAGTAGGTGAACTTTCAATAAAGAAAAATGAATTCCAATTAAAATATCGTTGATATTTTAACCAAAAAATGTTGTATTTTTAAATCAAGAACAGTTGACTTTTCAGTTAAAAAAATTAATTTTCTACAAAAAACGAATTTTTAACATAGTAGTTAAACTTTTAGCCAAAAAATACTTTAATTTTTAACAAAAAAAAAAGAAAAAGTCTCGTAAAAATAATAATAGTTGATATTTCAAACAAAATATTTAATTCCCAATAAAATTCAGTTAAATTCAACCAAAAGCGATTAATTTTGAACAAGAGATGAATTTTCAGCTAAAAAAGATTTTTCAGTGAAAAGAGAAAAAAAATCCAACAAAACTATCGAATTTTAAAGCAAAAAGATTAACTGTCAAATAAGAATATTATTTTTCAAACCAAAAAGGAAGATTTTTCAACAAAACAAATTAATTTTTAACAAAGTGCTGAACTTTCAGCTAAGAATGATACATTTTAAACCAAAAATGGAATCGTAAAATTTTCAGTTAACCACATTATTTTCCAACAACAAAATTCCAACAAACTAGTAAAACCAATTATTATGAAGCTACTTACTTTTATAAATCAAAAATGTGAAATTTTCAAATTTCAAATAATTTTCAAAAAAAAAAGTTAAATCAAACACTTTAGGGATAAAAAATAGTATCAATAAATTTTTCAGATATTCAAAGTTAACTTTAATATTTATTTAAAATGTTAGTTTTTTAATATTCAAAATTCCTATTTATTTATCGCAGGTTTCACCGTTTACCTCGCTTTTCTCAATTTTCCACTTAAAAGCAAACTGAATTAATTGAACCAAATATTTTTGGTTCAAAGTTCATTCTTTTCAAATTGATTATTGGGTTCAAAATTGAATGATTTTGTTGAAAATTGAACAATTTTATTAAAAAGTCTTTTTGGATTGAAAATTCAACAATTTAATTGCAACTTCATTTCTTTCTTAGCTAAAAAATTTTTATTTGATTAAAAATTCAACTATTTTGGTAAACTTTTATCTTTTTTTGTTAAAAATTCAATTCTATTTTTTAAATAATATTTTGAACTGAAAAATTGAACTATTTTATTAAAAATTCAACTCACCGGTTGCAAATTAACTTCGTTGTTAAATATTCATATTCTGGGGTTAAAAATTAAACTGTTTTATAGGAAGTTCATCTTTTTAGCTTAAAAATTCAAGAATTTTGTATAAAACTAATCTCTTTTTGTGAAAAAAATCATTTTCTTTACTGAATATAATTTGCGCAAAATTATCCTTTAAGTATTTAAAAAATTAACGCAATTTAATTTTTTTTCTAGAAACGCAATTTTAGAAAAATGTACGTCTGGAAAAACTAGATGTATTTCGTAGTTTGTTTTTTAAACATTACGAAATTGTACACACAATTATGAATAGCTACAATTTTATACGAAAAAATAGAAAAATAATTCATAATTTTCGAAAGTATTTTAATAAAATTACAAATTTCTCTAAAAAAGATAAAACGTTTGCAATTTGTAAAAGCAATTCTCACTACTATTTTAAAATTTAAAAAAATTCTGGAATTATAATCATAATATTTTTATTAGTAAAAAGAACTCAGTTTATAACATTTCGCAAATTTGAAATTTCACCATCAAGTACTAAAATAAATATTAAGACTTTGAAGTAGGTGCGAATAAAAACAAATCCATTAATTTTTTCAAAATTCCATGTCCTGTCCAGGGTTTTCCGGGTATTTTGGTAACTTTAAAATTGAGAAGCAATAATTACCTGATTGCAGGTTTGAAGATCTGCCAGACAATTCTGATAAAATTGGTCGGATGTACTAAGTACAGGGCTTTTAAATTTTTCTTGTACTTCCTGTCGAATGCCTTATAAGCTTGCCATAACCAGGATAAGGGCGGTTTATTTTTCGACGTAAGGCCATGGTGGAAATAAACTAAACTATAATCTTGCTCCACGAATGTGTCCAAAGTATGTGTTAAATACCTAAAATACAATTGAATTCCATGACATTTATGGTCCACATTTTAATTAAAGATCTAACTTACCTTTTTATTGGAATTAATTGAGGCCAATTGACATTTTTAACTAGGAAATTATTAGAAATTAAACCGAAAAGAACACAAACGTTGATAGATATTTTTTGTAAATGTTTTTTGGTTTTTATTTAAAAAAAAGTAAAAAAAAAAGAGGAAAATGTGGACGTTAAAGAAGAATTTAAATTTTGATTTATTCGAAACTTAATTTTTAAAAATTTTAATTGACATTTTGTTTTACGGACCTGAGAAGTTTTGCGTGATTAAAAGCTTCTTTGCTGACGGGAGGTAATTTACATGCAGATACTACAATTACTTTTCGCCCGGCACTATCGTCACCAACGACCTCGACAATTCCGTGTCTTGAAATATCTAAGTAATCTTCCTCATCTGCAAGCTCTTCGTCGAGAGCGGCGAGATCAGCAGCTGTAGCAATTAAATAAAATATATTCATTTTAAAATATAATTTCAAAAACTAGGAGAGTTTAACTAAAGTTCAAGTGAAGCTTTGAAAATTACTCCTTCTGACTTCAGTCCAAAATACTCCCAAAATAGGGGTAAGGTGATTTTTTAAAAGAAAGTAGGGGAACAGTGGGAGAATAAATTATTTTAAATAAAATTAATGTAGACACATATTTCTAATATTTTAAGAAAAATTATATTATAATTTACACAAAATAGCTGAATTTTCTATGCCACGAGATGAATTTTCAACCTAAAAAGTCGACTACTAACAATACCGTTTCATATCAACAAAGAAAGATTAATTGCTAACCAAATAGAGACCAATTTTTTATAAAAACGTTGGATTTTTGATCAAATAGTACAAATTTTCAACCTACAAAGATAAATGTTCAAACTAAAAAGACGAATTTTCAACAATATTTGAATTTTGTACAAACCAATTATATTTTTTAATAAAAAATATATTTTTTAATTAAAAAAGTTCATTTTCAACTAAATTTTTAAACCTTCAAACCAAAAAAACGATTTTTTAACAAAACAGCTCAATTTTCAACAAAAAATATGAATTTTCTATACCCAGAGATGAATTTTTTGACCTAATAAATCGAACATTTTTAGAATTTTCCATTTAAAAAATTTTTTTTGACTGAACTGTTTTATTTAGAATCAAGTAGTTCAATTTTCAGACAAAAGAGACCAATTTTCAATAAAAACGTTGAATTGTTAATCAAATATTTGAATTTTCAACCCAAAAAAATGAATGTTCAAACTAAAAGGTGTTTTTTCAAAAATATTTAAATTTTTAACGAAGAAAGAAAAAAATCCCACCAAACAATTAAATTTTCAGCAAAATATATGAATCCGTCACACGGAACAAATTAATTTTCGACGATTCTTAAGTCAAAACGATGAATTATCGACAAAACAGTTCATTTATTTATTTGAAAATTAGTAAGCCCAACAAGTTCAAAGAACCAATGATGGGGCTACAGTTGAATTTTCAACCCAAAAAGGTTAATTTTCAACCAAAAAATTACATTTTTTACCAAACTGTTCAAATTTCAAGCTAAAAAGACGATTTTTTTTACAAAACAGATGAATTGTTAAACCTAAAATATAAATTTCAAAGAAATATTTGATTTTTAACAAAATAGTGAAATTCTCAACAAAATAGTTGAATATTCTACAAATTAGTTCAATACTTAAACCAAACCTTTGAAAATTTAAACCAAAAAGATAAATTTTCAACAAAAATTTCCTTTTTAATTAAACAGTCGGTAGTTGAATTTCCAATCAAAAATGATGAATTTTGTGAACGAAAAACGTAATAGTTGACACATCAACCAAAAGAGATTTACATTTTACGCTAAAAAATCAATTTAATCCAATTAAAAAAGAAAAATTGTCGACAAAATAGTTGATTACTGAACCAAAATTTAATCCAATTAAAAACGAAAAATTGTAGACAAAATAGTTGATTACTGAACCAAAACAGATTAATTTTTAACTATAAAATTTTATTTTTAACCAAAGAGATCACTTTTTAAACTAAGAAGACAAATTAGCAACGCAAAAAGATTTTTCAGTCAAGAAAAAAAATTTCAACCAAATCATTAAATTTTGAAGCCAAAAAAAAAACGAAATTTCTACCACACAATTGAATTTTCAGTAAAAAAGTTAATTTTCAACAAAATAGTTAAATAATTAACAAAATAATAAAATTTCCAACCAAAAGAGATGAATTCTGAACAAAAAATACAATAGTAGGCTTTTCAATTAAAAAAGATCAACTTTCAACAAAAAAGGACTTTTCTTTGAAAACTGAATTTTCAATCCAAAGGAACAAATTTTCTATCTTAAAAGACAAATATTCAATAAAACAGTTGAATTTTCGACCAACCTTCAAACCAAAATAGCGATTTTGTAACAAAACTTTCAACAAAAAAACTTCAATTTTATTCAAACAGTTTGATTTTCAACAACAAAAATTTAATTTTCAACCTAAAAATTTAATTTTCTACAAAACTATTGAAAATTAAATCTAAAGAGCCGAATTTGTTTACCAAACAGTTAAATTCTTCACCCTAAAATATAGAGTTCGAAGCAAAAAGTTCAATTACAAAAAAAATTCCAAACAGTATAATTTTCATCGAAATTGTGGAATTATTAACAAAATAGTTGAATTATCAACAAATTAATTAAATTCTTAGCCAAAACCGTTGAAAGTTCAAACCAAAAAGATAAGTTTTCTACAAAACATTTCATTTTTTATTAATCTGTCGAATTTTCAACCAAATAGTTGAACTTTTTACCAAACTGATTAAATTGCCAGCTACAAAAAGAAATTGTTTACAAAACATTTTATTTTCAACAAAAATAACATATTTTCAACAAAATATTTAAATTGGCAACTAAAAAAATAAATCGGCAACCAAATATTAATATAATGAATATATATATATATATATATATATATATATATATATATAATGAATTTTTAAGAGTTGATACTGCAAATAAAAGGGATTTATATTTAAGAAAAAAAAACAATTCAATTCAATAAAAA
>JAWWLR010000155.1:26624436-26635555 GCA_035041075.1 Acraspis erinacei | reverse complement strand
TAAAACAAATTTTCCTTATGTATTCATAAACTAATTCTTTCAATTAAAATTTCCCATTTCCGGTTTAAAATGCATAATAACCTAAAATTGTTGAAAATTGGGAATCTTGACGATGATACGTGTTTTAAAATTCTAATTTCCGCTGAAAAAAGCGAACCCAACCTAAATAAGGGGAAAATGTGAATCAGGGACTGATTGTGATCCCTGTATCTAGTTTGAAAATGAATATGTATTTTATTAAATAAGAATTTTCTTTGCAGAAACACTCACTTCCTTCTTCCTGATTATCTGGAGGAGGTATCAGGTGCTCAAAGCTTACGTTCTCGTGAAACTCGACCCCGAGGATTAAAGCAACTTTTAAAAGAATACACTGAAGTTGCCGAATGCTGATGTGATCAATCGCCCCAGCGCAGAATTTTCCGAAAAATTTCTTCGCGCCCAGACTCCTGAGGTCTTGAATCACGAAAGGCCACAAATGAAGAACGTTGTTCCGAGACATTCTGTCACGTTTCTCAATAACCACAACTTTAGCTCCCAGCAACTGAGCTTCGATCGCTGATCGTAAACCGCAAGGTCCGCCTCCAATTATTAAAACCTGGAAAGAAATACTTTATTAAATTGAATATTAACCAAAAAGATAAATTTTTATGAAAAAAGTTCATTTTCAACCAAGAAAGATGATTTTTCAACAACAAGAGCAAATAATTTTAAACCAAACGAATGAATTTTCAATCAAATAGGAGAATCTTCAAGGCAAATAGACGAAGTTTTTAGATGACCGCTAAATTTTTAAATCGTGCAGTTTAATTTTGAACCAAAAAAGTTGGTTCTCAAACAATAAAGATGAATTTTCGGGGAAAAATATGACTTTTTAATCAAATAACTGCATTTTTAACTCAATAGGAAAATATTCAACCGAGAAAGATGAATTTTCAAAACAAATGGACAAATTTTCATCAAAAAATTGAATTTTCGAATAAAAATAATACTTTACAAGAAAACAGTAGAAATTTTAACCAAATAATTAAATTTTCTACCAAAAAAAGATGAATTTTCGATTAAAATGGATTACTTTTTAACAAAATAGTACAATTTCCAACTAAATAATTAAATATTTAACAAAATAGTTGTATTTTCAACTTAAAAAGATGTATTTTCAATCAAGAACTATTCTACCAAAAAATATGATATTTTAAGCGAAAAGGACGGACATTCTTTTCAAAAAAACGAATTTTCAACAATACAGTGGAATTTTTGCCCCAAAAATATGACTTTTTAATAAGATAAATGCATTTTTAATTCTATAGATGAATCTACAACCTAAAAAGATGAATTTTACAACAAACAGTTGAATTTTCAAAACAAAAATTAATGTTTTAACCAAAAAAAGTGAATTTTTGGCCAAATAGGTCCACTTTCAACTAAAAAAGATAAGACTTCAACTAAATAGCTGAATTTTTCTAAAAAAAAAAGATACATTTTTAGCCATAAATCGAACAGTTCAACTTTCAGTTAAAAAAAAACAATTATAAACAAACTTTCGACCAAATAGTTGGATTTGCAACAGACAGATTTTCTACCAAAGAAAATTAATTTTTAACGAAGAATGATTAATTTTCAATCAAGAACTTTGCTACCAAAAAATATGACTCTTGAACAAAATAGATGAATTTTCAACAAAATATTAAAGTGTTCAAAAAATAGCTAAAATATCTAAATAAACATATCTATTTTGAACCAAATGAATGAATTGTCCAATCAAAAAGATAACTTTTTAACCAGAAACCGAATAGTTCAATTTTCATTTTAAAAGATTAATTAAAAAAAACATGAATTTTCAACAAAATAGTTAAATTTTTAAACAATAAAATGAATTTTTAAACAGGAGTCAAATTTTTAAACCAAGTATTTGGAGTTTTTAACAAAATAATATATTTTTTAAGTAAACCGTAGCATTTTTAAGCAAAAGAGATTAACTCAGAAACGAAAATGCATCTTCAACCAAATAATTGAATTTTCAAGCAAAAAATGAATTTTTTATAGGAAAACTGAATTTTCAGCCAAGAAAGATGGATTTTCAAACATAAAAGATGACTTCTGTCAAAAGATGAATTTTCTATCCAAAAAAGCGAATATTAAAAAAAAAACATTTGAATTTTCCACGAAAAAACATGATTTTTTACCAAATATTTGAATCTAGTTGAATTTTCAACAAAAGAATTCCATTTTCAACCAAACAGTACAATTTTTCACCAAAAGAGACGAATGCGGAATTCTAAAAGATGACTTTTTAACAAAAACAGTTGAATCTACTTGAATTTTCAACAAACGAATTAAATTTTTCCAAACAAAAAATATTATTCCTGACCCAAAATATAATAATTATATTATTTTCAATCAAAAATAATTAACTTTCAACCAAAAAGACGACTTTTATAACAAAAAGATGCATTTTTTATTCAAAGGGCCCAATTTTCTATCTAGAGACGAATTTAAAAAAAAAACTTTTGGATTTTCCACCAAAAAATATGATTTTTTTTTAAATAGTTGAATTTTCAACAAAATAATGAAATTTGCGATCAAATAGTCTAGTCGAGGATGACTTTTTTTTAACAAAATATGTATTTTCAATTTCAAAAGAATTGTAACAAAATAATTTAACAATTGAATTTTCGACCTAAAGAGATAATTTCTGAATCAAGCAAGTGGATTTTGCAATTTAAAAAAATGAACGTTCAACAAAAACTAAAAAAGGAAGTTTCTCGAAAATGGGCGGAAAATATAGATTATTTAAAAAGGAGGAAAAAAGAGGAATAGGGGAAAATTAAATTTTAATAAATAAATAAAATTGAGCAAGATGAGATTGTAATTATAGAACTTACTCTGTTATTCGGACAAGCTTTTCCTCGATTGTAACATTTGTGATTAGCCCTCTGATCGAATTTTTTCCATAAAGCTTGTGCTTTCCAAGATCGAAGTTTCGATTTCAATTTTGGATAAAATTGAGCAAAGCTGGTAGGCCTCATTTTCAAAAGATCACACAGATGTCGATAATGACCAAGGATCGATTTTAGGGTGGAGGCGCTGCAAAACTGATCGAAAACCTCGCTCGCCATCGCCACTTCCGGGGAAGCTATTTGCTTCCTCCCCTGCAGATGGTCCATGGCTCTCCAGGATCTTCTTACACGCTTTTCAATAAACTTATCTTCGTTTTCTCATTATTACCTGCAAAGAAAGAAAGAAATGATAATTTAGTTCAACTTTAAGGCAATATAAGGGGCGTATTAAAACGTTAATTATGTCGTTCAAACCGCCCCTCCCATACTTTTCCTCTCCTACTCTTCTTAAACTTACCTACTCTCCCTGCATTCCCCTACTTTTCTTCTTCTCCTGTACTACCCCTCCACGCACATCAATAATCGCTTCACCAACTTCTTCCTCATCTTTTTTCCTCTATCTTCTCGCTTCCCTAGCCCCTCATTTCTCCTCACTTCTCCTACAAACACTTCCATCACTTCTCCCAGTTCCCCTGCTATTACTTCCACTCTCTTTCCCGCCGATCATTGCACCTTAATTCCCCTACGTCCACATCGCTCACTCACTTCTCAACTACCACCTCACAATCCCCTTAAACCCTTCCCTTCATTCCTCTCCCCTCTCCAACTTTTCCCACCCTAATTTCCCCTTAAAAACACTGCTTTTCCTTTCCCCTCATCACTCCTACTCTCACACTAGTCATTTGCCTCACATCCCCTCCTTGGACAAAATTACGACGGATGGAAGGATCCTCAACGAAAACAAATTCATTTTCAACCAAAAATTCGCATTTTTAACAACAAAAAAATGAATTTCTACAAAAAAAAAGAATTTTCAAATAAAAATGACGAATTTTCATCTAAAGTTGAAATTGTACCCAAGAAAGATTTTTCATTCAATAAAAAAAGTGTTACTAAAGGATGTTGAAATTCGAAGATTAATTTAAAAAACAACAGATTTTTTAACAAATTGCATAAATTTTCAAGCATGCAAATAAAATTTTTAACTTCAAAGATGAAATTTTAAGAAACAAATGAGTAGTTCAATTTTCATTAAAAAAATGTCAATTGAAAAAATGAATTTTCTATAAAATAGTTGAATTCTTATCTGTAAAATACTAATCGTAAAAAAAAGAAGTTCCTTTTTGAACCAAATAGTTGAATTTGAACTAAATAGTTACATTTTTAGTTTGAAAAATTAGTTTTTAACCTAAAAAGATAAATTTTCAGCAAAAATGTAATAGTTGATATTTCAACCAAAAAAGATTTTAATTTGAAATAAAAAACAATTGAATTTGACCAATAAAGAGCAGTTTTCAACAAAGGACTAGAATCTTCAACAAAAACCAATTAGTTTTTAACTGAACAGTTTCATTGTTAAAAACAAATAGATTTTCTACAAAAAATAATTTTCTACTAGAAACAGAAAAAAAAGATTTTACATTTTCAACCAAAAGGATTATTTTTCTATCAAAAAAGACGAATTTGTAACAAAACACGTAAAATTTCCACTGAAAATGATCAATTTTCAACAAAAAATAAAAAAATATATTTTCAACCAAAAATTAATTTTTCATTGAACAATATTAATTTGCAGAATAAATCGAAACGACTTTAAAAAACGGAATTTTCACCCAAAGAAATTTGTTCTGCATGAAACCTTTTATAATATTACGAAATCTTCAAAAATACATATTTTGTATACAATTTTTTGAAATACTTACAAGTTTTAAATTATTTTCTGATCTTTTCAAAACTTCTAACTATCTCTTAAAATTACTCGATTTTTTTTAATTGTGTAAGTATGAAAAATTGAAAAATTTGGCATTAAAATCGATAGTTCGACTAAAAATTTAGAAATCAGATAATTAATTTTTTTACCAAAAAATACCCATTTTTAACCAGTACATGAACTTTTAACTAAAAAGGTGAAATTTCTAAAAATTGTTTTTGAATTTTTCTTCGTAAATTAATTATTCAAAATGCCAAACCATTAATATTTTTTCCAGGAATCATGAGAAAACTTTTTGTTTTCTTTATACCTTTGAAAATTCTGTAAAAAGCTTCGAAATTTGTTTTCGAAATCTTCAAACAAAACTTTTTAAAGGTTTTCTATTTTGTTTTTTAACATTCTGCATAATTAAAAAATTGCCTTAAAATCTTTCCGATTCCTTTTTGAAAATTTTGAAAATCCTCTAAAGTGTTTTTTAAATATTCTCTGAAAATTGATTTATAAAAATAAAAAATCATTCTTAAGAAGAAAACTGTTAGGAACATAAGTATTTCACATTATTAAACAATAATTTATAATTAAAATCTTCCCTTCTATCAATAATGATTTGAAAAATTTAGACCTAAATTTTCTCCTTATCATGATTAATAAAAAATATCACATTTTCCAAAAATGTCAATGAGATTCCCGACTCGAATTTGTGTTTCCGGTTAATTCCCGCTTTTTTTCAATTCCTGGCTATTTCCCGGATATCCCGGTTCGCAGACACCCTGGATCAGCTACAGTTTTGAAGTAGAAGTGAAAGATTATATTCGAAACTTTCGAGTGAGGGTCTTAATTGGTTTCGATAATGATTCAAGATGAACTCTGAATCAGTTTTGTGTATCTTAAAACCGAAAGTGGTCTGCTTTGGTGGATTGGAAATGTCATGAGGAGTTCGATGCTCGAAGCATCTCAGGTATTCAGTTCCTCGTTTCGGAAGGCGCTAAATGCGGAACCATTTTACAGGGTGCCTACTAATTTTCGCCGGCCGAATTCCCGGGTATTTTTTTATCGCGGTACATAACTAGACAACCAACAACATCGAACATTTTCATTAGAGCGAAAAAAAGTTCTGTAAAATATACATTTTTAAGATAAAAAAAAATAAATTAACTGACACTGGCCACAAATTATAAAAGGCTATAGGTTGCGGTTTGCGATAGCAATATAATATTCACTTCAAATAAAAAGTAAAAACTTACTCCCGAGATATTGAGTTTCTGAATGAGGGTAAAAAAGTTTGATCTACAAAAGTGAACCAATTCCGAGTATAAATCGTCCAAGAATGTTCAAGTTACAATTCGCAGGTTTTGAAAATCAGTTTTCGGAAGCGATTGAAAATCGAATTTTCAAATTTCCACAAAAATAATTTTTCAGAAGAGTGAAAAAACGTTCTGTTATATCTAAATCGCCATTTTAAGATAAAAAAGTACACTCTCAAGAAGAAGTGTTATCTAATTAAGTCCAAACAAGTTTGATAAGAAAAATGTATGAAATTTTGAGGAAACAGATGTGGAGTTGACAATATCAATGTGACCTTGACCACAAATTAGAACATGATACGCTGCGGATTGTGATGCAAATTAAATCATCTGTTTAAATAACAAATAAAAACTTACTACTCCCGAGACATGGGGGAGATAAATAAGAATAACAAAATACTTGATACAAATAAATTATTCTGTTCTGAGAAAAACCAAATTTAGTGTGACGATATCGCACTGAGATAGACGGTTATTCCTGGAAGGGACTGTAAAAAGAAGAAATGTTATTTTCCGTAGACAATTATAATAAGAAATATTATTTTCAATAAACAATAATAATTTCAAAAAAACATCGCGGGAAGAAAAAAATATTACTATGCTAAAATACTAAGCTAAATTTTTTAACAAAATTTAAATAAATTCTTTATATCTTTCTCAAAATCTTTTTATCGCAACGTGTACTTGCTTTTTAAGAATTTTGTATGCAATAAACTGAAAAAATGTATTGCTGATACAAAAAAAAACTGTCTAAATTTTTCGTTGAAAATCTTCAAAAAACTCCTCATTTTATTTACAATTTTTTGAAATATTTACAAGTTATAAATTATATTTTAATCTTTTCAAAACTTCTAAATATCTATTAAACTTACTAGCTTTTTAAAAAAATTGTAATATTGCAAAATAGAAATTTTTTGGTAATAAACTTTCAGATTCTGTTTCGAAATTTTAGGAAATCTTTTTAAAGCTTTAAAAAAATATTTTTCAGATTTCTTACAGAATTCATTTTTCAAAAAAAAGAATGATACAAAATTTTTGCTTTCAAAATTCTTAAAATTTTTCGAAGATTTAAATTTTGTTTCAAATTTGTTGAAATATTTTCAAGTTTTAAATCATTTTTACTCGTCTCGAAACATTTAACACTTATAAGCATCTTTTAAAATTTGTTTGTAATTTTCCAAAAATTCTAGAAAAATCTATTTCGAAATGCTTTTAAATATTCTCTTAAAATTAATTTTTTGAAATAAAAAATTATTTGTAATTTTTCCAGAAATGTTCTGACAATTTTTTTATTTTCTTGAATAATCTTGCAAAATTATCAATTTTTGCTTTAAAGCCTTTTTTTAAGTTTTCAAAATAAAAAAACATGTTCAATTTTTCCATGAATATTAAGAAAATTCTTTTATTCTCTTGAAACCCTTTCTTTAAAAAACCGTTTTTAAATTTTGTTTTGAAATCTTTCATAGATCTACATTTTGATTAAAATTTTTTGAAATCTTTAAAATTATAAATAATGTTTTAATCTATTGAAACTACTAAACCTTCAAAATACCTTTTAGAATTATTCGAATTATTCTTAAAATTTTAGAAAAATCCTATATAAACTTTAAAAGCCTTCGGAATATCTTTTAAAGTTTTCGTAATATTCCTGAAAATTAAAAAAATTGCCGTAATTTCTTCCGGATTATTTTGTGATAATTTTAGAAATATTCTGAAATATTTTGATATATTTTAAAATAAAAAATATTCTCTTAAAATGAATTTTTCGAAATAAAAAACATTAACAATTTTCCCAGAAATCTTACGAAAAAATGTTTGTCCTCTTGAAACCATTCAAAATTCTTAAGAAACTTCTAAACTTTTTGTTAAAAATCTTGAAAAGTTTACGTTTTATCTTAGATTAAATTTTTTTAATTTTTCAATTATCTTTTATTCTTTATAAAACTTCTAAATATCCCTTGAAATTACTCGAAATTTTCTAAGATTTTGTCATCTTGCAGAATTGATAATTTTTGTTTTAAGACTTCTCATGCCCTTTTCGCAAACGTAGGAAATCATTTGAAACGCTTTGAAATCTTATTGAATTTTCTTTCAAAATTCATTTTTCAACATACAAAAAAATCATTTAAGATTTTCTAAGAAATCTTAAGAAAATTGTTTGGATTCTCATGGAACCTTTTAAAATCCTTAAAAAGCTTCTTTTTTCGTAAATTTAAAAAATTCTACATTTCTTTTCAAATTTTTTTAAGTCTTCTCAAGATTTAAATTATTATAATATAAATAAACAATTTTAAAGTCCTGGAAATTAAAAAAATGCATCACGTACTCCTTCACGTGGGATTTTCAATTTCTAAAATCCCCTACCATTTGCAGCCGGATTGATATTGGAAGCGCTCGTATTTGCGTGTACAGTTGGCTAGAGAAGTGGAAAACTGTAGAAAACCAAAAATCACGATAACAGCCGGCTGCCGACAGACGAATTTAGATACAGAACATTGGATAGCATCGAATGCCAAACATTCATCCTACCACCCACCCGACAGTAGTTAAATGCAGTGAAAAAACGACTACGCAAGCATCACGAACAGACACCCATCCGAGCGCTAACCACGCCCGTCCATGCTGAACATTCTAAATCTTGGCTTAATTTACAAAATTGATGGTGCGGAATTAAATATAACATTTTCCAAAACTTTAAATGTGATTCCCAGCTCGAATTTGTATTCTCGGTTAATTCCCGGTTTTTCCGGGAAAAGAATTAAGTATTTTTTCGCTAACTATAGTAATTCTCAGAATAAAATTCGGCTATTCAGATATGAGCAATAATAATAGCAACACAAAGCAGTTCATTGCTTCATACTCCAGTCGGTGGGAGCAAAACTTTCAAATGAGTCGGACGATACTCGTTGACAGAACAATTTGCTCTAATGACCGGAACGACTACCCACTCTATTGCAATAAAATACTTGAAAATTCTGTGAAAACCTCATTTTCTCAAAATTCAAGACTTTAAATAACAAAATTTAAATTTTTTTCTCAGGCCTCACAAAGCATTAGTGCTCCTCGCTTGACCGGTTGAATGTTTAAACAATCCGAACAATCTCTAGGCTTCACCGTTTTTACATTTAACCCAATTTAATCTGTAGAAAACTTAATTTGGTTAAACTTTCCATTCGTTTTAACTTTTTTTGTTTCATTCAAACTAACTTCAGTTCAGGGCCTAAGAAGGTACCGAAATCAAAAAGTGCAATTGAGAACTAACTTCATTTCTGAGGAAAACTTTCAGTTCTCTAACGTATTTAATTCACTTTAAGTATTGAAAACGAACTTTATTGTTTTTATAAAATACTTTTTTTTCATAAATTATCACAAATTTTATTTATTTAACGCAAGCTGCACAGTTTTTCATTCAAATATTTTTGTTTGAGCTAATTCTTTATGGTTGAATAGTCTACTATCACATCTTAGATTGGGAATTCACATTTTTCGGTAAAAAAAATGGTATTATTTGGTTTACGACATTATTTTTGGTTGAAAATTCAATTCTTTTGTTGAAAATTGGCCTTTTTGTTCAAAAACTTAAATATTTGGTATAAAATTGAACTATTTGATTGAAAATGAAATTTTTTGTTGAAAATTGGACATTTTTGTTGATTTTTTAAATGTTTTGACTGGAAAATGTTCCTTGGTTGAAGACTCAACTCTTCTACAAAAATGCATCTCTTTGAGTATAAATTTGATTATATTTTAGTGAAAAATGAACTTTTTGGTTGCAAATTTAATTATTTTGACGAAAATTCATTTTAATTAAAAAATTATCAATTTTACTTCCTTCTTAACTGAAAACTCTTTCTGAATTGGAATCTTTTTTGGATAAAAATGCAACTGTATCTTTTAAAATTAATCTTTTTAGGTTTTTGGTTGAATTCAACTATTTTTTATTCAAAATTAAAATGTTTTTTGAAAATTAAACTCTTCTATTTACGCTTCAAAATGTGTATTTTTTGGTTGAAAAAACATTTCTTTACTTGAAAATTCAACTATTTTCTTGAAAATTCCTTATTTTTTTGGTCGAAAATTTAACCATTCCACCTTTGGTTGAAAATTATTCTTCTTTAGATAAAAATTTAACTACTTGCTTAAAAGTTAAGATACTTTATTAAAAAAAAATGTTTTGTTTGAAGATTTATATTTTTAGTTGAAAATTATATTATTTTGTTTAAAACTCACTTTCTATTGGTTGAAAATTAATTTTTTAAATTGAAAATTGAACTAATCCAGTTTTTGTAGAAAATTTACCATTTTTATTTGAAAATTCATCTCTTTTGATAGAAATGTCACATTTTTTATTAAGAAAGCTACTGTTTAATAAAAATTATTCTGCTTTAATTAAGGATTTTAATATTTTGTTGAAAATTTGTTATTCTTAAGTTAAAAAATAATTTTTCTATCTGAAAATTTAACTATTCCATTTTTGGTTAAAAAGGTATTTTGTTTAGTTAAAAATTAAACTATTTAGTTGACGGTTTAATTAAGTTACCAAAACTTTATTTTTTTGGTTGAAAATTCATCATTTACATTCGAAATTGATCTCTACAGTTGAAAACTGAACTATTTTGTTAAAAATGCCTTCTTTTTTTATTTGAAATTTAACTATTCTATTTTTGGTTCAACATCGATATTTGTTAGTTGACACGTCAACTACTTAATTTAAAGGTGAAATATTTGGTTAAAAATTCAGTTTTTATTGAAGGTTCAACATTGTAGATGAAAATTTATCTTGTTAGCTAAAAATGTAACTATTTTGATGAAAATTCGTTCTTTCTTTGTTTAAAAATCGAATTTGTATGCTTTAAAATTTTAATATTTTATGTTGGAAACACCAAGTATCACTTCCATCATTAAAAAATTGATCACTTCTGGTTGAAGATTCATCTTTTTGATTTAAAAATTCAGTCAGCCCTTTTCGTTAAAGTATCGTCTTTTTAGTTAATAATGCAACTGCTTCATAAAAATTTGAAAAGGACCCCGCACCAAATGTACAGTAA
>JAWWLR010000155.1:26606086-26621781 GCA_035041075.1 Acraspis erinacei | reverse complement strand
CAAGTAGTTGCATTTTTAAACAAAATAGATGAATTCTCAACGAAAAATATAATATTTAACCAAAAAATATTTTAATTTGAAATTAACCACAGTTGAATTTAATAAAAAATATGAATTCTCATTAAAATAGATAAATCCTCCATAACTGACCCATAAGCCTCTCTCAATAGGAAATTATAAAGAAATAAAAAATAAATTCAAAATAACTAAAATTAAAGTTCCTAATTACACTGCACAAGTCGTAACTATAAGTTACGTTACAATATAATACTATATAAAAATGATAATAATATGCTTATTATTTATTATTAGTATTTAAAATACATTACCAATGAGAGATTAATTGTAAAACTGAATTGTCATTCAGAATATTGTCAAAATATATCTATAAATATTAATTAACAATTCGCAGCCTATTTCAATATGCTGATTTTAATGCCACCTTTTTTAAGTATGTGAGAAAGCGAATCGCCTATCTGTATTCCAAACGACCAATTGATCTGAATGACTAAGATCGATTGTTTGACATACAGAATTTAAATAAAGTTCAGTCTCCTCAGAAGTGGCCGTGAATTGGTGTGCCGGAGGGAAGTCTTCATTTACGTCAGACTACACAGCCTAAAATGAGCTCAAGCAGTTGAAATGGGGTATTTTTCACGAAAATAGGGAAATAAATTCTCTTCGATAAAATCCATGAATGGGTACCTATATTGAATTCAATATGAAACGCTTTAAATTCCTGAAATTTCAAGTCGACATATATTGCATTTTCAAATAAATAGTTGAATTTTCAACCAAAAATACGATTTTCAACGAAGGAGTTGAGTTTTGAAACGAACAGAAAGGTTGATTTTTATACGAAAAAGTTAATTTTCAACGAAATAGTTGAATTTTATACTACAAAATTTATTTTCAACTAAAAAAGATGACTTTTCTGTCAAAAAAGATAAATACTTAACGAAAAATATAATAGTTGATATTTCAACCAAAAAATATTTTTATTTCATATAAAAAACAGTTCAATTTAACAAAAAAAGTGAATTTTTAGGCAAATAGTAGAATTTTCAACTAAAAAGATTAATCTTTAACCAACAAAATTAACTTTTAGAAAGTTGTTCAATTTTCTACCAAGTTGTTGAATTTTCAACCAAAACAGATAAATTCTAAACAAAAATATAATATTTGTTATTTTAAGCAAGAAAATATTTAAATTTTTGAATACAAAAAAGTTAAATTGAACTAAAAATAAGAATTTTTGAGAAAATAGTTGAATCATCAAACAAACAAAAAATGAAAATTTTACCAAATAGGTGAGTTTTCAAATAAAAAATACGCATTTTGTACAAGAGTTTAATTTTCAGTCAAGAAAGATTTTTCACTAGATAAAGAAAAAAAATCGATCACAAATGTTAAATTTTCAATCCAAAAATACAAGCTTTCTCAATTGAAATCAATTGAAATGTCAACCAAAAAGATGAAATTAGAACCAAAAAGATTAATTTTTCACTAAAAAAAGACGACTTCTCAACAAAACAAATACATTTTTAACCAAGCGGTGAAATTTTTCACCACGAAGACGAACTTTCTATCAAAGAAGACGAATTTTCCTCAAATTACATACATTTTCAGCAAAATCGCTTAAATTTTAAACCTAAAAAAGATAAATTTTTAACAAAAAATGAAACAGTAAAAGTTTTATTTCAAAAAGTCGTTTTAATTAAAAAACAAAAATAATTTTCTACAAAATTGTCGAAATTTATGCTAGATAGTTGATTTTTATACCAAATTTTGCAATGTTCTAGCGAAAAAATGCTATTGCAACCGAACAGTTATATTTTCAGTCAAATACTTAAAATGTTAGTTAACATTACATTAAATTTTTAAAAACATTAAAAAACATTAAAAAATTACATTTTAAAAAACAAAAACGAGTATCACGCAAATTACTTCAATTTTTAACCGAAGCAGTTTAATTTTTGACCAGACAGTTATATTTTTAACAACAAAAAAATAAATTTCGACAAAAAATATGAGTTTTCAAACAAAAGAACAAAATTGAAATGTAGCATTTTTTAGTAAAAACGGCGATTTTTAAACAAAATAGTGGAATTTTTAATCAAAAAGGATGACTTTTTAAGTAAATTGTTAAATTTTTAACAAAAAAAGATAAACTCTTAAACAGAAATTTAGTAGTAGAATTTTGAACACAACAACAAATTAATAAAGCACAAAAAATCGATGACCTATTCCCCCACCCAGGACTTTACATATGTTAATTTCTGCATGGCCCTTAAACATGTTCCTAACCATGATTATCTACGTTTTTCAAATATAATTTTTATTGATGAAATTAAAAGACCACTATAAATGAATATAGCGTCTTGAGGAAAGTTTGGAAAATAAGTTTAGATTTGTTTTAATGTTTAAAAATTGAGATTTCTTAGTTGAAAATTGATCTTAATTGCTTAAAAATTAATCCCTTTTCGTTAAAAAATTCGTCTTTTTGGGATAAAAATTCAAGTATCTTCGTAGAAAACTTACTTCTTGTTTGAAACTCATACTTTTATGTGGAAAAGTCAAACTAAAAATCTTTTTTTGATCAAAATTCAAATATATTTTGTTTTATTTAAGTAAGATGAAATTTGTACTAAAGCGGATGACTTTTTTAACAAAACAACAAAGTTTCAAAAAAACAGGTTGAATTTTCATCTACAAAAAGTATCAGTTGACTTTTCAATACTAAAAAAAATATTAATTCAAACCGAATAATAGATTTTTCAATAAAAGAGGATGTTTTTGAAAGAAAATTGTTGACTTGTCAATCAAGCAGTTGCATCTTGATCCAATAAAGGTGAAATTTGTACTAAAATAGATAAATTTTTAAAATCAGACATAATTTCTAAAAATATTTGAATTATCAAAACAAAATTCAGTTGACTTTTTAACTTCAAAATATGATTTTGTAAACAAGTAAATTTTCTACGAAATATTGGGATTTTCAATAAAAAAGGATTATTCAAGAAAGATGAAAATTATACCAAAATAGTTATATTTTTTATTTAAAAATACAAATTTTCAAAAAAATAGTTAAATTATCCACCAAAAAACATTTCAGTTTATTTTTTCAACGATAAAATATGATTTTTAAACCAAAAGTAATTTTTCTATTAAGTAGGTGAATTTTCAATGCAAAAGACCGAGTTTTTAAACAAGAATGTTGAATTTTCCACCAAACAGTTACAATTTTATTCAAGAATGATGAAATTTTTACTAAAACAGATGAATTTTTCTTGAAAAAAGCCAATTTTTCAAAAAAATTGTGGAATTTTCATCTGCAAAAGATATCAGTTGACTTTTCAATACCAAAATATTAATTTTTAAACAACAAATTAATTTTCTACGAAATAGCTGAATTTTAAACAAATAATAAAATGTTCAACTAAAAATATAATGTTCAGGAAGAAGCAACCAGGAAGACAGAAAGTTCCTGACTTTTTCATGATTTTTGTCTAAATCCTTGACTTTTCCTTGACCAATCAAATTCCCAGACTTTCTTTAAAAAGTGTTTGTGGGCTAGGTTCGTTTTTCACTCACAGGATTTCTTTAGCACTTAAAGTTAATTTATATTAAGTCTCTGTAAAATTACTGCGAGTTAATCGTTTAATTTCCAAATTTCTAAAAATTACGTACATGAATGAAAGACCCCCCCCACCCCCCGCCCCTACACCATTCCGTAAAAAATTGTAAAAAAAACCTTTCGACCCCTCTTCTCCACTTAAAAAGTTACGTAATTTAAGTATATTCCCTAGTGGCCTAGTGTACTGCAACCCTTCAAATATGCAGGTTTGCCCTTTCACAAAAAAGCGAGGCTGATGGATTTTTTCCCACCTTGAAGGCATTCTTCATCTCTTAAGACATACCTATAGGTGAATGTGCCTTTGAATTGCTCAGTGGTACCAGAGGCTTGAAAAGAGAGAGGATGTTTACGAACTGAAGTGTAAACTTGCGCACCAGAGGATCAATTTAGGCTCAGTGATAAGACCTTTACCTGCCCATTTCTACGGAGCATCATTTTATCCCTTTTCTTTTCACTTAAACCCTTATCATGAAAAAGGGGAAGAAAAAGTAGAGCAAACTTTCGTTTTAAAAAGAAAGCTTAAAGAAAAAAAACGGTTGAGGAAATTATGAGAATATGTAGCCGCATAACTCGTTTTTTTCAATTATCCTTCATTTTATATAATTGCGAGCGTGCAACTGTTTCGTGTGATTATTCGATAGGGAATAAATTAGCGTTGATTCTCCGTGAATGTATCGCGATGTAAGGTCTTAATTAGGATAACATAATAATTGAGATGAGTCGTCATTAAACCTTTGCTCGAGAGAGAAAAACTACCTGTGACGTAAAAAACGCGTCAAGCACGTAACAGCTAATAATAGCATATTAAAGTTTCTACTTTATTTAAAAAAAAACTCTGGTAAGCATGTTCTAATCGGTAGGAAAAATACAGAACAATATTTTTGACATCCAGCAGAAAAAAGAAAACATATCTTTTAACTTCCTGATAACTTCCCGAATTTTTTCAGAAAATAAAAATAACGAGTTTTTTTACACAATTGCTTTTTAGTTTAAAGGAAAAGAATAGGATCCTATGGTCTTCTATATTTTATGAAATTTGTATTTTACATTATGTCCTAACCGCCAGCGATATGAAAAAACAAATGCTAAGATGATCAATATTTTTAATTTTTTTAATTAACAATTTGCCGACCAAATCTTCATTTTCCCTGACTGTTTCTAAATATATTTTAAACACTTTTAGTGAGAACCAGCCATACAAAATTTTATAAAGATCATCCACAAATTACGTTAGACATACGACAAAGATGTGAATTTTGAACCAAACAGTTGAGTTTTCAACTCAAAAAGATAAATTTTAAACCAAAAATCGAAGAATTAAATTTCAAATTAACTCAATTAATTTTCAACCAAGTAAAATGGAATTATCAACAAAATACGTCAATTTTTAACTTATAAAAAATTAATTTCCAATAAAACGTTTGATAGTTGATACTTCAACTAAATTTTTTTTTTGTACTTTCTATCAAAATCAGTTTAACTAAACCAAAAAATACAAACTTTCAACAAATTAGTTGAATCCTCTATCAAAGGAAACGAATTTTCAAAGTAAAAGGAGGAATTTTAAACAAAAGAGTTGAATTTTCAACGAAGAAAGACTTTTCAGTCAATAAGAAAAAAAATAGCATACAAAATGTTGATTTTCAACCAAAGACGAATTTCCTTCGAAATATACATTTTAACAAAAAAGTTCAATTTTCAATAAAAAAATATCAATCTTCTACCCAAAAAATTGCATTTTCAATTCAAAAGAAATTAGTTTTCAACAAAATAAGTAGATTCTCAGCTGAAAAAATAAAATTTGCAACAAAGTAGAATAGTAACATTTTCAGTTAAAATAATTAATTTGCAACAAAAAGAAAAAGAATTTTTAAACAAATAGTTAGGTTTTCAAGCAAAGAAATGAATTTCAAATCAAATATTTAAATTTTTAAGAAAGTTTTTAACCTAATAGTTAATTTTTTAACCAAATAAATGAATTCTCAATCAAAAAGACAAATATTCAA
Organism: Acraspis erinacei; assembly: GCA_035041075.1. Classification (NCBI taxonomy): domain Eukaryota; kingdom Metazoa; phylum Arthropoda; class Insecta; order Hymenoptera; family Cynipidae; genus Acraspis; species Acraspis erinacei. Next base: position 26,616,138 of record JAWWLR010000155.1, on the reverse strand, counting down.
CCAAACATGAAATAGTTCAATTAGAAGTTTAAAAAATAATTTAAAAAAAGTTATTTTTGACAAAATAATTAAATTTTGCTCAAAACAGGCTTTTCAACTAAAATGATTAATCATCAAAACCTCAAAAACAGTGGAATTCATCCAAAAAGCCAAATTTTCAACAAACCAGTTGCTTTTGCAAACAAAAAGAATGAGTTTTTCACCAAATTGTTGGATTTTCAAGAAAATAATCAAATTGATTCTAACTTCAGTTTGTCGAAAACTCCTTGACTCTGTCAGGTTTTCCCTGATATTCCTTGACTTTTTCCGACCAGTTTCATATTCCCTGAGTTTTCCTGGCCAGTTTTAAATTCCCTGACATTGCCTGACTTCCCCTGACCAGTTTTAAATTCCCTGAATTTCCCTGACCAGTTTTAAAACTCTCTGAGTTTATTTGACATTCCCTGACTTTCCCCGACGAGTTATAAATTCCTTGATTTTCCTTGACCAGTTTTAAATTCCCCGACTTCCCCTGGTCAGTTTTAAATCCCCTGAAATTCCCTGACTATTTCCGATCAGTTATAAATTCTTTAACATTCTTTGACCCTTTTTAAATTTGCTGGCCAGGTTTAAATTCCCAGACTTTCACCGAACAGTTATAAATGCCCTTATGTTCCCTGACCAGTTTCAAATTCCCTGAATTTCCTGACCAGTTTTAAATTCCCGGATTTTCTCCGGTCATTACAAATTCCTTGACATTCCTTGACCCTTTTCAACTTCCCTGGTCAAATTTGAATTTACTGACTTTCACAGACCAGTTATAAATTCCCTGACATTCCATGACCCGTTTCAAACTCCCTGAATTTCCTTGGTCAGTTTTAAATTCCCTATCATACCTTGGCCGTTTTTAAATTATCTGAAATTCCTTGACTATCTCCGACCAGTTATAAATCCCTTGACATCCCTCGATCCTTTTTAAATTCCCTGGCCAGTTTTAAATTTAGCGACATTCCTCAACCAGTTTCAAATTTCTTGAATTTTCCTGACCAGTTTGAAATTACCTGACTTTATCCGACCACTTATAAATTACTTGACATTCCTTGTCCCTTTTAAATTCCCTAACTTTCACCGATATTTCCTAATATTCCCTGACTTTCCCTGACCAGTTTTAAGTTCCCTGAAACCCCCCCTTCACTTCTCTGACCAGTTATAAATTCCTTGACATTCCTTGATCCTTTTTAAATTTCTTGACTTTCACCTACCAGTTATAAATTCCCTGACATTCCCTGACATTCCCTGACCAGCTTCATATTCCCTGACATTCCCCAACCTGTTTTAAATTCGTTGATAATCCGTGACTTTCCCCGACCAGTTTCCTGATTTGTAGCAACCCTGGATTCTCGACCCATGAGCAGCCAATGAGCTGAAAATATATGAAAGCCACCTTTTCACACAAGTGGTTAGTTGTACCCTCCGTGCAATAAATAAAGAGCGATTTGACAGTAGGTACATTTCAGCACCTCTGCCTGCACATCATTTCCAGAGATTCGGAAAAGTGGAACACCGACCCTCTTTTTCTTTCTCTATTTATTCAGTGGCAATATGTACTTAGTCCCCCCTTGTTCCCAAGAGTAGATCAGTAATTTCCCCCGCAAAATAGAGGGACAATGGTGCAGCCTGTGAGGAGAATTTGATAGCAGTGATCAAGCTATATGTATTTTTTTTTCTTCTTTTCAAAGTTCAAAAACTTTCACCGCCTTTAAGATCCATATACACTTTATTTTTATCACATAATTATTCAATATTATTTTTAAATATTGAACGCTAATATTTGAAGCTATATATTTCAGAGTCTCTGAAAATAATGCTAGCAAATCATGTGTCTTACGCACGCGGGTCACTATTTTTGGACACTTATACAAAAATCACAATATTTAAAATAATAATTTGTGCAAGTGTTTATTTATTTCAAATTGAACATAGAATAAAGTTAAAATTGAAACTCTACGTAAAATGTTATTTCTATTTCCTATAACGAAAGTACATTAATCCTAGCGCGTATATCTCTCAGTTAGAAATAATCTAGTGAAAACATATAGCAAAATACTATTTGTATTTCCCTTTTGGCAGACTTCCTGACAAGAAAATCTTCCACATGGCAGGTAAAGTTTCATTCATTCAATGATGTTTATATTAATGTGTTCCACTATAAATTTATAGTTTTCCAACACTAGGAAAAAAATATTTCTCGAACGAAAAAAAAATTTTTCTTGTGTATACATGAAAATTTGGTTAAATTAAACAAATTTTGGTTGATTCAACAAAATATTCGATTGATAAAACCAAATTTCATAATTGATTTAACCATATTTTCCACTCAACAAAATATTTGTTTAAAAGAACCAAAAAGTTTAATTGGTCCATATTTCATTGTACATACAATAACCATAATTTATGGTGAAACCAACGAAAGTGTTGTTGAATCAACCAAATCGATTTCTGAGTGAAAGATTTTGTTTGACTTTCAAGCACCCAGTCATCCTTGAGATGAATCAATAAATAATATTGTATTGATGCAATGTCTGAGAATGAAGTGCTTTTTAAAATATAAATCAGACTATTATTCCAATTCCATGAAATTGATTGAAATCTAGGACAAAGGACGTGGGACTTACGTGACTATGTTAAACTATAAATCAATCCTGATATAAGAACGATTGATTATTTTCCAATTTCCATACTAATCCACATTCACTTCTGATCGAAAACTATCATATCATTCTGTACACAAGAACATTTTGTTGGGCAAAAAATTGGTTTAATAATCAAAACTAGTATTAAAAATATTATACATTTAAACATACATTGTTAACCATGTTTTTAATCATTCAGTTTAAAATTTTTTGAAACAATAACGAATAATTTCGAATTTGAAAAAAATATATATTGTAAGATTTTGAATTGAAAACGTTCCAAATCAAACAGTTTTAGAGTAGGTAACATTTTTAAAAAAAGGATAATATTACGAATAAAATATGAAAGTCGAATAAAAGCATTTAAAATTTTATAATTTGAAATTTTGAAATTTTGAAATTTTTTATTAGAAACTTGTAATTTAAAGCGTTACAAATCGAACAGTTTTAGTTTGAATTGAAGAATCTCGAATTTATGACAATTTCGAAACGTAGAGAATGAAATATTCTCAGATTAGAATTTTCAAAAACTTCAAATTTTGCAAATTATTAATTATACTTTTCAAGATTCAATCATTTCAATTTCACTTGCAAAATAAAAACGTATAGAGGAGAAAAATGTTAGATTTAGCATAACACAACAAGAGCAACGCAATTTTTAACTTTATAATTTCAAATCGTGTAATTTTCAAGACTACATTTAGAATCAGCATTCATTTTTGCATTTTTCCAATTAAATGTTTTTCAATTTGAAATGATTCATTTTTTGATATCAACAAAAAATCCGAAAATTTAAATATATTACATTAAAAATTGAAACTGAAAAATAAAAAATAATAAAAAAACAAGATTGCTATATAAATGATTGCAATGTTTGAAATTGCACAAATTTAAACTTTTCATTTCAAAATTGATTTCTTTTTAAGTTGTGTTTGTAATGTACAATGTTTTGGAATATTCTCAAATAAAAAAAATCAATCTTCAACGCCTAGATCAAAAATAATTTAATTTATAAAGCTTGAATTTAAGAAATTAATGTCTTAATTTTTCATTGTTTTGAATTTATCCTGGTGACATTTTATATAAAATTGGTACTTAAAACCCGATTAAACTGAAAATTGTGAAACTATCAATTCTTTCAATTTGATGTTCAAACAATTTAGAATATAAAAATAATTAATTATTTAATTTAAAAGTGAATATCAAGTATTTCAATATGAAAATTTGAAATACCTAATAGTGAAATTGTTCTCTCATTTGTGAAGCAAAAAAACTTTAGATTTAAGGAATTAAAAATTAAACTGTTTTACAATTCGTATTTCTTGCATTTTTTTCATTGAAATTCTTTTTGTTGTAGTTTACTAATACATTTATTTAAATCAAGCCAAAATATTAACTCCTAACAATTTTTGGTACATATAAAAATTTATTTTTTTTCATAATTTATCTCTTATGAAGCGAATATTTCAAGAATAAGTAAAGTTCCGAGACATCGTTACAAAATTCTGATTCCTTATATTATTTTTTTGTTAAAAATATCAATCATCCCTCTAGATACAAAATATAAATATTATTATAATAATAGAAAATGCATTTTTTATATTGTTTTATATAACTATATCTTTATATTTAAATATTGGTTTGCATTCTGTTCATAACATCGTTGCTCATTTCTTTTTTACTGAGTTCCTGAATTGATCCTCGTAGGATCTGATGCCCTATTTTACTATTTTGCGGCCGATTTGACGCCTTTCACGCTTCCAAACATTTGAAAAGAAGGATTTAATCCTTTTAAGTTTTTATTCCAATGGTTTAGAAATTTCCTCGACTTTTGAAAACATGCTGTTAGCGATATGCGTATTTTTCATATCCTGCGAAAGTCAGGATACGAAAAATGCAAAATAGTTCTATAAAATCTAAAATTCTAGGAAAATATAGTCTATTTCGCATGTTTAAGTTCGAACCGTATAAGTTTCGAATTTCTAATTCCTATTCAGTGGGGACAAATTTTATGAAAATCCCAAGAACGTCCTTGAGACGTTCCTAGCACGTCCCATTTGAGCCCAGTAAACGTCTTTAAGACGTGCGATGTCCTAAAGATGTCCTAAATACGTCTTAAGGACATGGATGTTCTTGGGAAATCTTACGGACTGACGTTAGACGTCTTAAGAGCATCCCTAAGACGTCCAAAATACATGCTATAAAAGACGTATTTGTGATATCCCCAAGGCGTCTCTAGGACGCCCTTAATTTTTTTCCCACTGGGTAACGCCTAAATCTTCGCGGCGAACCAAGCTGAATGTATAAACAAAAAAATTTGAAGTATAACTAACAGCTGTGCCGGGCCGTCTGAAAAAATTTTGTGACCCATTCCATGAAAGATATTGCTACGCTTATAATAATATATATACTAAGATTTTCGATTTTAGAAATGTGAAAAATTACTATTGAATATTTTAGGTGATTAAACAAGTTTTAAACGAAATTAAAAAATATTTCAAGATATATACAAAGATGTTAGAGACAGGGATATATATTTTAGGAAATTTAATATATTTTAAAGGATTTCCACAAATTTTCGAAGATTTCAAGAGATTTAACAGACTTTCAAAAATTCAAGAACCTTATTTATATTTTATAACTACTTAAAAATCTTGAAAATCATTTAAATTTTACCGAAATTCCTTAAAAGTTCTCAAAAATTACTTAAAATCTCTTAAATTCATGAAAAATATCTTGAACTTTTTGAATATTTTGAAATCTTTTAAAATTCATTTATAAACTTTAAAAATACTTAAATCAAATAACTGTCATTAAATCCCTTAAAATTCCTGAAAATTTGTTTAAATACTTTACATTATTTTTAAATTACATGAAGAACCTTAAACTCTTTTCAATTTTTTAAAAAATCATATAAAATTATTTGTAATCTTTTCAATTCCTTTAGCTACTTTTTAAAACATAATATATCCATTGAAATCCCACAAAATCCCTTAAAATGACTTAAAATGTTTTAACGCATAAAAAGTATTTCAAGATCTTTAAAAACTCTTGAAAATTCTTGTACTTTTTGAAATTCTTTTAAAATTCTTTAAAATCACTTGAATTCTGTTGAACTTCATTTATAAACTTCAATCTTTTTTAATACAAAAAAATTGCTAACCCCATTAAATTATTTTAAGATTTAGTAAAATCATTTCAAACACTTGAAAATCTTTAGCAATTACACAATAATACATAAACTCTTTTAAAATTTCTTGACATTTTTAAAAATCATTTTAAATAGTTTGTAATCTTTAAAAACTTGTATAGCGCAAAAGGAAATTGAGTATTATGCCTTAATATTTGTAAATATTTAGGGATATTTCGGAATATTTTGGATTATCAAAAATATTTTAGATTATAAAAAATATCAAGAATGCCAAGAATATCGGGAATATTGAAAGAATACGTATATGGAAATATTTAATGAATGTATCAGGAGTATTTGAGTGATTGACCCCTCGTCATATAGAAATGAATTAGTTTAAATGACATCACACCCGTGTGGAAAAATTTCCTGGCATTCTGGTTACAGGTGTGGCGCAAGTCTGGATTTATCTAGACTGTCTAGTCTGGAAGATCTGATGCGGCTCAGATCTGACGCCAGTCTGGATCAGGTCTGACCTTATCTAGACTGTCTAGCCTGGAAGGTCTGGTCAAGTGACAATACAATTTCTACATCATATCACCGAATTTTTTGCACATATTTAAAAAAAGTTAGAGACTGTTTAAAGGGATAGAAAATTAAAAAATGCACACTATCAAAACAGAGATTTTTTCTTATCATCTTGACAGACTGTTCTGGCCCAGGGTCTATATTGATAATTTTTTAACTACAGTGGTAAGATATTTTTTCCAAGTCATTAAAAAAATTAATTTTTTCCCAAGCAATTGGAATTTAATGCTTGGCCCTTGGCGTGCGGACATTTTTGTAGTTGACATCGAAACTTGAAATATTCTGATACTGATTGGCTCCGAGCTCTCGGAAACACTACTAGTTCATGTCGATCAAGTTTCACGAACTGCCAAAAGTTTCTTGTTATTTTTGTAATAATATATTCATCCAGCAAAAATTTAACCTGAAAAGCAGAGGCATAAAAAGTAAAAAATCTTTATTAAGTTATTAACTAAACGGTAAGTACAAATCTAGTTTTTATCGATTACAGAACAATAACCATGAGAAACGATAATTAAATTTATTCATTTTATTAATGGTAGTATATTTTTAAAGCAAACTTTTAATTTTAAATGATTATATTAAACATGTATCTTATACATTTTTCTAGAAAATCCTGTTTTGCTTTTTGAGCGTATCCTCAAAGCAATCTACAGCCTACTTCTCGAGCAAAAGCTGCTGACCATCCTCCCACTACTGTCTAATCAGCCATTAACTAAGGCTGCCAAACCAATAACCAGGGACTGACCAGAAAATAACTAACGGCTGCCCATCCCATGTCTACCAGCTGACCAGCCGGTGTCTAGAGGATGACCGGACCCTGTCTAGCTGCTGACCAGCCCCTTTTTAGCGGCTGACCAGACGGTCTGACCTGGGGCTAGCCAGAAACAATGTTACACTTTTGTTGAGGCTCAAACCAGATCGTCTGCTCAGAGCCAGGGCTGCAAACATGGCGATCTGGTCTGGGCACGGCCAGCGCCAGAAGATTTTTCCACACCGGTATTTTGAAAAAAAAAATTGTTTCTTTTAAATATATGTTACAGCCCGCTCTTTTGGCTTCCGTGTCCGGTACCGAAGGGTAAAGGACGTGCCTTTATTCTGTGCTATCGTTTCCGGTTTTAACGAAGGGCATGGTGGGGCGATTGCGATGAAAGGTTTTAGAAGGAGGTGAGTGAAGTGAGGGGGTTGTGTGGAAGTGGGAGGAGACTGTTTTGTGAGGTGGAAAGGGTTCGGAAGATCGTTGAAAGTGCTAATTTGGAGGTTAGTCGACGAACAAAGGAAAAGAGAGAGGGAAAATAGGGACAGCAGATCGGTAAGATAGGGCAGCTTGACCATGCGGAGCCCAGTGAGGTCCGGAAGGGAGTAGTAGGAGGCCGACATCCGCACCGGTGCTGAGGATCTCGTGACAGCTAGTGAAATAAGGAGGGGCATGGGTGATGATGGAGCTAGCGGCTATGATAGCTGAATAACTTCAGATCTAGTAGCTTATGGTCGAGACAACTTTTTGATAAATGGAGGCAGACAGGAGCATTTATAGACAAAACGCACGAGGAGGGTAATACGGAAGAGAGTAAAGGGTGACGGAAGAAAAGGAAATGGAACAAAAATTACTGAAGACAAGTTGATAAAAATATATGTTTAGCTTCATAATTTTTAATTCTTTACTTATGTTTTGGTCCTATCCTTAACCGTATCAGTATTATTAAAAAAAGCTTGTACATGTTTTTTAAAAAGAAAATCCACAAGCAAACATATCCCCTTTTCATATACATTATAAGTAATTTAGCTCTTTTAAAATTTTAAAAGTACAAATTATAAAATGTTTTGTCTAAGACAAGATTGATTCACATAACATTACTGAAGACTCCGGTGAGTCAGTCTAGGAATAAACTTAAAAAAATCTCATTTTTATTTTAATCAATATCATTACATATATTTATTAAAAATTAATTACAGGACAAAAAGAAAAATTATCGGCCAATTAAAAAAATCTTCCTTATGATCATGATACTTGGGTAAATTAATATAGATATCTTTAGAACAAACACCAAAGATGTCATCTAATTATACACGAGAAATATTTTAAAATACCGTGCGATTCCGAATCGCGTGCCTACTGGACATTCCGCAATTTCTTGTGCGGTTAATTCTTCAACTACACCGCTATCCATGTTTATTTTCCCTCTTTTTGCCTTCAAAACATTAGATTTAAATAATGCACGGAAAAAAGTTTGATGGTTTCCATTTTTGTGCAATATTGCCCACACATCACCAGTGGAAGTTGATAATACAATTTGTTCTTCGAGTGGCATGGGCATTAGGGAATTATTTTTTGCTCTTAGGTGGATTGGTTTATTGCGAGGAAAAACATATCTCCGAAGTTCGAGTATTCGCTTCTGATTCTTTTCGGGAATGAGTCGAATAAATTCAAGTTCTTCAAATCTAAATCCAAGTACGCGAGGAAAAGATTGCTTAAGAGTTGGAGACCTGGATCTGGCACGACGAGAAGGCTCAGCGGGTGATGGTGAGCTCACAGAAGACTGACGTATCGCAGGAGGAGACCTAGACCGGATACGAATTGGAGGCTCGGCATCTGGAGGAGACTGGGAAAAAGAATGAGATCTGGCGAGAGGAAGAGTCCTTTCTGGAGAATTTAGTCCAGGAAAAAGAGAAAAATTTTCACGAGGAACACCTGGAATAGGTTCCCCATTAGGCAAGCAATCAAACTGTGAACTTAATCCTGCAACAAGAAAAATAGGATTACATCTTTTTAAACTCCAGTAGCATCTCGCTTACCCGAGCTATTGTGGACCTGCCCCAACTTAGATAATCGGGAAACTCGGAGAACACGCAATTTGAAATAAAAAGAAAGTCTCAGTATATGTGTAGATAACATTGAAAAAATTCTAATCTGTCTAAACCTAAAAGAAAAGTTATATTTAAATTGTACAAGTCATATTTACCAATATCATTGAGGATAAAGGCTAAGGATAAGACCAGAGTAGAGAAAACGATCATATTTTCTAGGCAGAGAAAAGACTAATTCGGATACATTAAAAATACACAATAATGAATATTCTAAAGCTTCATTAGCTTTTTTAATCTATATTATACTCGTTATCTTTTATATTTAAGGCGTGAAATTTGTCCTTCGCAGACATTTACTTTTGATAAGAGTCAGTTTCAACGAAAAAATTAGATTACACATGTCTTAAAAACTGATGTCATCATTTATGTTGAGATTCATTTTCATTTGAAGTATTTTGGTTTTTCAATTTCTCCGGATATGGACACTGTATGGTTTTCGAATACTTGAGTTTATTTATTTAAGTTAGTTTGAGTTTAAAAATTTATTTTTCACTTATTACATTCTTCTCAGAGAAGGTATTAGATTTGTGTAAAATTTGATCTCCCCCCATTTTTGCCAAATGTCCACGTTTTGGGACCCCCTGAATCCGAAAAACAGGTTTTTACGAACGTGTCTGTCTGTCTGTCTGTTCGTGTGTCTGTGGCTTTTAGTGTGTGAGCATGATAACTTTCGAAAAAATTGAGAGATTGGATTGGCCTTTGATATACTCTTTTAGTGTCCTAAACTAAAAGTCAAGTTCGTTAGCCAGCCATTTTGTATAAAAACTCAAAAGGTGAGCACATTTTCAAAATTT
>JAWWLR010000155.1:26555670-26565678 GCA_035041075.1 Acraspis erinacei | reverse complement strand
CTGTTGAAGAATTAACAGTTTTTTTAGAAAATTCGTCTTTTTGTCTTCAAAATTCAATTATTTGGTCGATAATTCAAATAATTTTTTCCCTTTTATGATTTGAAAATTATTGTTTCTGAATGCAAATTTCGCTTTCTATTTTTTGTTTGAAAAGTGATCTTTTTAAGACTAAAAATTAACTTTTTGGTTGAAAATTCGTCTTTTTTTGTTAAATTTAATTTTGTTTTATTTAAAATTATAATCTATCTTCGTTGAAATATCAACTATGTATTATATTTCTTATTTAAATTATTTATTTTTAAATTGAAAATTCAAATCTTTGGTTAAAGGTTGAACTGTTTGATTGAAAATTGATTTTTTTTCTTAAATCTGATATTTTGGAGTAGAAAATTCAAGTGTTTTGTAAAAAATGGTCTTTTTGGATTGAAAATTCAATTATTCGTTAAAAAATTCAAATAATTTCTGTTGAAAATTCATATTTTCGGGTTCAAAATATAACTGTTTTGTAGAAAATTAATTTTTTTGGCTTAAAAACTCAGCTACATACTTGGTCGAGAATTTAGTTTTATGTTCTTGAAAATTTAACAATTTTGTAAAAAATTCGCTTTTCTTAATTGAATTTATTGGTTTTCAACGAAATTTTAACTATTCTATTGTATGGTTAAAATGACATTTTGCAGAAAACTAGTTAAATTAAAAAAAAAATTAATTCTCCTCGATGAAAATTTAACTACTCAATTTCTTGGTTAAAAACTAATATTTTTTGGTTTAAAAATTCAACTATTTAGTTTAAAACTTTTAGAAACGGAAAAAAACTAAAAATTATTCAAGTAAAATCTTGAATAACATCACTCCATTGTTCAAAGTATTTAATTAAAAATGTATGTAATTTGTTAAAAAAAACTCATACTCTTGGGTAGAAAGTAAATCTTCTTGGTTGAAAATTCAATTATCTTGTTGCAAATTTATGTATTTTGTTGAAAATTATTGTTTTACGTTGAAAACTCACATTTCCAGTTTAAAAATAAAACTGTTTTTAGAAAATTCATTTTATTTTACTTGGAAATTTACCTATTTGGTCGAAAATTCAATTTTTTGTTATTAAAAATACTATTTTGTAAAAAATTCGCTTTTCTGAATTGAAAATTGTTGCTTCTCTTAAAAATTCAGGCATTTGTTGAAAATTTGTATATTTTGGTTAAATTTAATTGTGTTTGATTTAAAATTAAAATAATTCTTCGTTGAAATATCAAGTATTATATTGTTTATTAAAAAATTTATTTTTTAGTTGAAAATTCAACTCCTTGGTTGAAAGTGAAACCATTTTATTCAAAATTAATTTTTTGAGGTTTCATAATATTAGTAGCAAATTCAATTGTTTGGTATAAAAATAATTTTTTCGTGGAATAATTATATTTTCGAGTTTAAAATTCTTCTTTTTTTATATAAAATCTATTTTTTGGGTTAAAAGTACATCAGAATTTGTTTAAAAATCCGTTTTTTTTATATATTTGAGTTAAATCGAATTGATTATTCTTTTTTATTGTAATCTTTTTCGTTAAAATATCAACTAGTAAAATTATCGTTGAAAATTCGATCTTTTTAGTTGAAAATTAAGATTTTTAAGTGAAAATTTAACAACTATGTTAAAAATTGATATTCTCCGGTTGAAAATTAAATTGCTTTGTAGAATCGTAGTTTAGTTGAAAACGTGTGTATTTTGTTTTAAATTTGTCTTTGTTGTTTAAAACAAACTGTTTTTTGTTTATTTTCAATTAAATTGTATTTTTTGTTTAAATATCAACTATTAAATTTTGAGTTTAAAATTCGTCTTTTGGGTTGAAAATTAAACTCTTTTGTCGAAAGTTGAATTACTCGTTCAAAAGTTAATTTTTCTTTGAATGTACATAATTTTAGTTTAAAATGACTTTTTTTCAAAATTAATTTTCTTAACTGAAAATTGAACTATTTTGTTGAAAATTAAACTCTTTTGTCGAAAGTTGAATTACTCTTTCAAAAGTGAATTTTTTTATACATAATTTTAGTTTAAAATTATTTTTCTTTTTTTGTCTTCAAAATTAATTTTCTTAACTGAAAATCCAACTATTTTGTTGAAAATTCAACTCTTTTGTCGAAAGTTGAATTACTCTTTCAAAAGTTAATTTTTTTTGTTGAAGTTACATACTTTTAGTTTAAAATTCTTTTTTTGTCTTCAAAATTAATTTTCTTAACTGAAAATTGAACTATTTTGTTGAAAATTCAACTGATTGGATTAACATTAATTTGCTTCTTGAAAATTCATATGCTCGGGTTAAAAATTCAAATGTTTAGTAGAAAATTCGTTATTTTGGTTTTAAAATTCGAGTATTTCTGTATATCCTTTTGTCAACTATTTAGTTGAAAATTCTTTTTTAGTAGAAAATCCATTTATTGGATTAAAAATTTGTTTGTACTGGCGTAGTCCAACTATTTTTAATTTTTAATTAAAATCTTTTTTGTTGAAATATCAACTATTACGTCTTTCGTAGAAGATTCATAATTTTAGTTAAAAATTCGTATTTTTTTGGCTAATAATGATTTTTTTTTAAATCAAAATTTAACGGTTTTGTTAAAAATTCACATTTTCCGTTTTAACAAATTAAACTGCTTTGTAAACAATTAAACTTTTTTTTGTAAGAAAGTAAATTTTGGCTGAAAATTAATTCTCAATGAACAATTTACTTGGTTGGTTGGTTAAAAATTGATATTTTTTGCGCTCAAAAATTCAAATATTTAGTTGAGAAAATTTAGAAACGAAAAAAATATAAACTAACAATTAGTCAAATAAAATCTGGTCTATAATCACTCCATTTTTCAAACTATTTAGTCAAAAACTTATGTAATTTGTTGAAAATTCGCCCTTTTTATATTAAAAATTCAACTCCCTGGTTGAAAGTTAAACCACTTTATTCAAAATTAATTTTTTTAAGATTCATAATATCAGTTGCAAATTCAATTGTTTGGTATAAAAATAACTTTTTCGTGGAATAATTATATTTTCGAGTTGAAAATTCTTCTTTTTTTTGTAGAAAATCTATTTTTTGGGTCAAAAATATATTAAAATTTGTTTAAAAATCTGTTTTTTGGGATATATTTCAGTGAAATCGAATTGATTATTAATTAAATTAATATTTATATTCTCGGGTTGAAAATTCAATTGCTTGGTAGAAATTTCGTAGTTTCGGCTATAAAATTGAACAATTTGGTAGAAAATTGTACAATTTAGTTGAAAATGTGTGTATTTTGTTGTAAATTTGTCTTTGTTGTTTAAATCAAACTGTTTTTTATTTTAAATTAAATTATATTTTTTGTTGAAATATCAACCATTAAATTTTCAGTTGAAAATTCCTCTTTTGGGTTGAAAATTAAACTGTTTTGTCGAAAGTGGAATTCGTCTTTTAAAAGTTAATTTTTTTTTAAGATACATAATTTTAGTTTAAAATTTTTTTTCTTTTTTTGTCTTCAAAATTAATTTTTTTCACTGAAAATTGAACTATTTTGTTGAAAATTAAACTCTTTTGTCGAAAGTTGAATTACTCTTTCAAAATTTAATTTTTGTTGTTGTTGAAGTTACATATTTTTAGTTCAAAATTCTTTTTTTGTCTTCAAAATTAATTTTATTAACTGAAAATTGAACTATTTTGTTGAAAATTCAACTGATTGGATTAACATTAATTTGCTTCTTGAAAATTCATATGCTCGGGTTAAAAATTCAAATGTTTAGTAGAAAATTCGTTATTTTGGTTTTAAAATTCGAGTATTTCTGTATATCCTTTTGTCAACTATTTAGTTGAAAATTCTTTTTTAGTAGAAAATCCATTTATTGGATTAAAAATTTGTTTGTACTGGCGTAGTCCAACTATTTTTAATTTTTAATTAAAATCTTTTTTGTTGAAATATCAACTATTACGTCTTTCGTAGAAGATTCATAATTTTAGTTAAAAATTCGTATTTTTTTGGCTAATAATGATTTTTTTTTAAATCAAAATTTAACGGTTTTGTTAAAAATTCACATTTTCCGTTTTAACAAATTAAACTGCTTTGTAAACAATTAAACTTTTTTTTGTAAGAAAGTAAATTTTGGCTGAAAATTAATTCTCAATGAACAATTTACTCAATGTTGGTTAAAAATTGATATTTTTGCGCTCAAAAATTCAAATATTTAGTTGACAAAATTTAGAAACGAAAAAATATAAACTAACAATTAGTCAAATAAAATCTGGTCTATAATCACTCCATTTTTCAAACTATTTACTCAAAAACTTTTGTAATTTGTTCAAAATTCGCCTTTTTTTGGTAGGAAATTAATTTCTTTTTATTGAAAATTCAACTATTTCATTAAAAATGTACGTATTTTGTTAAAAATTATTCTTTTCTGGCACGAAATTAATATCGTTGTTACAAAATTTGAATATTTGGTTAAAAATGTTTGCACTTTGTTGAGAATTAATTTTGGTGTTAAAAAAATCTTCTTGTTTGAAAATGTACCTATTTGGTTGCAATTTCAACTGTTTCGTTAAAAACTCAACCATTTTTATGTAGTTCATTTTCTTTATTGACAAAAAAATCTGTCTTAGTTAAAAATATTTTTTTTCTCAATTTGAAAATAGTGTTGGTCAGTCAGCTGGCAATTTCTCGGCAGTTTTTTTTGTAATTGGAGGCGATTAACTACCGCGAATATGGATGAAGACAAGGAGAAAATTACAAGCTCGAAAATAAGTCTTTAAATTCTTTAATTACAATGGAATGCTCCAGTTTTACACATATAATCTTAATCTAATATTTACAGTCACAAATGTCGGGACTCATACAAGATGAAATGAAGATTTGGTCAAAAAAATAAAAAAGTAAATCAGTATCGAACCTCTGATTCGCCCTCGCACTACAGAGGGACGCAGAGTTGATGATTTCATGCGATGAAAAACAGTAAAAACACAGTCATGTACTCATAATCACTGATTAAACGGCGATAAATGATACACTATCTGACTATGGGTTTAAATAATCCTAAGATACCATTCATTATTGCACTAATTTTACACTCTTTCCTAATTTTCTTCAAGATTTCATTCCAAAATTTCAAATATTCTCATCATCATTAATATGTACCTTCTAAGCCAGTAGAAGAAAACACTGCATTATCCAATAAATAATTAACTTTGCTCCAACGAAAAAATAATTGGCCTCGAGACACGTCATAATTATAAATACACTTTGCACATCAATCCCTCTCTTCAAATCTCAAAGAAAAAAAAAAATCTGACGAGGGATTAAAATCGCTTGATTCCTTTTTTCTAATTAAATCCTAAATAAATAGCTTATATATTCTTGTTTATAACAACTGAATAAAAGTACTAATTATTCAACGATCTTACTTTCGGCAGGGCCTAAAAGCTTAAACAGTCAAACATATATATTTATAGATTGATTCTGAAATGGAACGATTTCTTGCTTTTTTTTTACAAGTCTTAAAAATATCAGTGTACAAGAACAATATGTGTTCGATTTGAAAATGTAATTTCCGAAATTGTAGGGTTTCAAGCAAATAACAAGAATTGGGTTTTCGATTATAAAGGCAAGATTGGCAATTATTGCTGCACCAGATAAGAAACGCCCAATGGAAATACCATAGTTTCCAATGGAATGTAACAATTCTACATTGGTCTCACTAAGGCACTGTAAAATCTAATAACAGTGATTTGAAACCGTAAAATCGGAAAAGCTCCTGCTCAAATTGTAAAGGGAATCTCATTTTCTAAATTCTCAAAAACTGAGCCTAGTTCTGATTTAGCTCACAAATTATCTCTCCAACTGAGAGATTATCTTTCCGTAAACATATTTGTCTCATAGATTTTCCGTCGAAAGACACACATATACACATTTTTAACAATTCTTAAAATAATTAAGTACAACGTAACTTAAGTATATCATGATTTTCAAACAGTCTTAGTCAAGGGAATATTGTATTACAAAACCAGTCGGCATAATAAAATAAGGATCGTTTCAATTGTAAAAAAAAGCGATCGGATGTGCGCCACACAAATTAAATATAGGAAGAGGAATTTTATACTGATATTCATTTAAAAACAAGTACTGTTTTAAAGTATCCTGATTCCTCGCTTTATTTAATACGAACATTATTATTACGTTCGTATATTATTTATCTGCTCTAGGGTGGTTAAAAAATTAATTGCTTAATTGTTTTGGAAAAAAACAAGTACTTATTATTATAGTTTTGCAAAAAAAACAAAAAACAATGACTTATTAACTTTTTGGAAGTTGAATTGTAGTGAATGCTTCAGAAATATTCAAAGGAATAATTTATACCTCATACATTTTAAACTTCAAGCCTCAATTCTCAATGTACAACATTTATGATAAAAACGGAATTTTTTGTTGTAATTTTTTTATTCTATAAGTTTATTACTATTTTTAAAATTTTCCCTGTAAATCATTTTCATTTCATTAGATTTTTTCTCCAACCAAATAATGAAAATTTAGTATTTTTTTGAACTAATTAAACACTTGATGTGGTGAAGAAAATTCGAATTTTTTTTATTTCTTTACATTATGTCGCTCCACAAGAAAAAGGGAACTATTCATAATAAAATGAAACAAGTTGTTTAACCAATTGAAATAGTGAGGCTGAGATAGAGTAAGAGAATTAAAAAAAAAAACTAGAATTTTCTCCACCTTTCCTATGAAGGGTCAGATGCGAATGATTACTAATGATTTAATAAACAACTTTTAAAACTACTTGACACAGACCTACCTATTTTCCGACGCTTTTTCCTATTTTCGCAAGCCCCTTCCTATTTTCCTATTTTTCTTCCCTTACCGCTTCCTATTTTCCTACGATTTTTAATATTTTCCCAGTATCTTTTGTATTTTCCACGCTTTTTCCTATTTTCTCACACCAATTCCCATATTCCCACGCTTTTCATATTTCCCACTATTTTTCCTATTTCCCCATGCTTTTTCCTAATTAATTATGCCCTTTTCAATTCTTTCACGCTCCTTCATACTGTCCCACGCTTTTTCCTATTTTCCAACTATCTTTCCTATTTTCCCACTATTTTTCTTATTTCCCAGGCTTTTTTCTATTTTCCCCACTACATATCTTTCTTATTTTCACAGGATTTTTCCTATTTTCCCACGCTTATTTCTCTTCTTCACTATCTTTCCTATTTTCCCACTATCTTTCTTATTTTCACACGCTTTTTCCGGTTTTTCACTATCTTTCCTATTTCCCCACTACATATCTTTCTTATTTTCCCGTGCTTTTTCCTATTTTTCCACGCTTTTTTCTATTTTTCCACTATCTTTCCTATTTTCCCACTATCTTTCTTATTTCCCAGGCTTTTTTCTATTTTCACAAGCTTTTTCCTATTTTTCCACTATCTTTCACTACATATCTTTCTTATTTTCCTATTTTCCCAAGCTTTTTTCTATTTTTCCACGCTTTTTTCTATTTTTCCACTATCTTTCCTATTTTTCCATGCTTTTTCATATTTTTCCACGCCCTTCAAATCGTCCCACAGTTTTTCCTATTTTCCCATGGTCTTTCCTATTTTCTACGCTTTTTCTTATTTTTCCACGATTCTTCCTATTTTTTCACTATCCTTCCTATTTTTCCATGCTTTGCCTTATTTTCAAAATATCTTTCCTATTTTCCCACTATCTTATTTTCCCATGCTTTTTCCTGTTTAAAAGACTTTTTCCTATTTTCCCACAACATATCTTTCTTATTTTCCCATGGTCTTTACTATTTTTTACGCTTTTTCTTATTTTCCCATGCTTCTTCCTATTTTTTTTAACCTTCCTATTTTCCCTGCTTTTCCCTATTTTCAAACTATCATTCCTATTTTCCCACTATATTTCTTATTTTCTCATGCTTTTTCCTGTTTTAACATGCTTTTTTCCCCCACTACATCTTTCTTATTTTCCAATGCTTTTTCCTATTTTTACACGCTTTTCCTATTTTCCCACTACATATATTTCTTATTTTCCCATGCTTTTTCCTATTTCCCAAGATTTTTTTTATTTGTCCACTATCTTTCTTATTTTTCCATGCTTTTTCCTATTTCAACACGCTTTCATCTATTGTCCCACTACATATCTTTCTTATTTACCCAGGCTTTCTCCTATTTTCCCACGCTTATTTCTCTTCTCCACTATCTTTCCTATTTTCTCATACTTTTTCTTATTTTCCCACTATCTTTATTATTTTCCGACGCTTTTTCCTATTTTCCCACAACATATCTTTCTTATTTCCCCATGGCCTTTTCTATTTTCCCATGCTTTTTCATATTTACCACGCCCTTCACATTTTCCCACACTTTTTCCTATTTTCCCATGGCCTTTCCTATTTTTCTATGTTTTTTCTTATTTTACCACTCTTCTTCCTATTTATCACTATCATTCCTATTTTCCCATGCTTTTCCCTATTTGAAAACTATCTTTCCTATTTTCCCACTATCTTTCTTATTTTTCCATGCTTTTTTCATATTTTAACACGCTTTTTCTTATTTTCCCACTACATTTTTTTTCTTATTTTTCCTATTTTCACACGCTTTCACTATCTTTCCACTACGTATCTTTCTTATTTCTCCATGCTTTTTCCTACGCTTTTTCTATTTTTCCACTATCTTTCCTATTTTCCCATGCTTTTTCATATTTTCCACGCACTTCACATCGTCACACAGTTTTTCCTATTTTTCTACGCATTTTCTTATTTTCCCACGCTCCTTCCTATTTTTTCACTATCCTTCCTATTTTCCTATGCTTTTCCCTACATTCCACACCCCCTTTTATAATTTTTCCACACTCCCTTATATTTCCCCCCGGTCTTTCCTATTTCCCACGCCCCTTCCTAATTTCCCACGCTCCTTCTGTTATGTGTTTGCCTACACAAAATTACAACTTTGTGAAGCCGCCCAATTTTTGAAAAAATCAAAGGATAATTCCAAGGAAACTTGATTGAAATTTATATTCGTAAAAGATAGAAATGTGTATAAGCCTATTATGTTTATTGAGTTAATTATTGGACCATTTTTAACCATCCACTTCTGATCTTTCATGGGAAAAGTAGAGAAAATTCTAGCCTTTCTAAATTCTCTTTTATTTAAAAAAATAAATATATTATTCCTAACATCCATTATGTATATGTAATTAGTTCAAGAATGTTCTAACTTTTTACGATTTAGCATGGAAACAAAGTTTAACTAATAGCAATTGTATAAACAATTACAAAAGGACAAAAAAAAATTCTACTAACATTGGCCGTATTATTAATATCAGAAAATACGAACTATTCATAATTTAGCAGGAGTAAAATCAAAGCAAACATCGAAAAAAAAAATACTGAAAAATTCCAAAAACCCGCCTCTAGCATGAATTTTAAATAGAAATTTTATTTTGTATTTTCGGGACATTTTCCGGGCTCAATACAATGTGTTTTAGGGTCTCAAATTTAAAAGTTACGGGGCCGAGACTATTCCTTGAATATTTCTCAAGAAGTTACTGAAAGTCTATTTACAAAAAGTTAATAAACTCTTTTTTTCTCTCCATTTTTCCGAACACTGAGTTTGTCTAGCAGACAAAAAGTCGTTTTTTTTACCACCCTAATCTTCTCTCTGGATTAATAACCTTTTATTATTAATCATTTGGCAAGCAGGTCGAGACGAAACTAAAAATATTTCGAACTATCTAACTTTGAGATACTGCTGCTGCTTTTTAGAATTTCAAAAATGCTTTTACGTAAAACATAATGCTACGTACTTGAAATATTTCAATTGAATTTGTTTTGTTGCAGAGCTAGAAGAAAAAAATATTCAAAATAATTCTAAAATGGATTAGAACATTTCTCAAAAATGATTTAATAATTAAAAATCGACGGAATTTATATTAAACGTAACAAAAAAAAAAAAATTCCTTTTTGTGCAGCCCACAAAATACGTACAAGTTCTG
>JAWWLR010000155.1:26461975-26479372 GCA_035041075.1 Acraspis erinacei | reverse complement strand
TCACTGCTTAAATTGATACGGCTAAGTTAGATGGGGAGTAAGCCAGACATATAACACGTATACAACTTTTTTGTAGTGGAGAAGATAAGAAGGGGGATCAGAAATTTGAAATTAGCTACGTGGAATATGAAAAGAATACTTGTACACGTATGAAAAAATCTTCTCGAAAATTCCAATCCTCTCTATATCAGTGTCATTTTTTGTCCTCTATTGTCACATGCAGTCTTCAACTCTTCAAAGATGTGGATAGCCGTTGCTACTCTGTTTCTCCCTTTTGCCATTGTCCTTCATTCTTTTGGTAAATACAAAATATTGTACTACCATATTTATAAATCTAACTTAAATTTTCAAACAGATCGATGAATTTGCTACCAAGAAGTCTAGCCTTTAACCAAAAAAGATATATTTTAGACAATTATACAAGCTGAATTGAATAATTCGTGAAATTATAAAGAATGTTTGAAAGTGAAATATTGGCTCAAAAACTTCCAGAAATTTTTCAATGTTTTGAGATGTATATGATTTTAAACAAATTTTTTTGAAAAATTTTTGTTTAAAAATATATTTTTTCAAATAAAAAATTATTAAAAATTATATCATTATTGTTAAAAAAAGTTGTGTCTTTTCTTGAAGGCATGCGAATTTCTTGACCTGAAATCTTCAATATTGTGACTGGTATTATATTATAGTTATAAAGAAGGTACAACAATATTTCATTAACGGTTATTCCTTTATTAATACCATTGCTGCTTTCTTGTGTGTGATTATAATAATATTTACTTCATATTTTAATAAGAAAATTTTTATGAATTTAAATTAAACTGAGCCAATCAAACTTAGGCAACTAGATAGCTATATAGATGGATAGATAGATCAAAACATTTATTCATTTATTTGTATTAAATGAGCATTGTTTACAAATATTTGAAGAAAAAGTTAAAGTCAGTACAGTGAAATCAAGAACAATACAAAAACTTAAATGGAAAACTCTATGGAAAAACATTCTTTACGACTGTACTGTTTCCAATTTTGAAAGTAAATTTTTCTATGGCTAAAATCGTGTAAACACTTAAATAAAAATAAACTTTTCTTAAACAAAAAATTATATTTTTTCAAAATTTGGTAGGAAGCGATGCACAATGGGGCATGAAAAAACGTTTTTTTTAACGAAGCTAATAAAATTTCGCATCGAACTGCCATGGCCGATTTTGAAATTTTTGTTTATTTAATAACAAAAATGAAAGAAATTTTGACTTTTGAAGTATACCGGTTTAAAAAAATTCTTTTATTCAATCAAAAATACCTAGAAAACTGCAAGTAAATATCAAAGAAAGATTTTCAATAGCAGTGCAAATTTCCAAAAATTATTGAATTTTTTATAAACAAATACGCGAATGAAAATGGTTTCTTGAGGATTTTTCGGCGACTCGTCACTTGATTCGCACTAAATTAGAACAATTGATGGACAAAAAGAGTTTTTTAGTTCAATTAATAAAAGTTAATAAATAATTTGTTATTTTAAAAGAAGCTTTTATAAATAAATATCCATTTTATGTATTTTTGATGGAATAAATAAAGTTTTTTCTATGGAATCGAACACATTACTTGGAAATAAAACCCAAGTATAATATTTGGCCACCGAATAAAAATTAATAAATTGTTCAAACTACCTTAATTAACAAATGCAGTATTTGGCTATTTCTGGAGGTACAAACTTGATTTTTTCGATGCAATTAACTGTAAATAACTAAATTCAAAATTTTAAGAACATTTTGATGAACGTATACAATTTATTATTGTAAACAACAATTGATCAAACAAATTTTTATAATTTTATGTAGTTATAAATAAAATACCGTTTTTTTCAAAGCATCAATAATTTTTTGCGATGAATCTATAACATTTGATAATGGTTTAACCAAACATAATTAACAAATGCATTATTTGGCTTTTTTTCAGCATTTAATCTTCATTTTTGTGTAATCAAATCTTATTGACACTTTTTTAAAACTTTTTTTGCTAGTTCGATAACGATCCACTATTTTTATTTTGACTAACAATGTAATAAACAAATTTTCCTCGGCTGATGCATTTGTAAACTAATGTTTTTTCTTTTAGAATATAATTAAAATTACTTAGCAATAATTCCATGCCATAAGTTGATAAAAACGGATGATTTATTAAAGAAAATTAATTATTTCTTGACTTTCTTTTTTGGTTATGGCCGTGTATGACTACATTAATTAAATTATTAATAAAAAGAAAAATAGTGGCTGTTAATTCCGTGAAAACGAGGTATTTTATTTATAAATATATAAAATGATAAAAATCTGTTTGAACAATTGTTGTTTACAATAATACATTTTTTACTGTCATCGACATTTTTTTTTTAAATTTAGAAGCCTTATTAAAAATGAAAGTAATAAGAAACTTAAACTGAAAGGACTGAGATTTAAAAAAATGTGTTTTCCAAAAAACGCACAAAGAATGCATATGCTTATTAAATACGTTTCAAAAAATCATAAAATTTATCAACTAATTATGAATTTTGCTGAAATTATTGTAACTTGTTGGTTAAATTCGTTTAGAAAAATCATAAAATGTATCAACTAAACAGGAATGTTGCTGAATTTAGTATTTAGATCCAAATTAAAAAGTCTGACATTGAAAAAAAAAATTCCGACGACAGATGCCCCAATAATGCATTTGTTTATTAAAATTGTTTTAAAAAATCATAAAAGTGATCAATAAATTACGAATTTATTCTGAAATGATCATGAAATTTATAAATAAAAAAGTTTTCTTCGAAAAAAACGGGGTTTTCTTTCGGCAAATGCTTTGTTTATGCATTTGGTTAAAAAAATCAGAAGATTAATCAAAAAATTATGAAGTTTCCTAAAATTAGCATAAAGTTCCTAAGAAAAAAATGACATCGAGAAAAGCGAAGTTTTCTGTATTAAAATACTTGAATAATGCATTTGTTTATTAAAAATTTTTAAATATTAACAATAATAATCTCAAAAAGAAATTTCTTCATCATTATATTGTTTTTATCCAAATTTCTTGCAATATAATTAAAAAAAAACATAAAATGATGGGAAATCGTAAAAAACATTCTCTTAAAAAATGATTTGTTTATAAAAGTTGTGTTTTTCTATTATTTAATATTAGAATATCTTTAAGTAACTTTACTCTATGAAACTTAGGTGTTTTCAACAATTTTTATATTATTGACGAGCACCCGAAACGTCAAATAGAAAAAATTGCAATTTTTTCATCATATTTTTTTATCTATAAAAAATATTGAAAGCCTACTTTAAACAAAGTGTAAAGTAAACAAGTGTTTTAACCTAAAAACTCAGTAAGCAAATTCTTCTGAAAAAAAACAAATTCAACTTTATTTTCACCGTTCATAGTAGAAAAATTTTCAATTCTAAATCTTTAAAATTGAATTATTCTTTTAAAAAAACGTTCGAATTTAAAAGTTATGGTAAATGGGAAATATCAAAAATGCAAAAATGTATACTCTAGAAACATGAAACTTAAAAAATATTAACTGCATCTAAAGATAAAAAAAATTAAGTCGCGATGTATTGTCATATTAAAACTTTTTTGTACCTAAACTCTTCAAAATTTCTATTACTTTAAGTTAATTTAATCGTTTAGAAATTAACATTTTTTAAATTGTCCAATATAATTTTCGAAATTCTTCCATTTTAAATAAATTTGTTGTTGAAATTTTTGGTATTAAAAATGTAATCTTTTTGTTAGAAAATACTTACATTTTTCTGGTTGGAAATTTAAGAATTTATTTGAAAACTTATTTTATTTGGTCTTTCTTATCTTTTTTTAGATGAACATTCATCTGTTTTGTTGAAAATTTGTTTTTTTTTTGTTGTTGTTGAAAATTCAACTATTAGGTTAAAAATTACATTAAAAATTAAAATATTTGGTTAAAAATTCATGTATTTTGTTAGAAATTTATTTTTCGGTTGAAAATTCATTTCTTTGGTTAAAGATTTTTTTATCGCAAATTAATTTTTTTATCTAAATTTTTTGTTGAAATTTTTGTTATACACATTTAATCTTTGTAGTAGAAAATTAATTTAGAATAAAAATTCCATTAAAATTAAAGATATTCGTTTTGAAATTCATGTATTTTGTTAAAAATTATTCTTTTTTGGAAGAAAATTAATCTTTTTAGTTGAAATTTTATTTTTTGGTGGAAAATTTTTTTTTTATTAAAAATTAATTATTTAAAATAAGAATTGAGCTGTTCAATTTTTCGTAGATTGTTTTGCTATTGGCATTTAATATTTTTGGTTTGAAATTCATCTGTTTCATTGAAGATGTAAATATTTCCTTGAAAATTTATTTTATTTGATTAAAAACTTATTTCTTAACTGAAAATTAACTATTCTATTTTTGTTGAAAATTAATCTTTTTTAGATGAACATTCATCTGTTTTGTTGAAAATTTGTCTTCTGTTAAAATACAAATATTAGGTTAAAAATTACATTACAAATTAAAATATTTGATTAAAAATTCATGTATTTTTTTAGAAATTTATTTTTAGTAGAAAATAAAATTTTTCGCTTAAAAATTTATTTCTTTGGTTAAAGATTTTTTTATCGCAAAATAATTTTTTTTAACTAAGTTTGTTGTCGAAATTTTTGTTATACACATTTAATCTTTGAAGTAGAAAATTAATTTAGATTAAAAATTCCATTAAAATTTAAAATATTCGTTTGGAAATTCATGTATTTTGTTAAAAATTATTATTATTTTTTTTAAAGAAAATTAATCTTTTTAGTTTAAATTTTATTTTTTGGTGGAAAATTATTTTTTTGATTGAAAATTAAGTATTTAAACTAAGAATTGAACTGTTCCATTTTTCGTAGATTTTTTTTTCTATGGACATTTAATCTTTTTGGTTCAAAATTCATTTTCTTTGATTAAGATTTAAATATTTTCTTGAAAATTTATTTTATTGAACTAAAAACTTATTTTTCATACTTAAAATTAAACTATTCTATTTTTAAATCATTTTTGTCGAAAATTGATTTTTTTTGAAAATTAGTTTTTTTTTGTAGCGGAAATAATTTTTTAAAACTAAATTTGTTGTTGAAATTTTTTTTATACACATTTAATCTTTAAAGTAGAAAATTCATTTTTTTAGTGAAAATTTAATTATTTCCTTAAAAGTCTATTTTGTTACTCAAAACATTTATATGAAAATTTTATATTTTTTTTTGGTTAAAAATTCATCTTCTCGGTTGAAAATTAAATTATTTAGTTAAAATGCACTTCCTGTTGTAAAAAATCGTATTTCTTAGTCGAAAATTCAATTATTTGAGTAGAAACTAGGTATTTTTGGGCGGGAATATCAACTATTACACGTTTGTTGAGAATTCATTTCTTTTTAAATCAAAGATTCGTCCATTTGGTTGACAATTTCTTGATTGAAAATTAATTGTTTTAACTGAAAATGTAATAGTAAATTTTACATTAACTAATCTTAAATTTTTGTCACTTTTGTGTGTGGATTTGACTTTCGTGAGACACCTATTTTTTTTAGAGAAAAATGATTTATTGACTAATAAATAAATAATGATTTGCAGAAATGAGATCGCCACAATTCGAGTACGATTTTCCGAAACCATATATCAAACCGCAAGTTTGGTTTCCGATTAGGCAGGCTTTCAACATCTATATGGATAAGTACAGAGATCCCAAAGACATAAATAAGCAGTATTTCATGAAAAAGTTGAAGAAAATCCATCCCTTCAAAGAACCGGAAAAGCCCCTGAAGTATCCGAATGCTGTCCGGTTCAAAGACGAGGAGTATATCCCTTCATGGCTGAAACTCGAAATCAGGAAAGAGCGCCTCGGTTGGGGACGTTATAGGGAAGTGCAGAAATGAAATATTTTCACGGCCCCTCTGTATGAATGTGATTTGTTTTTAAGGTAATGAAATATATTGTTTACTTGTTTCAATCAATCGTTAATCACTTAACTCGAAATACCTACGAACTACAATTATTTCAAGATTAAATTTTAGTTTTCAGGGTGGGGAATTGATGGGAAATGACCGGGAATATAATTATAAAACCGGGAATTTACTTACTTCGAATTAAATCATAATTTATCATCGAATTTTTATTTATAAATTAAACTATTTGTTTGAAAATGTATGTACTTTGTGGAAAATTCGCCTTCTTTTTGTAGAAAATTAATCTTTATTGTTGAAAATTCATCTTTCTGGTATAAAATTGGTCACTTTGGTTGAAAATTGGTATTTTCTTTTTCAAAATTCAACAATTTGGATGAAAGTTGGACCTTTTAAATTGAAAATTCAACTATTTCAGGTAAAATCTACATATTTGATTAAAAATCGATGTTTTTTGTGTAGAAAATTATCTTTTTCTTTGCAAGTTAATCTTCTTGTTTAAAAATTCTTCTTTTCGGTTAAAAATTCAAGTATTACAGTTACATATTCATCATTTTAGATAGAAATTCATCTTTTAGGTTGAAAATAAAATTACTTGGATGAAAGTTAAACTCTTTTGTAGAAAATTAATTTTTTTGATTCAGGATTTATTATTTGAATTAAAAATTCATTAATTGTTTCAAATATCAGCTATTTGATTGAAAACTTTTTTTTCTTTGGATGAAAAGGAATTTCTTTGCCGAAAATTGATTTCTTTTTTGGTTGAAAATTATTTTGTGTTTTAAACTGAAAATGTAACTATTACTCCAGTTAAATATATTCAATAATTTTAGATAAAAATTCATCTTTTGAATTAAAAATTCATTTTTTAAATAAAAATTTAATTATTCAATTTTTGGTTGAAAACTGATCTTTTTTAGTTGAAAATTTATATTTTTTGTAGAAATTAATCTTCTTGATTGAAAATTCATATTTTTGGTCAAAATTTCATTTATTCTAGTTAAAGATTCATTATTTTAGTTGAAAATTTATTTTTCTGACTTAAAAGTCAACTAACCCAGTTACATATTTACAATTTTAGTTGCAAATTCTTCACTTTGTTTGAAAATGTAACTATTTTCTTTAAGTTATTTTTTGTTAAAAGATAGTTTTTTGGTGGAAAGTGATTTTTTTAAACTGAAAAAATTGATTGACAATGTATCTTTTTTAGTAAAAATTAATTTGTTGTTAAAAATTCAACTATTTTAGTTGAAGATTCATTGTTTTAGTTGAAAACTCATAATTTTGGTTTAAAATTCATGATTAAGATTGAAAATCGAACTGTTTTCTTAAAAATCCTTTTTCTTTGTTGAAAATTAATTTTTTCAACTAAAAGTTTAACTATTCCATTTTGTTGTTGGAAACTGATATTTTTTAGTAAATAATGTAAGTATTTGTTTCAAAATTAATTTAATTAATGTTTGCATTTAACGGCCTGAAAAATTAATAAAGTAAATGGCGAAAATTGATAAACTAACTGTAAATAACTGTAAATAAAAATTTTTCTGCTCGGAAATTTGAAAAAAAAATCAAACTTTTAGTTATAATTTAGAGGACTACATAAATTTTTTTGATTCTCGAGTAATTAAAGTTACTCTTTTAAAGTTTCTTTTAAAATATATTAGGGTATTTGAAAAGTCTCTTAAAATTTTAAATAAATTTTAATAATTTGGAGGAATTTCAAAGGATTTTAAAGATTTTAAAGTATTTTGAATTATTCCAAGGAATTTTCAAGATCTTTAATAAGTTTCAAGGATTTACAAAATATTTGAATGGATTCAAAATATTTTAAAATATTTTAGACAATTTAAAAAGATTTCAGGGAATTTTAAAATGATTTTAGCATTTTTATTCTTAAAACCTCTCAATCTATTTTATTAAAATTTCAAGACTTTCAGGAAATATTATCAGATTTCATGTAATTTTATAGGGTTTCCAAGAATTAAAATATTACAAAGTAGTTCCAAGTATTTTAGAATAATTTAAAAGATGCCAAGGAATTTTCAATTGATTTCAATAATTTGAAGAGATTTCAAAGAATTTGATAGATGTTAGAATATTTTAGAAAATTGCGAGTAATTGTTAACGCCTATAAAAAATTTCAATGGATTTCAAAATATTTGAAGGGATTTTAAATATTGTAATGTATTTTAAAAGATTCGAAGGCATTTCCAAGAGCTTTAAAGTGTTTTTAGAGATTTCAAAAGATTTCTTGTTATTAAAAAAAAACCGTAAAATATTTACAATCCTTTGAAATCTCCTCGAATTATTTAAATCAATAAAAAATTCCTTGTAATCTTATAATTTCCCAAAATATTTGAAAACCTTCGATATCTTTGGACATCTCTTGGAACTTTTTAAAGATCTTGAAAATGCTCTGGAATTTAATTAAATATCCTAAAATATTACAAATAATTTAAAATCCCATTAAATTATAGAATCAATTGAAAATTCCTTGGGATATTTTAAAATATCCTAAAATATTTCAAATCCTGCAAAATCTTGTAAAATGCCTTGAAATCTTTTTAAATTCTCTAACATTTTTAAATATTTTGAAACATTTTAAAGCTCTTGAAAATGGCTGAGAATCTTTTAAATTACGTTAAACTATTCAAAATACTTTAAAATCTTTTGAAATCCATTGACATTTTTTATTGGTGTTAAAAATTATTAAGAATTTTCTAGAACATCCTAAAATCTTTAGAATTCTTTGAAATCCATTCCGATTATTAAGATCAATTAAAAATTCCTTGTAACCTTTTCAAATTATCTAGAATTTTTAAATCTTTTTAAACGTATTAAAGCTCTTGAAATTGACTTGGAATCTTTTAAAATACGTTAAACTATTAAAAATTATTAACATAAATTAAAAATGCCTTGCAGTATTTCAAAATACCTTAAAGCATTTTAATTTCTTTGAATATTCATTAAACTACCCTCAAATATTTCAAATTCTTTAAAATATTTTAAAGAGTTCTTGAAAATTACTTGAAATTGAAAAAAACCCCTAAAAGATTGTAAATTCTATGAAATCCCTTGAAACTTTTTAAGACTTTCGAAAATTTTATCCATTTTTTAAAAATACCTTGAAATCTTTTAAATTATTTGGAATCACTTCAAATTCTTAAAATATATTTTAAATACTCTAAGGTATTTTAAATCCTTAAAAATCTTTCTAAAGCACTTGGCATTTTTTAAAGCTCTTGGATATTCCTTTGAAGTTTTCTAAATTCCTCAAAATCTTTGAAATTCTGTAAAATCCTTTCGAATTATCGGAATCAATTAAAAATTCATTGGAATCTTTTCAAATCCCCTAAAATTTTGAAAATCCTTTCAAATGTTATGAAATTTGTTCAAACGTTTTAAAGCTTTTGAAAACGTCTTAAGGGACTTCAAAAAATTCGAAAGTGTTTGAAAAATTGCAGGTAATTTTAAAAGATTCCAAGGAATTTTGAATTAATTCCAATAACTTTAAAGGATTTGAAAGATTTTCAAAGATTTTTGGGAATTTTGAAAAGTTTTAAGGAATTTTCAAGAGCTTTCAAAAGTATCGAGGGATTTAAAAATATTTTAAAGGATCTGAAATATTTAAGGGTATTTTAAAAGATTCTAAGAAAATTTGAATAGATTTCAAGAATCTCAAAGAATTCCAAATGATCTGAAAGATTTTAGGGTATCTAGGAGCTTTAAAAAGTTTCAAGCGATTTCAAAATAGTTCAAAGGATTTGAAATATTTTCGGGCATTTTAAAAGATTCCATCAAATGATCAATAAATTTCAATAATTTAAAAGTATTTTGAAGGATTTTAGGGTATTTTTTAAACATCCAGGGTATTTTCAAAAGTTTATAAAAGTTTCAGGGGATTTTAAAGGATCTCAAAGTATTTGAAATATTTTAGCGTATCTTAATAGATTCCAAGGAATTTTGAATATATTTCAATTATTCGCAGGGATTTCAAAAGATTTCCCAGGATTTTTAGTATTTTAGGGCATTTAAAAATATTCCCAAAAATTTTCAAATACATAATTTCAAGAATTTGAAGGTATTTCAAAATCCTTTCGGGTATTTTTTAAACATCCAAGGCACTCTTAAAATATTTAAAAAATTTTAAGGCATAAAAGAAAAGATTAACAAATGTTCACGGAATTGCAAAGGATTTTAATGATTTTAATATGGAAATAAGAAAAAATTGCGTGGGTTTTTTTAATAATTTTGGAAGATATGGAACAATCTTTTAATAATTTTTCCAAGAACTTAGGATATATTATCAGATTTCATTTAATTTTACGGGATTTTGTCATATCTTAATGGATTTCAAAGAATTTATTCACAAGAATTGAGGGATTCGTAGAATTTCAAAGATTTTCAAATATTTCCAGGTATTTCCAAAGATTTGAAAGAATTTGATCGAATTTAGGATACTTCCGAAGTTTCCAATCAATCTTTAATCGATTTCAATGATTTTAAGGGATTTCAAAAGATTTTAAAGGATTTGATATATCCTAGGGTATTTTAAATATATTTTAATAATTTAAAGTGATTCCAAAGGATTCGACAGATTTTAGGGTATTTAAAAAATATATCAAGGCATTTGCAAGAGCTTTAAAACGTTTCAAGGGATTTTTAAAGCTTTCCAAGTATTTAAAAACTGTTAAGGAATTTTAAAAGATTATAATGAATTTTCAATTGATTTCAATACTTTTAAATCAATTTAAATCAATGAAATTTTAAGAGCCTTAACAGATTTTAAGGAATTTTCGATCGCTTTCGGGATTTCGAAGAATTTCCAAAACTTTGAGGAATTTTGAAAAGTTCCAAGAAATTTTCAATAGCTTTAAAAAGTTTTAACGAATTTCAAAAAAATTCGAAAGAATTAAAATACTTAAGGGTAATTAAAATATTGTTTAAGAATTTGAATAGACACCAAAGAATTTGAAAGATTTGAGGGTATTTTGAAAAATTTCATGAAATTTTCAAGAACCTTAAAAATGTCAAAGGGATTTAAAAAATTTTTTAAAGGACTTAGAATATTTGAGATTATTTTAATAGACTCCAAGCCATTGTCAAAAGTTTTAAACAGTTTCAAGAATTTTGTAAGATTCAAAGGAATTTTTTAACTGATTTTATTAAATTTAATTAAAAGCTATTTTAATCAGTTTTCAAGGATTTCAGGAAATATTTGATTTCTTGCAATTTCACATGATTTTATAGGATTTCCAAGATTTTCAGGTATTTTAAGGTTGTTCCAAAGATCTTAGGATGTTTTCAAAGATTCAAAGGAATTTTAAATTAATTTAAGTACGTTTAATTGATTAACATTTTTTTCCAAGAGCTAACTATTCCAAAGATCGAAGGCTTTAAATTATTTTAGGACATTTAAAAATATTTCAAAGGAATTTGATTTGATTTCAATAATTTGAAGGAGTTTCAAAGGGTGTGTAATACTTTAGGGTATCTTAAAAGATTGAAGGAAATTTTCAAGAGATTAAATAATTTTCAAGACAATATTCAATGATTTTAAGGGATTTAAACAAATTTTCATGCGGCTAAACAATCTCCTAGAATTTCGGAAGATTTTGAACGATTGAACAGGAACAGGTTATAAAATATTTAAAAAGATTGCGAAGATTTCATTGATATTAAGGGATTTTAAAAACTCTCAAAGTTTTTTAATCAAATTTCCAGGATTTCAGGAAATACAATTTCAAGAATTTATTCTAAATAATTGAGGAATTTCGTAGGGTTTAAAAGATTTAAAGAGATTTTTAAACATTTTTTATGAATTATATTTGAATGCACTTTATTTTTATTAATTTATTCGGAACTATTTTAATTTCTATGGAATTCTCTTCAATTTTTGTAATTCACTTGAATTCTTATAAATTCTAACTCTATAAATTTCTTCGGATTTTTTAAAATACTTTTAAATTCAAATTAACTTACTTTTTCACTTTTTTAAAGCAAATCAGGCTATGGCAGCCACGAGAATAATAAATTAAAGATTGATAAATTTTAAATTGTTTTATTTTATATCAAAAGGATTTTATATTAAAAATATTACAACATGAGAATTTTGGTATATAAATATTAATGGTCAGGGATGAAACCAATGAAAAGTGAAATAATTTTTAATTATAAAATTGTATGTGAGAGTGGTCCTAAATCGGCTCTGTTGGTTAAGTCGACACGCACCATTCATTCGGATTTGTTTCGTGTGCTTATTTGCATAAAATGCGCAAACATTCGCACCGTCCTAAGTCGACACCAAACAGGTGGTCCTGAGTCGGCACTTTTTTGTTGCTTTTATTATTTGTGTGGTGTTTTATTTTGCTGTGTTTCAATTCCATGTGACTCGTCTTTTGTTACTTAGTTAGGGTTCAGGACCAGGAGGTGCCGACTTAGGACCACCATTTCGATAAATATCAAACTTCGACTTCTTCCTTTGCGCTGCCGTTAAACGCTTTTTACCCTCTATTTTCGACAAAAACTTTTACTGTGCCGACCTAGGACCACTCTCCCCTATTCGGTAATCAAATATATGCAAACTTCTTTGCGATTTTAATAAAGAGCTATCCTTGCAACCAGCACAAATTAAAGGGGGTTATTCTTCTTTTGAATGTGCGTCTACAATTTGTTTGCTTTTCTTTTTTATGTCATTTCGGCTCATAATTCTGGAATCCACAACCTCATGTTCCACAAAGATGCCTGGAAAAATAAAGAATTATTGAAGGAAAATATTTTTATTTGAATAGTGTTTAAAAATGAAAAAAACAGGATTTTAATTTACCACTGGGTTCTAGTTCCTGCTGACCGAATAACAAATTTGATTTATAATCTGAAATGTATGACTGATACAGATCTCTTGCCCTTTCTTCTTTTTCCTTGTCGATCTCGAAGTTGCTCATCGAGGAGAGCCAAGTTGCTTTTTGGGTCACTTGCTCGAGTAAAGCGAGTGCTAAAAAACATAATTCATTTTCATTTACAATTTGTTTAATAATTGAAAAATTACAAGGCTTGGTTCGTGCGACTTTTTCTACTTTTTTCTTTAATGCGACTAATGGACTTTTTTCCGTTTTTTTTCAGGACTATTTGATTGAAAACTTGTATCTTGCTTAAATGTTCAAATATTTGGTAAAAAATGTTTTTTGTTTGAAAATTCAAGTCTTTTTTGGGAAAAGGAATACATTTTTTTTTAAATAGAATTATTGTAGATACTATATTGAATTCAATATGAAACACAGTAAACTCCTAATATTTCAGGTTGAAATATATCTTGAATTTTCAAACCAGATGATTAATTTTTCACCAAATGAGACAAATTGTTAAAAATATCAATTATCACACAAAAAGTGTAATACTTACATTGTTAGTTGAAAAAAATAAATTCTCAACCAACAAAAAACAAACGAATTTTTATAAAAATAGTTATTTTTCTACAAAAAGATGCATTTTCAACTGAAACGATGAATCTTAATTTAAGGAATTTTGAAGAAAAGAGTTCAACCCAAAAATAAATTTTTTAAACCTGGCAGATCAATTTTTTTAAAAGAGAATAGTTAAATTTTCAACCAAGGAGGTGAATCTTAAAAAAAACATTGGATTTTTTAACAAACTAATTAAATTTTTGAGCAAGTAGGTGAATTTTCAACTAAGAACGAGAAATCCTTAGCCTAATAGTTACATTTTTAATCAAAAAGATTAATTTACCATCAAGAAAATTAGTGTATAAATTATATACAAAACGGTTGAGTTTTAACCTCAAAAAAATTAATTTGTTACCAAAAAGGTATTTTTTCACAAAAATAGTTTAATTTGTAACGAAAAAGTTCATTTTCATAAGAATGGTTTAATTTTATACCAAATTCTTGAACCCTCAACCAAACCAAAGATTAATTTAGACCCAATCAGTTGCGTTTTTAATCAGAAGGAAAGAATTTTCAATCTAGAAGAATATTTTTTGAACAAAAAAAAAAAAAAAAAAAACAATTTGTAATTTAAAACAATGTAATAGTTAATTTATTAGTTAGAGAATTCAATTCTTAACCCTGTTCTCCAAAAAACGAATTTCCTATAAAATAAATATATTTTTAACAAAAAAGATGATTTCAGACTAAAATTATGAATCTTGAAAAAATGTGTTTTCAAGAAAGGATACAACCCAAATGATAATTTTTTAACCCGGAAGATTAATTTAAAAAATAGAATAGTTCAATTTTAAACCAAGGAGGCGAATCTTAAACAAATATTTATTTTTAACAATGTTGTTGGATTTCAAATCCAACAGGACGAATTATCTAAAAAACGGTTGAACATTCAACCCGAAAATATGATTTTTTTTAAACAAAAAGGTTCATTTTGTACCAAAAAAATTACATTTTTATAAAAATAGTTTAAATTTTAACAACAAAAAAAAGTTAATTTTCAACCCAATAGCTTAACTTTCTACTAAATTGTGGAATCCTCAACCAAACAGATTAATTTAAACACAAAACAATTGAGTTTTTAATAAAAAGGATGAATTTTCAATCAAGAAGATTAATTTCCCACTAAAAAAAGAAGAATTTTTAATAACATAGACCAATCTTTAACAAACTTTTTGAATTTTAAAACCAAAAGTATTAATTACATACAAAACCGTTTAATTTTCCACCCGAAAACATGATTTTTTAACAAAAAAATGATGAATGAAATGATGAATATTAAAAATAAAGAATTTTCAACAAGAGTTGAAAATAGAGGATCATTTTTTAACCCAGAACTCAATTTGAGAATGGAAATTGATTTCACTGGAACCTGGGTTTATGCACGGTTTCCGAAATGGCGTGTAGTGGCCTTCGACACAAATCCAGGAACCTCGAACGTACACGGACAGGGCCGCTCGAATAATTTATGGACGCATGACGCAACCTTATTCAACTAACGTGCTATGAGTGCAACCCTCATGCTCATGCTCAAGAGTTCTAGGAACGCAAAAATCCAGTTTACGAAAATCCAGGTTCCAGTGTATTTAAGTTTTATTTTTCTACTGACCGTCAGTTTCAGCTGGCTGTAGCTCTATCACTGACTTTTCCTCTTCAGTAATGCTATTTTCTTCTGTCTTTTCTTTATCTTCAGATTCTTTTTTCTCGCTTTTTTCATCCTCAACTATAATAAGCATATCTGCTATATTCTGCAAGGCTGCTCTGATATTCATTAATAATTTTCCTCGAACTTTCTTCATTGCATTACAATCTTTGTGGCGCGTTTTCTGCTCTTCTGTCTTCTTTCGCATTTCTTTCTCATTCTTTTCGTACCTAATTTACATTCAAGATTATAACTTTAATCCAAGAGATTATCGAGTTTAGTGCTTGGACCAAGGTGGCCGTCGGACCGGGTAACCGGGAAATGACAGGGAATTTTTTGAGACCGTGAAATGATAGTGAATTTATCTTTTTACCGGGAATTTATTAATTTTTAGAAGAAAAATCCATCCAATCACATGAAATATCACAAATTTTATATCACATAATGATATAATGCCATGTAGAATAAAATTTGTATCTTTTCTCTTTTCTGACAAACTTTTACGAATTTAAAATAAGTTCGATTTCAATCGTATACACTTAAGTTACGATTTTGAGACTCTTGATTTCCGGCCGGCTGCACACTTGACTGCTTCTGTCGAGTGTCGCCTGCTCCTGAGCGTCCCTTGACAGCCTATACACTCGGACAGTCAGTGCCGTATCAAAAGTTGTTTACATCGCGCCTGCCTGGGTATATACTACTGTAAGGTCAGAGACTACATATGCGGTCCTGAGTGTTGAAATAAAAAAAAGGAATTGGATTCTGGGCCGCCAGAACAATCACTAATTTGAAACTGCTTAAAATAAAAATAATTTACCTTCGAATTTAAAAAGGGTTTGGTTTAAAGAAAAGATGCCTGTTCGAAAAATTGTTGCCTAAAATGATGTAATTCTAAAAATATACCAATTTATAAATTCATTCTTTAGTTTAGAGCATTGAAAATCATAGCGGTAATTTATATCCTTTTAACTGAATCAAGGTGGCGACTCGACCGTGAAACCGGGAAATTTATTGACCGGAAAAAATCGGGAATTGACCATGATTTAATTAAAAAACGGGGATTTTATTTCTTATAAATTTTACATTTTTCAGATTGTCTCAGGTTACTCTAATTAAATTATAATTGATTATTATTGTTCAAGAGTGCTTATTTTTGTTGACATTAGTGAGTAGCTGTTCTCATGAATCCAAAGTTTAAAAAATCCCTGTTCCAAGTCAGAATTCGTCACAATTTAAAAGTTCCCTCTTCCAAATTAAAGAAAAAATGAAAGTACTTTTAAGCAATTCTTAGAGTTTTTCTGAATTATGATAGAGTTAAATTGTTCCTTGCAAATGTATCTTTTTTTAGTTGTTGAAAATATGTTTTTTGAAATTAAGAATGAGATTTTCAATGGAAAAGTCAACTATTATATTTTTGGTCGAAAATTTATATTTTTTGAATGAAAATTCAACTATTTGGTTGAAAATTGATATTTTTTATTTTAATTTAAAACTATTTGTTTGAAAATCATTTTCGTTGAAAATTAATCAGTTTGGTTGAAAATGAATTTCTCCAAATGAAAATTTAACCAGTTATTTTATTATTATTCATATTATTCCAGTTAAGTATTTATAATTTTTGTTGAAAAATCATCTTTTAGGTTGGAAATAAAATTACTTGGGTGAACTAAACTCTTTTGTTGAAAATTAACTTTTGTTTGGTCAAAGATTCATCATATTGATTAAAAATTCATTTCGTTGGCGCGTTTTTAAGGGGGGTCGGACAAGAATGAATTTTTTGTTGCCGAAAATTTAACTATTTTCTTGAAAATTTGTTTCTGTTTTGGTTGAAAATGACTTTTTTTTTAAATTCAAAATGTAACTATTATTCCAGTTGAATATTCCATAATTTTAGTTAAAAATTCATCTCTTTGGTTGAACATTCATCAGTTAAGTTGAAAAATAATTTTCTAATCTAAAAATGTAACTATTCCATTTTCTGTTGAAACTTCTTTTCTTTTGTATTAAAAAAATCAACTATTTGGTTACATACTTGTCTTCTTTAAGTAAAAGTTCAGTAGTTCTTTAAAAATTCATGTATTTTGTTGAAAAATCGCATTCTTTGATAGAACATTAATGTTTTTGTTTGAAACTTAATATTATTGTTTAAAAATTAATCTTTTTGGTTAAAAATTCAAGTATTCTTTTATTTAGTTGAAAGTTCACCTTGTTGGTTTAAAATATTCAACTATTACAGTTAAAGATTCATCAATTTAAAAAAATTCATTTATTTTGCAATTTTCTGCTTTGTTGTGTTAAGAGATTTTTAGAGTCAACGTCATGAATTAAAATAAATGTTTGCATTT
>JAWWLR010000155.1:26395140-26406177 GCA_035041075.1 Acraspis erinacei | reverse complement strand
GGTTATAAGAAACAAATAAAAATAATAATATATTTCACATCCAAGCAGCTGCGCCCGACTGGATAAGTTATATAAACGCAACAGTGTCTGTACTAGTATTCACCGACAATTTTTTTTTATAGTACACAAGGAAAATCACAGTAAAACCCGTTTATAGCACAGCGGATACTTAGACAATTAGATTTATGATGATATAAAAACATTCCAATTTATCATATATATTGTGCTTTGATTCACTAACCAATTTTTCACACGCTGCGATCTTTTTGCTTCGCTCTAAAAATGAACCACAATTTATACTAAGTAATATTTATTAGTTATATAAAATAGAAAATGCAAAAACTAGTGTTGTGTACTTTAACCATCTAATTTCTACCAAATAGAAAAAACGGATTGATCATACAATCAAAGATTGCCATATAAGATTTCAATGTTTTTAATTGCAGAAATTTCTGCATTTCAATTCGAAATTGTTTTCTTAAAGTTTGGTTTAAAATACTCATTCATTTTAAGCCTCTCTAAAATGCTGCCTTTTTGTTTGAGGGCGAGACCCCAAGCCAAAAGGGAATTGAGGTGTGTTGCTGGCGTGGCACGTCCAACCCTGTGTGTCGTATATCTCGGTGGGCGTAAGCGGAATAATGGTCCGGACTTGTTGCCGATGTGTGAGGTTTTCCTTGCGCTGCCCGGGCCGGCGCGCGTTATCCCTCCAGCCAGTCATGGGTGTGAGAGAGAGGTTGCGAGAGAGAAAAAGAAAGCAGAGAGGGTTATCGAAGATCCCCCAGAAGGGATAAACCCGACAGCCAGAAAAAGGGAGAGAGAGAAGAAGCAGAGCAGGCTATCGAATATCCCCGTGAGGGGATAAACCCAACAGCCCGAAAAAGAGAGCAGGCTATCGAAGATCTCCGAGAGGAGATAAACCCAACAGTCAGAAAAAGAGAGAGAGAAAAGCAGAGCAGGCCATCGAAGATCCCCGTTAGGGTATAAACCCAATAAGTCCGAAAAAGAGAATTAGAGAAATGCAGAAGATCCCCGAGAGGGGATACACCCAACAGCCTGAAAAAAGAATTAGAGAAATAAAGAAAGAGGCTGAGAGAGAGTGAGAGGGTATGGTAGGCGGTAAGGTGAGAGCGAGAGAGAGAAGTCAGGAATTAATTTGAAATTTTTGCGTTTATTGCTTCGGGCTACAGTGGTAATACCCAGCTATAGTTGTTACGAAGACGCAAGTGACCGAACTACAGCGGGCACCGCTATTTATGTGCTGGCAGCGCGAGTGCTCGAGTGAAGAAGGGAGCGGCTGCTTGCCCGCTGATTGGCCCAGAGTCCGGTAATGAAGTCGCAACATAGAAGTGGGGATACCGCGCTCCGTGCTGCCTTCTTCCAACCCAGAGCGCATCGCGCCAATACAATTTTAATATATTTAAAATAAAATACAAATATTTAGAATTAAAAATATTACGAAAAACTAATATATTTGTATTCCGACGGTTTCTAAATTTATGATTTGCCAATAGTAGGTAGTATCTCTAAATATTTATACCGTAAAAATAAAAGTATTGGTTTAGAAACTTAAGTTTCTAGTTCTCGGAAAAATAAAAGACAGACGGACCTCTGCGTTTGAGATCCGCTGGAGAGAATATTCGAGAACTTCGGCCTACGTGACAATTTCATATTAGGTCGGCGCGTCCCCAAGTGCTTGGAAATTTTCCGTCGGCACAGCTGCCGGGCAGACGCGCCAGTACGTGACTCGAACAATAGAACAACTCGGAGCTGCATGGCTTGGGTGAAAGCAAGCTAGTTGTAAATACCATTAAGAAAGCGTTTAGGAATTTTACACTCAAGTTTGTTTTCGAAGACATGAGTGCTTATCGACCCTTTCTTAATGATTTTCAACTTTAGGCTACTGGCCTTATCAAAAGTTTCATCTATTTTGTTAAAAAATCTGATGATTTGGTTGAAATATCTCCTTTCTAGGTTGAAGGTTTAATATATGCAATATTAAGATGCTGGTATTTTAGTATTAATCGGTAGGAAAAATAAAAAACTCTTCAGCTAAAGAATCAGGGAAAAGTCCGAGAACTTGAAAAATTAAGTCATTGAGATACCCTCAAAATGTGAATACTGCTCGAAATTTATATCTTAAAACACTTTTTTCTTATTTTTTTGAACCAAAACTGATTACTGAAATTGAAAACTATTGAAACATTTATCAGTACTAAAAGGTAATTTTAATTATTTCAACCACTTCTGTGTTAATAGCCAGGAGAAAATATCGTGTATAGTTTTATCAATATTTTAAAGGATTATACCTAATAAACATTTGTACATTTTTAAAAATAAAAAAATGAATATTGTGTGTGAATATTGAACATTGTTCAGTAGCTTGAATGCTAGTGATGTATGTGAATCATTTCTTGAGAAAATCGAGATTTGCTTAAAGGATAATCAGATTTAATTGAAATGTAATGGAGATTAGGAATTTACAATGAAAAAATCGAGCGAGATGAGACAATCATCTCTAGTGAGTGATCATTCATCGCGAGGTGATGAGTGTCGGTAACGTATAAGTTTGTGACTATGTACAATAAGGATGGGATGGAAAGGATTATAGAAAGCGTAGAAGACGTCAAAGGAGAGAGAAAGAGAGGTGTCGGGTGATCTGTAAGAAGAAATAGCACGAAAAGATCAAATATCTGGAAGAGGAGTAGAGAAGTGTCGTGACACTAGGGAATTTCTGGAAGATAATGAATAGGTTTAGGAAACGTAGGCTGGGGATAAGTGTGAAGATAGGGAGTGAGGAACGCACGTTATTTTTTAAAGATTCATTTCAGGGATCAGATACATGGAAGAGTGATGAGGGGATCAGAAGAACGAGAGAGTTAGATGGAGAGAATCTGAAAGTCGAGGAGATAGAGAAGCAGATAAGGAAGCTGAAAAGGGCTGCACCAGTTAGGGAACAAAGCGAGGCTCTTTGGCTCACAAGATGTTATGCAGAGGCTGAAGGGGGTAGTAAAAAAATTCAGGAGTGGGAAGGATTCCCAAGAGGATGGAGGGAGGAGTTAATCGTATCTCTCAATGAAAAAGGTAGAGGCAGGGAAATTATAGAGGAATTGCGCTAATGAATACGGCGTACAAAATACATGCCATGACGTTGGCAAATGAGCTGAAGAAGGTTGTTGTGGGCAAAGGAATACTACAGGAGAAACAGGCAGGCCTTAGGGAGAGAAGGAGTACTATCGACCATATTTACGTCTAGAAGCACAGGCGGGATAGAGGATTAGCTAAAAAGGGTGCGAAAGTGTACGTGTTGTTTGCAGATCTGAAAGGGGTGTTTCCTTGGGTGGATAGGGGGAGTTTCTGTGTGGCGATGGATAGCAAAGGGTGAAGAGGCTTTAAAGGAGATGAAGAAAAATTTGAGAATATACTTGCAAAAAATAGGTGAGAGTTAACTGCGGGCAAGCCGAAGTTTATCGTGAGTCAAGGGTTAACGGGAACTATTAGCGGATTATGCCAAGGGAGAAAGCGCAATATTTGTGTCCGAAAGAAGAGAAAGGAAGTCAGGAACTTATAGCGAGGATTATATGCTGATGCATGGATGATTTTAATAGGTACTGGCTTTATAAAGAAAATACGATGTGTGCAATTTCAGGGAAGGGGGATGAAAAAGTGGATAATTGGTCTGAGGAGGGTGAAGGGGTGGAAAGGAGTGGGATCAATATGGAAGTAATGTTGCATAAAATTGGGGACAAAAGGTCTGCAGCAGTGGTAAAGGGGGTGTTGGATACGATGGAGGAGAATAGAAGGATGGAAGTAGAGGAAAGGACAAGGAAAGATTGTAAATAGGACAGGAAAAAGGTGTAAGCAAGTTTTAAATATTGTAAATAGTAGATAAGTAGTAGGTATTCGCCGCGGAAGCAGAGGCTGGCAATGCGATGCAAACCGATAAGGTAGCGATATGCGTGCGAGGTTATAAAAGTGTGAGGCTTAGGAATACGGGTTGGATGGATATTAGTTTATAAGAGGTAGTTTAATAAAAGTTCTGAAAAAAATTGAAGTGTAAGCAAGTAAATTTTTTAAGGCCAAGAAGGCCGACAAATAAAGGTTTATCTATTAAATGAAATTAAAAAACAATGGGCTCATGCTTAGTAATCTCTCTTTTATTTCACGCTTATTAGTTTGGTTATAACAAAGAAATAAAAATAATAATATATTTCACATCCAAGCGGCTGCGCCCGACTGGATAAGTTATATCAACAAAACAGTATCTGTACTAGTATTCACCTACAAATTTTTGTTTTTGTAGTACACAAGGAAAATCACAGTAAAACCCGTTTATAGCACAGCGGATAATTAGAGCATTAGAATTATGATGATACTTAAACATTCCAAGTCAGTAATATGTATTAGTTATATAAAATACAAAACGCAAAAAACTAGTGTTGTGTATTTCAAACAACTAATTTATACCAAATAGCAAAAACGGTTTGATCATGCACTAGTTAATCAAATTAATTCAGCTAAAACCAAAAAAAGGTTAAAAATAAATATTTCAGTGCTAGCAAGAAATACGTTCACATTTGACAAATATTTTTTTATTAAAATATTTTTAATTTAAAGAACTTGTAGTTCAAAACCATAAAATTTTGTATAATTTGTAGTTGCAAACTCAGTTGCATATTTCCGCTTGATTTCTGAGAATAGCGACATGAAAGTATATTGATATTTAAATCCTTCTAAATTTTAAACTGGCCTGAGTATATTTAAATCGATTAAAATTTTCTAATTTTGATTAAGTTTAATCATTTCAATTTTATTTTGAAAATTATCACATAGGAAAAGAAATAATTGACAATTCAGCGTCTAAAATGAAAATTCGGAATTATGAAATTGTAATTCAACTCTAAATGATTTGTTCTTTTCCTTGTCCATGTTCAACACAAAAATTAAAAATTTAAAGAAATAAAATTCAAAATTTATAATTTTAAAGAAGAATACATCAAAGATTTTAATGTTTTTAATTGCACAAATTTCTGCACTTCCATTCGAAATTGATTTCTTAAAGTTTGGTTTAAAATACTTATTAATTGCAAACCTTTCTAAAGTTGTGTGTATCTGTTTCCTTGTGTTAAATTTATTGTGTATTAAAGGCAAAGAAATTGATATTTGACATTTTTTAAAACTCAGTAGTGAGTTTTATTTACATCTTCAATATTTTAATTAACAACTATAAGATTGTGAAATTAAAAATTTCTGAATATTAATAGATTAATTCCAGATCAAAGATTTTCCAATCCAAATTTTTTGAAGCAACAGAAGTTTAGTTTGAAGTTCTAAAAACTTAAATCTTTTTAGAATTGCGCACGAAAAACTTTAATTTTAATTTGAAATATCATAAAAATTTAAAAGAAGATAAATAAATTCGTATTGAGTATCATACCATGATAGAACAGATAGATCTTTTTACTAAAAAATTAGATTTCTGTTAAATCGCTTTCATTTTCACCGTTTGAAATTGATGATTTTTGAATGTCAAATTTAAAGTTTAATAAATCTAACCTTTTTTTAAATTGTGTTTTATCTGGAATCTTTCAAACTGATTGAATTCAAACTTGAAGCACATTTTACTCCAAAAATTAAAAATAATAAATACAATTTTCTTCAATATTCTTCGAAAATTTTGTCAGCAATAATTTTTGGACTGACTTTTTTGAAGAAAAAAATACTTCCTTTAACCTTATCATGTTTTTCTCAAATTCACCAATTATATTTGAATTAAAAAGTATAAATTATGTTTTTGGAAATAAAAATTTCAATTTTTAGTCAGAATTGGTCAACAGAACATTGACTTATGCAAGAAAAATTTAAATCGAAAGGTAGGAAAATGTGATTAGAAATACTATTTGTGTTTGCGAACTTTCTACTAAATAAATAAAAGAATAATAAAAAAGTGTATGCAGCGAAAACCGAACACGCTTCCTTTCGATTGAAATGAGCTTTCTTTAAAAAAATTGTTAACCAAAATTAAAATTTACAATTGTCATTCTCCCATTGTTAGTTGTGTAGCTTCACTTATTCTATTAACCATTGACTGAATAAACTATTTTTGATAGATTGGAATTTTTTAAACGATCAGTTGTTAGAGTCTCACAGAAAAAAACTATTGGTAAAATTATAATACGGAACTGATGTTAAACATTAAACGAACTTACGGTCGTTTGACTCGTCACTTGTTTAAGCACACGATAGGCTTAGCAGTTTTATAATGTTTTTTCAAACTCTCTTTTTTGGCACATGGTAGTGCTTTTCTAAGTACATTCATTGTTGCCTTCTTGAAAGGTTTATCTTTAAGGCATTTAGCCAAAAACTGTTTGCGCGATTTATCATCATCATAATTGTCCTCTTCTGCTTCGTTCATATAGAGACCATTATAAGTTTGATCAAATTTTTGAAGAGCAGCACCAATGTCGTGCCACGCTTCATTCAAGTCAACGTGACACTCTTTCTTCAAATCATCGGGTTTCAATTTAAAATATTTTTTCAGATGAGTCTCTACACCCTCTCTGTCAATCCAGTCGGGGATTGATGATTTTGAAAAACCTTAAAAAAAATTAGATTTATATTAATATATAATGGTGGATCGAAATTCTGGAAAATCTCGAACTCATTGCTGTTAACGGCTTGATTGGTTGCGTATTGCTTAGATATGACTTTGAGTGGCTTTTTCCAATTCTATTTTATTTTTCTAATTGTTTTAATTTTCGAGGATTTTGCAAATTTAATTTCCAAATGAAGAATTTTAATTCTACAAATTTCTTTCTAAGAAAAAGTTTTCGTGTTTGAAAGTTTCAAAATAAAATTTTAAAGCATTTATAACTTTGTTCGAGTTTACAAGATGTTATAAAAAACTATTCTTAACCCTTAAGGTACACACATGGGCGAGGATCACCCGAGCATTTTTGAAAACTTA
This sequence comes from Acraspis erinacei, assembly GCA_035041075.1. Taxonomy (NCBI): domain Eukaryota; kingdom Metazoa; phylum Arthropoda; class Insecta; order Hymenoptera; family Cynipidae; genus Acraspis; species Acraspis erinacei. The sequence continues at coordinate 26,399,213 of JAWWLR010000155.1, read as the reverse complement.
TAATTTTGGATCCAATCAACGGAATTGAATAAAAATTTTTTCAATTTTCGAAAAACCAAAGCAAAATATTTTTTTTCTCGAAAAAATCATTTTTCTTTAAATGTTGATATATTTATGAAAAATTAATAGTTTAAAGGTCTGTTGGTGAGAAATGGGAAGCTGCAGAGTTGAAATTTTTATTAATATTTTTTTGAAAATTGAAAATAATGGTTTTTTGAAAAGAGCGAAAATTGAAGTAAAATCAGAAATTCGATTACTTTTTCGCAATTTTTTCAAAACATGCATTTTTGTAACGAAAGATACAAACTGGGTAAAATCTACCCGAGACTCCTTTTTGGACGGTTGCTCGGGTTATAAACCCAGTGTGCAACTTATGGGTTAAAATTCCTGGAAATATTTATAGTGATTCTTTATTTTTTTAAAATTCATTTAAAAATAATATGGAACAATAATATTTTATAATATTTAAAAAGATGCGAAAATATTTTCAAAATTTTCAAAAAATAATACGAGCGATTTAGAAACAATTCTACTAATAATTAGAATGATTTGAAAGGTTGTTTGGGAATTTTTGGAATTTTTAAGACTTTAGAAATATTTTAAAACATTAAAAGATATCCAAACGTTTACAAAACCTTCTTCAATTTGCTCCAATCATCAAACAGTCTTAGCATCATTTAAACTCCTCAAATTTTTCCTGAACTTTTTTGAAATCCTACACAATAAAAAAATCTTAAAAATTTCCTAGATATTTCTTTAACATATCTTGAATCTGTAAGAATCTGTTTAAATTGTTTCGAAAAATATAGAGTAATTTTGTTTACTATTCATGGGTTTCATAATTTTAGATCAAAATTCATCTCTTTGTTTGAAAATGTAACCTTTTTATACAAAATTTCTCTTTTATGGCAGAAAATTAATCTGCTTGACAGCAAGTTCATTTAATTGCTCGAATGTCCAGTTGATTAGTTGAAAATTAAATATTTTGTGGAAATTTAATATTTTTTAATTACATTTTTTACGGAAATTATATTTTTTTAATATTTACGTTTTATCATTTAAAATTACAAATGGTAAGACTTAATCTTTTTTTGGTTAATGAAATGAATGAAATTTGGATTTGACAAATCACCAATTATTAACAATATTTTGGTAACTTTCTAAAGAATCTAAGGAAAATAAAATTGATATAACCTTTAAAAAAATAAACCTAAAAATGAATATTTACTCAAAATTCATATTTTGTATTTAAAATTGGGTTTCCCATGAAGTCGACAAACTGTAAATACGCGATTAAGGATGCTAGTTTCAAAAAATTGATGTAATATAATGTTTCGAAAATCTCTTACTTCTTTTTGTTAAAAATCAGATTTGTTTTAGGATCACTTCAAACGACTGAATTTAAAATGGCAAATAATATCATTTTTTTCCGTTCATCAACTATTAATTTAAAGTCAAAAGTTAAAATAGTTTATGGAAAAAATGCAAACATTATGAAAGATATTAAATGAAATAAAACTTGTCAACGTGTAAAGCATAATTTTATGGCCGCTTATAATTAATATAGCTCGTATAGTTCACTTCCCTGTTTATTTTTTCTATTTAGATTAAAAATAAATCCCTGCAGGATAAGAGCAACATTTCTGGATCTATACTCATTTTTTTGGCAGAGATAGAAAACACATTTTACTCCATATGTTGGTGCAATGTTTAAAAAATTGGTAATACATTTTCGAATTTTTTATACATTGACAAATTCTTTATGTTGAACTATTTATAATATTGCACAATAATTGCACGAGAAACAACCAATAATTTTCTTAACTACTTAAATTTCTACAAGATTACTTATAGACAGGAAGTGCCGCCAGAGCAAAGATTAAGAACTTCATCATGCCCGTCCACAAGAATATTCGAGAAAAATCGGAAAGCCTAGTATTTTTTCTGTTGATGTGATCGTGCAGATGGCGTGCCACTTATATACTGATGTTTTTGACACAGTTACCTTCAAAACGAGGAAAAATTCCTTTATCTCTTTTGGGACACTCGTCTACGAAAATTAGTTCCTCTTATCAAAGTTTCATTTCCAAAATTCAACGACGCTTTAATTTTAAATAAATTATTTTCTCCATTCAGTTGAAGAAATTATTTATTTGAAATAATTTCTTTAATTAAAAATACTCAATTGGCGTAAATAAATTACTAGCTCAAGTTTATAATAAAATTGATTCAATAAAATTACTTTAAAACCGTAACATCATTTCCTTAAATGAAATAAAAGTTCTTCTCAAGTTACTCTTTAAGTATAAATTAGAGATATTTCACTAGTAAGTATGTGAAATTTTACTTATTCATTTAGAGGAAAATGAGCCAGTGAGGAAATTAGAAAAAAATGTGTTAAGCAATTTATGAATGATCCCTAATATGACTGATCCAAATATTTTCCTATTCGATATACGTAACATTTTTAATTGCCTAAAAAAAGTGATATTACTAAATGTCTCGAAAATATCGAACACATTCTTGTCGAAAACCTGATTGGTTGTGACACTATGTGGACACAATTTTATTTTCTTTGAAGATTGCTGATCTATTAATAAAGATTTATGAATTTTCTGCAAAATCAATTTTGTATATCAAGTTTTCCAAATAAATAATTTTATTTCTTTATGCAATTTGTTTATAAATTTTCCTAAACATGACTGATAGAAGAGAGCATTTAAATTTTAAATTATTGTTTAATATTGGAAACAATTTCCTCTAAGAAAAAAGTAAATAGAAGTTCTGACGAAAGCAAACGTTTTGTTAATGCATAGTATATAATGCGCCTATTTCTAGAATTCAAGAAATTCATGGAATTTAAGGATTTCGGGACATTCACAGAATTTACGGAATTCATAGAACGTCCGGAATTCACAGATTTCATGGAATTACCGGATTTCATAGAATTCCCGGAATTCGAGGCATTCGATAAATTCTAGGAATTCACGGAATTTAAGAAATTAATGGAAATCACGATATTCAAAGTATCCAAGAAAATCAGGGAATTCACGGACTTGAAGAAATTCAGAAAATGCAGAGAATTCAACAAATTGACGGAATTTACGAATTTCGCAGAATTCAAGAAAATCAGAGCATTCAAGGCATAGCATTAAAGAAAATCAGGAAAGTCACGAAATCTACGGGATTCACGAAATCCAAAAAATTCACGACTTCACGGAGTTTATGGAATTCGAGAATTCTTGGAATTCACGGAAATCGCGGAAATGATGGAAGTCACGGAATTTATGTAATACGCGGAATTAATGGAAATCATGGAATTCGTGTATGTCGCGGAATGTATGGAATTCATTTCGTAAATTACACGTATTCCATGAATTCCTTAAATTCCCTGAATTTTATCAATTCCGCGAAGTCCTTGATTTATCTTAATTCTGATAATTCCTTGAATTCCGGTAATTCCTTGAATTCCGGTAATTCCTTGAATACCGTGATTTCAGCAAATCCCGTGAATTTCTCGAATTCAGTGATTTCCTTGACTTCCAGAAATTCCGTGAATTCTATAAATTCCGTGAATTCGTTCAATTTTCTGAATTCCTTGAATTCCTTAAATTTACCTAATTCCTTGAATTCCATTAATTCCGTAAATTTTGTCAATGACATACATTTCGAAAATTTCTTTAACTCCATGAATTTCGTGAATTCTGTGATTTTCGTCAATTCCTTTAAGTCCTTGACTTCTATTAATTGCGTGAGATCCATACGTTTCGTGAGTTCCTTGAATTCTATGAAATGCGCGACTACAGTAAATGCACCTATTTGCTTCCGTGTAAGGGTTACGACAGAATTTAAGACCTACAAAAAAGTGTAATCCATTCCGATTCTTAAAAAAACCTGTTACTGATCTAAGCATATATTTTATTTTAAAGAAAAAATTTTTGTATTGTATAAAATCTGAAAATCATGCAAAGATGTCACTGTACGTCCTTGCGTCCTCCTGATTCGCTTTTGGATGTATTTGCGTCCACCTTGTTGCCCCTATTTGCGTCAGGACGCAAACTGGTACTTGATGC
>JAWWLR010000155.1:26380385-26391258 GCA_035041075.1 Acraspis erinacei | reverse complement strand
TTATTGCAGATATACTTCAGGAACATGAATATTAGGTTTAAGATTTAGGTTAATTGTTATAAACAATTACTTTCATATGTTGCTCAAGCACAAAAAAAACTTTATCTTGATTAAAAATGCCTAAATATCTCGTAGAAGTAGTATTAAGAATAGAAAATAACCATTATTAACAAGTACCACTATTATACATATTCTAATAAACAAATTGTGTTATTTTATTTTTTTCAATTTTTTTTTCTCACCAACCAACATCTTCGAAAAAATAAGATAATACAATTTGTTTATTACAATGTTTATAATAGTGGTAATTGTTAACTAATGGTTATTTTCTATTCTTAATACTACTTCTACGATATATTTAGGCATTTTTAATCAAGATAAAGTTTTTTTTTGTGGTTGATCACCGTATGAAAGTAATTGTTTATATTAATTTGTTGTAGCAATAACCTAATTCTTAAATCTAATGCTCATGTTCCTGAAGCATATTTGCAATAATTCTGGTAGATAGCGACTTCTCTTAAGCCTTTTCTTCAGAGAAAAAAAATAATGTTAGTAAAATGTCAAATTTTGACGTTCTATTTGTTTAAATAATAAATTCCACAAAGAGAAATTAAAAAATCAGGCCTAATGACTTGAATTCGTCAAAAAATAAGCTCTACAAGAGTACTTTTGAAACATTTTTATAGCAAGATGAACTGAGTAGATAGTAAAAAGAAGTAAGTGAAGCTTCAGACTTCTTTAATCGTGGTGAACTTCGATCACCCGCGGAAGTGCTCATGGAAAATTAATTAAATATTTTTCAATACTCGACAACCCCCTTCGCCAGTCAATTGCCCAGGGTTCAACGATTCTCAACGAGTGATGTCGGCCTGTCGCTTCTCTGAGAGGAAAGCCACCCCTCGTTATAAATACGAGTGAACGAACTTCCATGCTCCAGACTCACCCCTTCTTCTTTTTCCTTTTCTTTCTCTTCCTATTCTGAGACCACCCTAAAACATCTCGTCATTAAATGAAAATACATTTATGTAGAGTGCAAGAGCTAAAGTACGAAGGATCCCGAGATGAGTTGTCTCTATTGTCGATGAGCTGGATATATACGTCTGAGTTTTTCAATTTCCGGAAGAAGAGCCTTTTTTATATTCAGAACCTTCTCTTTGTTAAAAGACTGATTATCTCACAAATTATGATTTATGCTTTAAAGTGTAGGATACAAAATTAAGCAATGATCGATTTTAACCGAACCGCCGGCATTAGCTGCGCGGCGAATTACGACTTAAAAAAAGTCGCGGATGTTAGGCCATTTTGAGCGTAGATAGCACTCGGATGGGTGGCCATCTGCTATGTACGATCAGGTTGTATATTCGCTGTTTATGGTTTACACTAAATGATCTAGCCTATTGAATAATTACTTTCAAACTCGTCAGCCGGAAAATGGGATGAAGTCGAGAAGATGGGTTTCTGCAGTTTTCCTCTCCTCTGGCCAAACGTCCAGGCAAACTCAAGTGAAGTAGACTGCGAAGTCTTCCGGCGGTATATATATGCATCTTAACTGACTTAAATGATATTTAACACAGACTTTTTTTAAATATTATGTTTAGAAAATGTTATAATTCATAATTACGAACTTCCCCGTCGTCCCGAAATTTGGAACGAGTAGTAAAATATTTTTCATAAATTTGGCTAGTTCATCCCCTTTTCCAGGTCCACACATTTTTTTAAACGACTACACGTTAAAAATTAAAAATGAAATGGAAATATTTTAAACCAGCAAATTAAAACATTTTAAACTAAAAATGTGCAAAATTGGACAAATGCATCAGAAAGAGGTTGATTGCAATTGAAATTGTAAATTAAATTGAATGTTTCAACGTCCAGGTTTCTGAACTTCTAGAATTTTAAATTGCTATTAGATAAAACAAATTCTAATTTAACAATACAATTCATTCTAATTTACTCTAAGAGCCTCATAAGAATTTGTCTAAAAATAAATGTATCGTCATTTTGAAGTAAAAAAGGAAAATTAAAAAATTGCAATCTTTAAAATTGAATTCTTCCCAAAAATGATTCAAAATAAAAAGTAATTTGAAATGAAAAAAACATCTACTACGGACCGTTGAGAAGAAAACGAATTCGAAATTCATTTAACACTGTATATACATTGTTTAAAAATTAAAAATGGTCAAATTAATTCATAATTATACTTTTCAAAATTCAACCATTTCCATTTTAATTGGAAATCTAAAACTCATGAAAGGAAAAAGTGAAAGTTTAGCTTTCAACCTGAAAATTAAGAACTATACAATTTGAACACCGAACTCTACATATCATGCCAAATATTCGCGCTGAATTTCTGCATCTGATGCTCTCAGAAGGATCTCTTTACCCACCCGCTCTGCCGAATGGCAGAGTGGATGAGGCTCGCTTTCATGCATAAAGAGACCCGCCTTATTCACTGTGGCGTGCGGTACGCCTGGCACCTGATACATATTTCCGGAATTTTGGAAGCAACTAAATGCACCGAAATCGAATTTCGGTGAAGACGTCCAGATTCTCGGAAGAACTATATCAGGGGGCCCTATCTCTGTGTTCTACTGTAATATAATAAAAAAATTTTATAAGGAATCTGAATTATCATCGGAGATGTCAGCAACTGATCATTGAAGATATCTTTCACCGATCCTGAAAATGGAAATCAACACTAACGATATACAAAATTCTCTCTTTTTTCAAAACATACGAGGTTTTCGCCGGCCTATCTTTGTGATTTTGTCGTACTCTGTATCCACCTATTATTCGCCACAAACACAAAAAAACTTTGTGTCATCGATAGCTCCAGCTAGGCCGCACACAACCTCTTTATTTTTTTTTTAAACTGTCACCAATGTGCTAAACCACTAAAAATAATAAATAAATATGTTTTTTCATATTGTGGAGAGCAGGAGGTGCATTTTTTAAAATTTCAATGATAAATTCTGTTGAAAATATATTTTACTTTTTAAAATACTTATCGCAAACTTAAATAAAAATGATCTAAAACAGCATTGAAGTTACCATAACCCTATATCTCTTATACGTTTTACAAAAAAGCTGACGATTTTTCCAGTAAATTCATTAATATTATTTGTTTAGGATCAATAAAAGAACATTATTTTATAACTTTTATAATATCTATAAAATTTAGTTAAAATATAGCATTTAATTTTTAGAAAACTATATATTGCGAATTTTATAAAATGCACATCCTTACTTGCTTTGTCAACACGGCCAACAAGTATATTGATTGAATATGTTCTTATTGACTCTTTGATTCATAATCGTGATGAAATTTTAAAAATTAATGAGTTTACAGGAGAAATCGACAGCCTTTTTTTAAATGTATGAGAGGGATGAAGGTTTATGATAACGTCAGTGCTATTTTAACAAAAAATCTTTCTCAATTTTTCAAGACAATTTTGTTAAATTGAACATTGAGTTTCTACAAAATTGATGTTGTGTGTTTAAAAAATGTTTGTCCTGCTCTCTACGCCATTAAAAATATATTTAATTATTGTTTGTAGTGATTTATAACCTATGTGTCAATTTTGTGCGTCTGGCGAATGTAGCGCCTCTGCGACAGGGCTTTGAAATATTTACCCATAATTTTGTCGCGGTAAAATACACACCAGTTTGGGGACCTTGGTTTCTACTGGGAGCTAGTTCTATTTTCATAAATGGCAGTTGCTTCCAGTGTAAAGCAACTTCATTACATTCATTTTGAATAAACTGCTTTCACTTGCTTCGTAATCTAATTTTTCGTTATTAAGCGTTGGTTATGTACGGATCTAAATCAAGTAGCTATTACTACATGTTACCACATTACTAATGAATGATTGCATACATTCTGTTATTCTATAATTTCTTCTTAAAATAGATGAACAATTTTTTTTGAGTCTGCTAACATTTTGTGTAGTTTATGGCACGGAATATTAGCTTCGTCTTAAGTAGAAGTGTGAAAAAAGAAGGAGGTAAGTAAAATTATATTGTTCCTATTCAAAAGAAAGATTAATTATAATTTGCAGTACTTACAGTTTTACTCTATCCTCCGTCAAAATACGACACTTTTCTTTTCTGGGTTCAGTATCCCAGTACCGAATGATACTAACATCCATTATTCTTTATATTTTTAATTGATTTTTCACGCTTGTAAAGTTTGGAAAATTAATAATATGTACGGCGTTTTGGCCGCGGATAGGTGCCAAATCCTAATGTAATTGAAATATCAGACCGCCTAATATCTGCTATGTTACCTACATATGTATACAATATTGATATTAGTTAAACCGAAACTTAAATTAAACTTTATGTCAATTAAATGAAGTTAAGGCCACCTTTTCAAGTAAATAAACATCAGTTTACAGAAATTTGGGTCTATATTTTTGTTACTAAGTACAATATCTACTATGTTTTCCACAAATATATACATTCGGGCTTCTCAATAAGAGGGTTCTTAATAAGAGCGCATGCCCCAATCCGTGATCAAGCATAACCTCCACTACCGCACTTGTTTTGAATGACACCGTACTGATTTCAAGGTTTCTCAATAAAAGCGTTCGATAAAGTTTGATTATTAATGCACTTATCGTTTAGGTAACGCGACGTCTAAAGTAATGACTGTGGGGTTTCGAGGAAAAATATTACTTCAATCTACGATGTATCTCGTGACAATATCACTATGTACCAAAAGTGACTGGAAGTGGGTAAATTTTATGCCTAAAGGAAAAATATAATACGCGCGTTTAGGGAATTATTCAAATTTAGACGAGTTTTTCTCGTAAGGCGGATTTTCAAAGTTCCAACTTCAAAAGTTCCAACTTCAAAAGCGAATCGCTACATATAGAGAGATAAACTTTAAAAAATGTACAGGTGGATTTTAGATGAATTAAATTCTAAACAGTCTAAGGCCCGGCTAACTTTCAGTGCCTTACTAACGAGTTTAGTGAGTCAGCCTGGAATAAAAAAATCTTCTTTGCAATTACTAATGAATTAACTTATTCCATTCTTTCAGAATCATCCACGTCTTCTCGCAGTCATCGTGAACGAATAATTAGCCATCGGGAGATTTCACCTTCATATGCACATCAATATTTTCATCTAAACCCGCGTCCAAATCTAGATCTAGATCGAACACCATATCCAGACCCAAAGCCATGACAAAATCTACATGAACCAGAGATTGGGGTACCTCTATAGTCTGCGTCATAGATGCGATAAGTCTAAAACTCGCCTTGGTTTTGCAATAAATGCTTTCATTTTATGTGACGTATGCTGAGGTTCTGCAAAGTATTGATGTTTATTCTGATTTGGAATTTACAAGAGACGGTAATTGTCAAAATGTAATAAATTTGAAGGTTAACGAAAACTATACCGAAAATAATAAGCTATACGAGGTGGCCGTACTTGAAGTTTTTCATCTGTAGCCATTCAATTTGATTGCACAATGGCGAAACAGTTACTTGAAATGAGGCTAGGACCAGAAGTTCTTCCTCATTCTAACTGAATATCGTTTAGAAAATATTACAGACCTTAATGTATATAATTTCATGATGTTTAATCACTAATTAATTTTTCGTTGCAGAAATCATGCATAATAAAAAAGATACATGGCAAAAAATGAAAGGTCATTTTGGCCATCTAGATGTACAGAAACTCTATATTAGAGCGTGAACAACCCTTGAAGATGGCTAAAGCGTCTATCTCTAGAAGTTTAAAACAAGGGGTTTAGATCGATCATCTCAGAGAGTCGACATGATTACTTCGGACGAATGACTCGATCGTCATGGAGAGTGGAAGTTATAATCACAAAGGGCATAATTGATCATTATTAATGGTTGAATCGCTCATCATAGATGGTCGATTTGATCATCTCAGACAGTCAACTTGATGTCATCAAACAGTCGACCTGTCCATCTTAGGGGGCACTTTGATTATCCTACATTTTCTATTTTTGGTTTACTTTTATACGTATTACAGTCTCTCTCTCTCTCTCTCTCTTATAAGGCATTGGAAATTATAAAGTTAAGTTGTTTCTGGATAGCGAGGTGTATAAGACGTAATTTAATATGCAAAAACAGTGCCCACATTGGCAATATATTCAGAAACCAATACCCCACATCTCGTTACTTTCTGCATCATCATCTATGAAATCTGAAATTGTTGGTACGCTTTCAGTTTGAGACGACCAGGTGACAGCAAATTGATAGCTGAATGTCCATTTACGCCTTCATCCTTAATCACTTGCAAGCATTACATTTTACGTTGAAAATTCAAAAGAATAATCTTAATTCACTTTCCATTATGTTCTCTCTTATACACTTCACTCTCCACGAATGTTCGAAATATCGAAAAGCATTTTAAACTTATTAAAAATATATTTTGGTTCAATAAACAGCAAATGTAACGCTGAATGGATCAATGACATTTAATCTCTCCGAAAATGTTCTTAAGGAAAAAAATATATTTTTTTAATCTTAAATATAATATTATAATATTCTATAATATTATTATGCATTTCACATTTATGATGGCCGAAATGAGTGAAAACATGATAATCGTATTGAACATACCGCAAGGATACCTGAATTATCCCTGATAGTTAGTCTGATCTTCTTATGACAGTCAGAATGGTCATAAAATGAGAGTCTCTCTGACTAAGTCAAGAAAATTCTGTATGGCTCTTTAGACCATTTAGAAGAACGGACTGGCACTCTAGATTTTGATTCTCTAACTTTGACCATTCATTTTTCTTCGTATACGCATCTTAAAAATATTAACCGGCTTTTTATTCTTGTTTTGATTTTTAATTATTCTTGAAATCCAGAGCTGTATTTTTTATTTGCTTCATTCTTCTATGAGGCTCTTTCCATCCTTTTCAATTTCGAACTTAACATAAAACGATTAAAAAATCTCTGTTTATTCTCTCATAGAACCTCAGAACAATGCCTTTTTATAGGGAGTTGAATTTCAAAACTCTATTTGATATTGTTTATTTAATTATAAAATAAGCCTTTTGTTTTTCAAATGTCATTGTTGGGTTTTGACAAGTCATTTAAGCCTCCGCAGAGATAAATAACTATGTACCATGATGCTTACAGAAGTTTAATTACAAACGCGTTCATAATATCCGTGTTTATAATTTTTATTTAAATTTCCGTGTAAACACACATATAGTCATTGAATTTTATAGCATCACGAACGAAGCTTTTTTATCAAAGTAGAATTAGTTATTGCTTCATCAGTTTTCTGCGGTTGCATGATTCTTTATCAAGCTTGGTAAAAAATCTTACTTGAGTCTCCTAATACTATGTGCGATTTAGTCAAAAGAAATTGCAACTTGATTTTATGAGAATATTTGTAAGTCTTAAAAATATCCACTGAAATATTTGATTTTCATGAATGTGAGGAACTGGTCTTTTATTTATTTATTATTTATATTACGTAATTATTTGTCAATTCGACTAAAAAATATAGAATCATCATCAGTTCCTCATAGCCGTCAAAAGCGAATGTTTATAGGACATATTTTTTATTGACCAATATTCTCTTCAAATTAAGTTACCATTTCTTGAGAAACAGCCGCATAATATTTTTTCGGAGACTCGAATAAGACTTTTTGCCTAGTTTTATAAGAAATTATATAATCAAAGAATAGAAATCATTAAAAATGAAAACTTAATTCGACTTTCATGAGGAAAAATTGTTTTTGCAGTGCTATTAAATTAAATCTCTATTTTGTTATGAATTCTTACGTTGTTTTTAGAAATTTGCCAATGAAAAAATAGGTCGCAAAAATTGTACAGAAAGTAATTATAAATTTATCTTTTTGCGACAAAGAAACCTGGTTAGTAAATAATTCACCCAGCCAATGACAGGGATATAAATAAAAAATTTTGCAAAAGGTTTTCGATTATTAGTGGTCAGCGAAAATGGAAAATTCGCCAGGAAAAAATTAGAGAATTTTTAAAATGAAGATTTGCGTTAACTCTGATATAATATTCTTGTTCGCAATTTAATTGCCTTGTATGTATTTATTTTTTACACTTGCTTCCTTCTGAGATTATCCGATTCGTTATAAATTTGATTATTTTTGTGAAAATTCAAGAATTTTGGTAAAAGCGCTATCGTTTTGGTTGAAAATTCACCTGCTTGGGTTGGAAATTCAACTCTTTTTGTAAAAAATTTACTTTTTATTAAAAATTCATATTTTGTTACTGAAAAATCACCTGAAATCTTTTCTGGGTAAAAATGAAATTATTTTCTAGAAAATTTACATTTTGTTTAAAACTCATATTTTTATATTGAAAAGTCAAACTGAAATCTTTTTCAGATAAAAATTAAAATATTTTTGTAATTTGTCTTGTTGATTTAAAAATTCATGTTTTTGTAGAAATTTTATATTTTTTGGGTGAAAATACAACTATTTGATTAAAAATTATTCTTCTTTGCTTGATGATTTAACTATTTTGTCTGAAAATTTTGGTTGAACCAATTTTTTGTCGAAGATTCTTTTTTTCAGTTAAAAATTATTCTTTTTGGTTAAAACTTTAAATATTCTGTTGGAAACTGATGAGTTCTTAATTGAAAATTTAACTGCGTAGGTACAATTCTAAGTACTTCTACACAATTCGTTTTTGTTGTAATCAAATAAAATACTTGGATTTTAAACTAAAACTTGTGTAATAGAGTTTTCAGCTATAAAAATGAATTTAGAAGAAAAAGAAACGATTTTTTAACAAAATAGTTCAAGTTACAACAAAAGTAATCAATTTTTGACAAAAAATGATTTTGTAACAAAAGTGCTTAACGTTCAACCAAGTGGTTAAAATTTCAACCAAAAAAATTAACTTTTAGCTAAGAAAAAAAGAACAATAAAACAAAAAAAAGACAAACTTGCAGAAAAATATATACATGAATTTTCAACCAAATAATAGAAATAATATAATATTTATTTAAATAAACAATTTAAATCAATAAAATTTATTTATTTTATTGAATATTATTATTTAGTAATTGCCTACTTAATAAATAATAATTTTTTGAAAATATGTGAATTTAATTAAGACTGTCTATATTCATTTTAAAAAGGACTACAGAAATGAAAAAGATGAGAAATCCGCCAGTTAAAAAAAAACTAGACTGGAAAACATACAAATTAATTTGTTTCTGTTTAAACAAGAGAGTTCATAAACATTCACCTTCCTTGTTTTTTATTTACTAAAATATTAGAAGCGTAAACAATTTAAAATTCGTGAATAACAAATTTTTTAACAACAAAAGTATATAAAATTTTAGAACGGATTAAATAAATTGAGAAATTATATCATATCTGGCATGTATAAATAAAATCAATCATGTCATTTTTATTGAAAATTATTGTTTTTAAAGTGAAAATTAATTTTTTAAACTAAAAATGTAACTATTTAAAACAAAACAAAATTCTAGACAGGTAATCTTTCTGGTAGAAAATTCATGTGTTCGGTTGAAAATGCAATTGTTTGTTTGATTTTTGAAATGAAAATTGGCCTTTTTAGTTAAAAAATGTATGCATTGAATTTTAGTAGAAATTACATCTTTCTTGGTTAAAAATGCAAGTTTTTGGTTGAAAATTCAACAATTTTCTTAAAAAGTCATCATTTTTGGTTGAAAATTCAACTATTTTATACAAAATTTACTTTTCGTTTAAAACTCATATTTTGGCGTTAAAAAGTCCATCTGACATATTTTTTGGATTAAAATTCAATTTTTTTGTTTGAAAGTTCGTCTTATTGAATTAAAAATTCATCTATTTTAGTAGAAATTTCATATTTCTGGATAAAAATGCAACTGTTTAAAAATGAATCTCCTTTGCCTGAGGATTCGACAACTTTGTTTGACAATTTTTTTTGAACAGTTTTTTTTGGTTATTGAATATTCATACCTTTAGTTAAATATTCATCTTTTTAGTTGAAAGTTGAAATATTTGATTCAAAATTGATATTTTTTACTTAAAAATTTAACTGCGTGGGTGAAAGTTAAAATAATGCTTGACATTTTTCTTTAATGAAGGTTTACCTCATTGATTGAGACTAAATATTTTGTTTAAAATTTTTCTTGTTCATCAAAATTCAAATTTTTTGGTTGAAAATTCAATTAGTGTAGAGAAAAATCTTTTTTGGCTAGAAGGTTAAACAATTTGGGTTACCATTTTTCTCTTTCATATTAAAAAAAATTTATTAATTAAAAATTCGTCTTTTTGGTTTTAAAATTAATATTTTTAAATTAAATTTCATTTCTTTTCGTTTAAATATCAATTATACTTCTTTCTTCAAAATTTAATAGCTTTTAGGAAAATTACAGTATTCTGTTAAAAGTAATCTTTCATGGTAGATGGTATCAAAGACGTTTTTTTAAATGAATATATTATGAATGTTGAATGCTAGATTCTTCCTTATGTCTTATGGTACACATAAATTAAAATAAAATTGAGCCAAAAACCATTGTTTAACACAAAATTTATTTGATTAAAAACTCCTCTCTCAATCCTTAACGTTTCGGTACAATGCGTACCTTTTTCAAAAGGTTTTAACCTGAATAATGATATTTTTACAATTAGTGATATTAAGAAGAACAATCATGATAAGCAATTACGGAGCTTAATATAAATTTACCTGAGTTATCGAAGTTTAAAGTAGTCAAAAAAGTCATATTAATGTCGTAGAGTAAAAACAAAACAAAAAACTATTGTTAATTACGAGGTTGGGTAAGGAACGTCAATGCTGGTATGTGGCTATACAAAGACTGATTTATTCAGGTTCCTAAAGGCATGCGTACAATCCTTAAAGTCTATTCTCAAGACACC
>JAWWLR010000155.1:26350042-26362468 GCA_035041075.1 Acraspis erinacei | reverse complement strand
TGGATTGGATCAGTGGATGAAAGAATTGAAAAAGGCTACAGGAACGAATAAAAAATAATATTTATGAGTAAATAATATCCTCAAGGTGCATTAAAAAAAGATGAATTTTCCACTTGTAGTACTTAAAGTTTTTCTTTCAAAATCTGAAATCTCAGCTTGGTTGGACGTTAGCTTTTTCTCGCAGATTTTTTTTAACGTCATCCTCTGGGTGTTAATGTCACTCATTCTCACTCGGCTTTCATCTTTGTCCTTATAAGCTTTTCCGAGAGCCAGATAATCCAATCTAATTTGGTGTGCTCTACTTTCTCTAATCTTTTCACAAATTCTGTAAGTAATATACCTAATTATAGTAACCTAAATAAATTTTGCACTAAATTTTTTTAGCTGTTTTGCGTTAAAGTGTGCTTTGTAGGATTAAAAATGTTATGCACTTTACGCAGAAAATATTTCGTGTATGTGCATTTTCATACAAAGCACAACATTGATTTTACACTCATTTTTATTTTTCCGTCTCTCATTTACTACGCTTTCCTTTTTTCTCTTTCAATTCACTGCTTCTCAACGATAATATGAGTATAATGGTTATTCGACATTCAAAGCATCCTCTTAATTTAATCATTTCCTTCTTCAGACTAATTAGTATTTTTTTAATTATTTGATGCAGCCGGTAAGGTTATAACTGATTATCTCTTTAGAGAAAATTTGCGTTTATTGTAATCAGATAAACACCAATTACTTCAGCATTGGTTTAACAAAATATATTTTGCACTAAAAATTGCTTGTCAATATAAAAAGCTTAATTTAAGGAAAATGAATGAAGAATTTTGGTCATAATGTGACTACCTTTAACATGAAATTACTTAATATTGTCCCTATGTTGCCACGTCACAGAATTTAATTACCGAATGGAAAATGTGGACGGTTCCTTGGAGCTCTGTTTATTTAAAGTAGATAATGAAATTATTATAAACTGAGAAACATGTTTGGTTTGGAAAAAACTTGTTTTTCCTTCAATCTATATTAATCAAATTGTTTTGGTATTTCAGTTAAACTCAATATTTCTAGCAACATTTTTTATAAATATTTTAAATCAATATTTGTTCTGCCCAATTATTAAATTAAAATACATATAATTTTAACTGATTCGGTTTTACACGCTATTTTTAAATACTTCAATTTTGAACATTTACTATTGATCACTATTCAATTTTTAAATGAAAAATTGGATCATTTCGAAGAACAAAAGTTAAGTTTTTAATTTTAAATCTTCTAAATTGATGAAACATCATATTAGAATTGCCAAGATTAGATTTTTTTATTTTTAAGATTTATAATTCAAAGTTTTACCCTTTAAAAAAGTTACAATATCAAACTCTTAAATTTTATGGATGTCTAAATTAAAACTTCTAAATTTTGACGATTATGGAAATTGAGGGTTTAATTGTAAATTGTCAAAATTAAAAACTCTTCAATTTAAAGATTTACAATTTAGAGTTTTACAGTTTTCAAGACTTACAATTCAAAATTCTAGAGTTTTAAAATGATAGAATTACAAATTATTTTATCTTAAGATTTTTAATCTCAATTTTTATAATTTTAATTTGTATAATTTATTATATTTTATTTATTAGATTATATTTATAATTTTATAATTTAATTTTAAGTTTATGATTAATAATTATAATTTCGAAAATTTTCAAGTATAAATTTACAAAATTAAAAAATCTTTAATTATAAAGATTTATAATTCAAAATTCTACAATTTTAAAGATTTGCAATTGAAAACTCTTACGTTTTAAAAATATATTAATAAAAATTTTCAGATTCGATTTTTAAGTCTTGCAAATTAAAGAAATTTTAAAATGTAATTCAAGATTTCAATTCTAAATCTTCCAAATTGGCATATTCTTCAATTGTAAATTTGTCTAATAAAAATCTATTCAATTTGAAAGATTTGCAATTTAAAGGCATACCA
This sequence comes from Acraspis erinacei, assembly GCA_035041075.1. Lineage (NCBI taxonomy): Eukaryota > Metazoa > Arthropoda > Insecta > Hymenoptera > Cynipidae > Acraspis > Acraspis erinacei. Next base: position 26,360,493 of record JAWWLR010000155.1, on the reverse strand, counting down.
TTTTAAAGATTGACAAAAACTCCTTTATTTGAAATGATCTATTTAAATTCAAATTCTAAAATTCTGATAAATTTGAAGTTTTTCAAAGGTCAAAGAGAAGAGTTTTCTATTATAAATCTTCCAAATTGATAAAATTTCAAGCGCAAATAACAAAAAGTATATAATTTTAAATTATAAAACTTAAATATTGCATGAATTTCTATTGTAATTTTAAAAATTTTGAATAGTCGAGTTTTAAAGATTTGGAACTCAAAGTTCAAAAATTTTGAAGAAGTATAATTAAAAATTCTTAAAGTTTAAAAATACAGAATTTCAAATGATCCATTTTTTAACATTTATATTTCAAAGGTATGTCATTTTGAACTGTTTTTAACAGTTTGACAGATATAACTAAAATAATTATTTACAATTTTTATTTATTAATACAAATATAATACTAACTATTAATTAAATTAAATTGTTTACTCACATTAGTATTTTAAATAGTTAACTATCTAATGTAGGATCATTCTCTATTGTAGGGCGGTCTCCCCTATTGTGTCGTTCAAAAATGATATGGGAAGTTGATATTCTAATTCAAATTAAAATTTTTTTATTCAATCGCATAAATACCAAGTGGAAACAGAATTTCATAAGATGTCAGAATAATTTCTACTAATATAAAATGTTAAACCTGCTGCTAGAAAAAAATATATATAAGCAAACAATTATTTTTGTTGAATCAACCATATTTGGTCGATTCAAAAAAACTCTTTATACATTTTATTTTATTACTTACAATGTTCAATGTACCTGCATACGGCATTTTCCTGAATTAAGTCGTAAAATCAAACCATCAATACCGAACAAGTTTGAGTACCAATAAAAGGGGGTTACCAAAATAATTTAATTTACCATGATTCATATTTCCCACGAAATGACTATGGGGTATGCTTCAATAAAATATAATAGTAAAAGAGAATTAATTTTCGAATTAACTGATATGAATATTTAAAATTCCCTTAACCTATAAATTAAAATTTCGCAGTGGAAAGTGTTTTCAATTTTACAGTACAAAGGTTTCACTAAATACAATACATATACGAGATACGTACCGTTAAGTGAAAAGCAGAAGGGTGTGAAGTGCAAAGAGAATAGAAGTGTTATAGAGGAGATCAAAGAAATAATTCTTTTTAGGTCATTTCTTTAAAAAAAATCGACTGTGAACAATTGTATTATTTACTATTTAAATAATATTTAAATTTAAATTATTTGAATTTTTTATTGCTTTATGCAAAATACCATATCATATTTTGTAAGTTTGTAAGTTTATTGATCCATCGAGGATGTCGTGATACTTGTTATACGTTCTTAATATCCGTTCCTTTATAACCGTGTGTAAACTTACTATTGTTTGGTTTGCGCCACGTGCCCTTTAAAATATATACTTAAATATGTCTGTAAATGTAGAGCACACGGATTTTGATGGCAGCAATAAAGGCTAATGTAAAAGTTTATGGGGTCGTTACATTATTTAGAGAGATGGGTTTATCATTGTATATGGGTAATTCTCTTCAGAGAAGGCACTTTCGGGTCAAAGGAAAAAATATAATATCAATATAATTGATTGCATTATCAAAAATCACAATAAAATAACCCTTAGGTTTCCAATGCCCTAAGTAGGGGACGGGAAAAATTTATAACATCCCTTCAAGTAAACTTAGCTGGGTTCTTCCGTAACTCTCCCACATCCCACTTCCTATTTTCCACTTTTCACCTGTCATGATTTTTCGCAATAAGTGACGTCTCAAAATTCAATGGTGAAATCTGGCTTGATTTTTTTTTAATTGTACAGGTGAAAAGTAAGAAGTGGAATGTGGGTGTGGGAAAGTTACGTAATCGACCCTTTGATTGGTGCCACTTTGATCATCGTTTTCGGAAGATATTTGAACATCATCTCCTTGGTCACTCAGTGGAACAAAAAATCGTTGGGTCCAAAGAACTTGATAACTGCAATAATGTTCCAGTTTCCCAAGTTAGGGGATGAAAAAATGTCTACCCCTCCCCAAGTGAATTCAGAAAGTTGTAATTTTTAGGGTAGTTTTCTGATGATATTAGGATATATAGTCTCGGTTAATCAGTTTACAAAAAATAATTGGATTTAAAGAACTTAAATTAGTCAATTTAAGCGCCGTCCGACTAGAAAAAGGGTTTCTTAGCCTATTCAGAAATTAATTAAGTCGTTAAAATCTCTCCCAACTCTACTCCATCTTCTTTCTCCCCTACTATAATTCCCCTTCTCTCACTTTCCCTTATTCCCTTCTCTGCTCATTCTATCCACCTACCCTTCCCCTATTTTTCCCTCACTACCATAGCATATCTCCCCCTTAACTCTCTTGCCAAATTTCCTTTCTCCTCAATTTCACTACTCACTCTCCCTTCAATTCCCCTAGTTCTACTCCAATAACTTCCCCCTTCCTGATCTCTGATTCTCCTCTCCTTTTTTCTGTCCCAACCTTTATTATCTCCTTCCCCTTCCCCTACTTCTTCTTCACTTTCCTATCCTACTTTTCTCTCCACTTCCACTTCATCCGCCTGAGTCTCCTACTTCTCCCACCTCTACTTTCCCTCCCTTCACTTCCACTACTTCCGGTTTCATAATTTCTCCCCACTTTACCTCACCAATGCTTTCCCTACTATCTCTCTCATGAAAAAGTACGACGGTTATATGTAAATCAAGGTAGTTGAACTTTCTAACAAAAGGGATGCATTTAAAAAAATTTCTTTGAAGTTGACAGATTTTTCCAAATTTTAAAAATAATTCGCTTCAGTTTTAAATTTATTTTGTGATATTATATTATAATTTATATATTTATAATTAATAAAATGTTTTGAAATTTTTTTCGCACTTCTAAAAGTCCGAAACATCTTTAAAAATCTTTTTGATTTTCTTCAAGCATCGTAAGAAAATTAAACGAATAAACTCAAGGGGTTGACAACTCGACCGATCGGGTTTACACTCTTCATCGTTATCTTCGTTTTGATTGTCAGCTAAATCTCCTGTCTTAGCTTCGTCTTTATCTTCCATTGAGTTAACTTCATCCAATTCTAAGGGAAAGAGCACTGTCAACAGCTTCCTGTCAAGGGCGAGAAATAGTGTCCAAAATTTCACACTCATCAGGCAATGGTAGATCCCGAGGTAGATTTGATACTTTCTTGCCTTGCTCTATTTTCTTTTCCAAGTGAGGAAAAGCAACGTTTCTCCAATTGATTGTGTTATTTGTGCTTGGAATTTAATCCTTTGAACACGTTATGTAAATTCTAGAGTGCTAAAATTAATTACTGTCGAATGAACAGATGTTAATGACCTCGCACCACAGAAAATTTTTTCACAAGGCTGACTGCCAAAAAGCCAAGAAAGGAGAGGGTGTGGTAGGTTTTCCGTCCCAAAAATATTAATAGCTTTCATCAGAGCATGTACATTAATTTCAATGCAGGTGTAGGCGTTGCTGGTAATGCAATTTTTAGTGGGGCTATACCGATTGTCCATCAATCATTGGCACCGAATGCGCAAGAAGAAAACTGGTTTCCATATTAGGTGAAATTTTATTGGAACAATATCCTTATCCAAGTACGAATCTAAAGCATCTTTCAATGCTTTGAGGAACACAGTAGTTCCCTCAGTGCTATATTTTTTAGGATTCCAATCACTCTAATACAGCAGATTTTTTCCACGGCTAGAAAATTCATTTTGTCGACACTGTTTATATCCGAAATTGTAAGTCCATGATCTTCTTTGGATTTCTCATCGATTACTATTTTTAAATGTGTTGAAGATGCCACATATTGTCCAAGTGGTAAGAAAACTGAAGGTTTCAGAAATACATTGCGGGTTTTAGTTCCATAGTGATGCATATCTTGAATATAAATCGTTGTATTCTCTAAACTTTGAATAAAGCAACCACTCCACCTAGCTGGTAAATTCATTGATTGAGGAAGGGATTTACATTTCATAGATCTTAATAAACGACTATCCCCGTCAGAGGAAGACTCTTTTAACAGAATGCCGTCTTTTAGAGCTTGCTCTTGTATCCATGTCCAACGACTTTGTACTTGCATCGATGTGAAGCGATTGTCAGTTACAAAGCATGCCAGACAAAATGCTGCAACGCCTTCCTGAATAAGCTGAGCCATAATGACGTATGCATAATTAGATAATATAGCAGTAGAAAAATACTCTTCTATTTTATCGGCTGACGTTACTTGATAAGTTCAAACCTGTGAAAGACCATTCTTATCTAATGGGAACTTAACGCCATATCGTTAAATCGCTGATCATATTGAATGCGGCTAGTTATTCTCTTTCCATCTTCACTAATCCAGACTATAAGAGGAAGACATCTTTCTGTCAAATAATCCTTTAAATCATGGAAACGGAATTCACCTTCTCGAGTCGGTTCGTTTACCTATTTAATATATGTACTAATAGTTGTAATCGACGGAAAAGAATCCAGAAGATTTGTTGGCAAAGTCTCATACATAGCTCGTCCTCCCAAAATAGAAACATAAGACGAAAACAATTTTAGAGAATCGGTATATCTTTTACCAGCCTTATGTCTTTGCATATTGACATCAGCTGCACCGATCAAGCATTATAATAGGTGGCTGACGGTAGTAGGTGGTTTTGTTTGTTTTTTGTCTAAATCGATTTTCTCTTTAATATAAGTGGACAGAGTTTTTTCAAGATCACAATTTTTTAAATTAGTGTCTGAACCTGATTCAAAATTGGATAGAAGTTTGTGATGAGACTGTAATTCAAGTGTCTACTATTCAAAGCTCTATTTCTCCTTTCAGATCTAGAATATTTTTTCAATTTCCATTTTGATTTCTCTTGTGGTACGTTCTTAAAGCTTGGTTGAAGGTTGAGCAGTTGCGATCACACCATAGAATCTCCGCTCCGTCTAGTTCTTCGATTACTAGAAAGATTATAATGACTATTCACCTGAGAATATTAAAACACCAAGAAGAACTATCAAAGGTTAATTTACAAACTCTGAAATTTGAAAGAAAATTTTTTAATTTTGAAGATTATAAAATTGTAGACAAAATTAAAGTAAGTTTACGAGAAATGCAGAAGTTTTGAAGGGATCCGAAAATAGTTTAGGTTTAAAAACATATTAAAAAAATTAAACGTATATTTTTGAAAAAGTTGAGAAAAAAAATTTGAAGCTTTTCAAGCATTTTTAAAGGTATCAAAAAACTTAAATCAATATATAGACAATATATGTATATAGATAATGAAACAATTTCCTTAACAATTCTGGGAATATTTCAAACGATTCTTTAAGTTGAAAGTTAAATTTAATTGATTATTAAAAAAAGGATTTAAAAATTTAAACGATTTGCAAAATTGACTAAAAAGTATCAGGAATTATGATTGTTTATCGCAATTTTTATTTCGAATAGAATTAGACAGTAGCGGTTTTTCCCAACTTTTTAAGTTTTCAGTTAGAGTGAGGCAATGATCAATTTTTACTGGAAATAATTGTTTAGGAAATTTATTATTATTATTTATCAAAATATTCTCATAGAATAAAGCTAAAAAGTTCAAATAAATTATTATTGTTTATGCTGTCTTCTTCTATAGTGATATAGTGAAATTTAAGAAATGTAATTGTTTAAAGATGTTATTACTGTTCGTATCTATTTTCTCTTACAGTAATATTTTCTGCAAATTTCCACTTTTTCCACCTTGTACTTAGAGTAAGATAACCATTAATCCAATTTAACAAAAAGAATTGCTTAGTCAATTCTTAAGAGAATCAACTTTTTTATTAATTCAATTCAATCAACTGTTCAATTAGCTCTTATGAAAAAGAAGTATTGGTAAGAATTGGATCCAGTACTTTTTACCAGAAAAAGTATTAGATTTCCAATATTTATTCGCGAAAACAGTATTAGATCCAATACTTACCAATATTTCGTTTGCATAAGGGAGAGCAAGGAAATAATTAATGAAATTTAATGAAAATAATTTTTTCAACAAATTATTATTATTTTTAATAATATTCTCGTTGAATGATCTTAGGAAATTGCTTTTTTCCCTAAAATTTTGAAATTTTGGTCCATTTTTCAATTAGAGTGAGGTTGAAATGAATGCAATTTAGCAAATATAATGATTTTGACCAATTATTATTGTTTATAACTTTCTTTGCATATAATAATGCTAGATAGTTTCGATTTTTTCTAAAATTTTCAACTTTTTGCCCACTCTTCACTTCATGAGGTAATAATAATGCAAGTTAAAAAACATAATTGTTTGAACAATTTATTGTTGTTAATTCAGGTACGAATAATAAATATTAATAACAACATTAATTTAATCAAAAAGATTGTCAGGAACTAATTAAAAAATTTTACATTTAATAGGATCCATCTAGAAAATGTGAAGAATATTTGAAATATTTGTTTCATCTCAGAAAAATATATTCCCAAAAAGGAAATAGATGGTTTAAAAAATAATTTTTTGATTTTTATGTCAAATGTTCTGTAAAATTGAATTGACTTTTGCCTCGGTAGAACTGACAAAATTGCTAAAAGCAATAATAAACTGTTTAAACAATTGATGTGAACTTCTAATTATCAGTAGAAACTAGTACTTCGCGTACAGAAAACAATTTGTATTAGGTACGGAAACCGTAAAAAAATCGTAATTAGTGCCAAGACTCGCAAAACCCAATTTTTCACTTACGGGATTTTTGGGACCTTATAAAACATAATTATGGGGTTATATTTGACAAATAATTATTTTTTGTACACTATAGCTAGTTGTGAAGAGATTTATGTTGAATTTAAACTCGATTAACATAATTTTCACTATTCTGAATAAAACGTACAAGAACGTCTTTTTCTCTTATGGGAAATACGTGTTAAACTTCATAGGTTCACTGTTAAAAATTTCTGTTAGAAACTTCCACTACATGTATTGGAAGTTTATTTCCAAAACGTAAGTTAACGCTACAGTACATAATGTTGTAGTTTTCAACACTTGTTCCGGCAATTTAGGGAATTCAATGAATTCATGGTATTTAAGGAATTCGTGGAACGCATACAATGTACAGAATTCAAGGAATTCACGGAATTCATGTAACGCTCATAATTAACGGATTTCGTGGAATTAGCGGAATTCAAGAAATTCGAGGAATTCACGGTATATGCATGGAACACACCGAATTCAAGAGATTCAAAGAATTCATGGACTTCTCGGAAGTGAAGGAATTCCAAGAATTGACGGAATTCACAGCATTTCAGAAATGAACGGAATGAATAGAATTCACGAAATTCAACAAATTTAGAGAATGAACAGAATTTAAGGCATTCACAGAATTCAAGAAAATCAGGGAATTCACGGAATTAACGCAATGTGCGGAATTCACGGAATCCAAATAATTCACGGTAATCAAGGAATTCAAGGAATTCAAGGAATTTACGCAATCCAAAGAATTCATGGAACTTAAGGAATTCATGATATTTAACAAATTCGCAGAATTCATCGACATCACGGCATTTTTGGAATTCGAGAATTCATGCGAATGATGGAATTCACGGAATTTTTAACAGTGTACGGAAAAATGTGAAGAAAATAGTTTGAGAAGTTAAAAAAATTCTAATTTATTTTTGAAATCAGGTCATACCTGTCGTTTGGCATTTCAAATTAATTTTCGAGTTTTACTGATCATTGGTTATTTTTGCATTTTAGTTGTTCATTTATATATCAAATTTTTTAAACATAAGTTGAAGGAGTAGAAACATATGGGAAATTTTTTTGAAACAGTGCAAGCCCCACAAATGTTTGTTTGTATAAAAAAGATCTTTTATAAGTCTTATGCCGGGCTAAGCCCTTTTTATGGGCAAGAGAATTTTTTTTTATAAATATTGCACTTTTATATTTTTCAGGAAACGGTACAAGGTATCATAAATGTGAACATAACTTTTTTATAGAAATTTTTTAACTGTACTAACTATTTTTAAAGATTTTTTCCTATGTGTTGTCATAAGCTAGAAAAATAAAAAAAATGATATTTTATAAAAAAAAAAATCTTCCTGGCTACAAACATTAGTTAACCCGCATAAAACATGAATGATATCGTTCTTATGATAGTAAAAATTTAACAAAAAATTCACAAAAAACATAAGGGTGGTTTATTTGAGAAAATCGACTTTTAGTATTTTCAGAAAATTCGTCGCCATTTTGTTAATATTGAACATTTTCAAAGTTTTCTTTCAAATTTCGAAGGAGGGCGACGAAATCTACCGGACTGTGTAAATAAATCTTAAATATCTGAAATTGCTCAAAAGTTATATAACTTCATATAAAAGATCTAGTTTTTTTTTTAAAGACGCAAAAAATTCAAATATGCAAAATTTCGTGCATTTTTTCACAAATCCAAAAAAATTGATCGCCAGATTTCCTAGAACCTGGCTGCTTTGAAATGGATTCGGTCTATCCGTTTTTTCCTCCAGTTTTTCATATCATGCGTTGTTCTGCTTGTTTTTTCTTAATTTTCTAAAATGCTGTAACTATAATAATTTTGCTTTTATAAAAAAAAATCGCAAGGATAAATTGAATTTTCAGGCTAACCTTTTGGCGAAAATACTTGATATTTCTTTTGATCCCTTAAAACGTGTCCCTAAGCAGAATCTAATCCGAATAACGATAATCAGTTTTCACAAAAAACAGACACCTTCTCATCATCCTGTGCAAAAATTTCGATATGGCTTTGATCGGGGTCAGATCGGGCCCGATCGGGGCCAGATCGCCGATGAAACACACACCTAGACCGAGGTCACCTTAATATTGGGAATTTCTAAAAATGGTTTGAATGTTGCTTAGAACCTTCGTGGTTTAATATTTAGCACAAATAAGAAATTTAATTTTACTTTTAATAAACACAAGATTATTGTAAATGGTATAATTTTCCAGCAAAAGGTTGGTTTTTTATTAGAAATTAAAGAAAAGAAGAAATATTATATTTATTAGGTTTCCTTCTTTGCGAAGAAATTGTTGGCATAGCATTTCTTAGCAAATTAAAAAAAATGCAATCCTAATAACAGACAGCTTAATATTCGGCAAAAGGATTCCTTACAACTTAACCTTTTCCAATGTTTCCAAAAAATTTCAGTTGTCACTTGAAGAATAAAAATGATCGAAAAATGCCTTATAAATGTCGATGTATTAGCATCACCAGCAAATCTATATGTTTTTTTGGGTCGCTGAATCTGAATCTGGGGTCCAGATAACCCAGGAGGCCCATATTTTTTCGAACACCGCAAAAATAGACGTAAAATCGACGAAAACATCGATTTTGCGTTTATATTTTGAAAAAAATATTTGGGGTCGCTGGATCCGAATCTAAGGTCCAAGTCACCCAGTTGGCTCATATTTTGGCTAATTTTGAGTGTGAAAGATAAACTCTGGTCCGATTGGGTTATTTTTGCCGCGGAATTGGATTAGGCGACCCAGAAAATTATAAAGGCATGGTAATTGAGGCTCCGCATGCAAAAAGGTGATATAGAATTATTTTGCTGTATTGGGGAGGCCCCTGAGCACATGAAAATAAAGCCTCGAATTTTAATTTTTGAGATATATATCCAGAATGAAAATTTAATGTCGCATCTTTTTCTCCTCATAAAAAAAGTTGTAGCTTTTTTATATTCCGAATTATTTTCGAAAAACTGTTTTTTTTTCTTTGTTTAAAATATTTTGAATTTTTTCACTACAACTTGCAATGAAATGGGAAGTTTTAAATATTTTCTAATAAAAATGAGGCGAAATATGCATTATCGTATTCTGCGATGGATGATATTATCGGAATTTCAAAATGTTTATTAAAATATTTGTTAATAATTTTTTGCGAGGCGTTTAATAATTCGGGCGTTAAATAATTCAAGTTTCCTTCTTTCTCCAAACGACTCTTATTTCATCAAAGTTTTTCTAACGTAAAAAACAAATATTTAGTTTGTTCACTGAAAATATCAATTATGAAAATGCAATTTAGACTTCTACAAATTTTTGTATTTTTGTATATTTTTATAGAATCGTACTGTTTTATTTTATTTTTCAATTTTGTAAAAAGGACTTTAAAAAACATTTGCACCAAAAATAGAATATTTATCAAATAATTATTTTCCTCCATGAGTCACATTTTTCCATATGCGACCGTCCGCGAGAAAAGGGACATAATGTGGAAAAAATCGATTTTTATTTTTTTGCGCCAATCCATAGTCTCTGAGTTATTATTTCATTTCCAATAATCAGAATTTGTTTAAGTTCAATACTTTTCTTGTTATCAACCTACAAACATAGGCATAGTAAGTGTACGCGCAGACGAAACGAGAGGCGCGCGAAAACCATCCCCACCACTCACTACTACTGGGTATAGTCGAAGCGAACCGATGGGAGTTGAGTTCAC
>JAWWLR010000155.1:26290678-26302345 GCA_035041075.1 Acraspis erinacei | reverse complement strand
CTTGATACACAATGTACTATTTTTTCTTAGGGGGAATACGTGTTAAACTTCATGGGGCTTGCGGCACCTTTAAATATATACTTTTTCAAAACAAAAAAAATGAATTTATTTTTGTGTGGATTCAAAAAAATTTCCAGACGCTCCCCATAAAAATTTGAAAAAAATTATGTAATAATGTAATAATAAGTCATCTCTGTAATGGAAACCTCTTTTAAAACATAAAAACAGCTCAATATCCCTTAGTCTTAATTTCTCGTGAGACAGTAAAACTCATATGCAATTCATCTTTTACAGCGGAAGTTTTATTCTACTGATTACTTTCAGTAATTATATTCCTCCATGTTAAGCTATCCCAACTCATAATTTATCTTCTCCTAATTTGCCTTCGTATATTCGCACTTCTTCTCCCTTTACGTTTTACTAATTCTTCCTTTCTGCTCTGCTAATTACATTAGCTCTTGTAGCACGATGTAATCTGTTAATTTACAAGCCATTGATATCTGACTTTCATCCAATAAATTACTTTAACTGAATACAGAATCTAAAAATAAGCTTTAAATAATAATTACACAATACAGTTAAAAAAATGTGACGATCTTATATAACATTTAATACGTCTATTGGTAATCCATTTTAACGGTAAAGTTGAATAATTAATTAAAAAGTCTGAAAAGACCTTTCATGTTTGAGACTTTACAATTTTTTCCCTATTTCCCTATTCATATTTCTTAAAGAATTCTTTTTTTTTACTTTTGTCAAGAAAATTACCGTTTTCCTCGTTTTTTCTTTTCAATGTGAACTGAATTGATAGAATCCAGTACTATGCTATCTTTGGTCCGAAATTCGTCGCGTTTGATTGAAAATTTTAGTATTTGGTTGAGATTTTAATTATTTTGTGGAAAATGTAACTATTTTGTCAAAAGGCATCTTTTTTGGTAACAAAATTTAATTACTTTTTTTGAATTTGAAATTATTTTTTTATTCAGTTTTTTGTTGAAAATTAAACTCTGGTTGAAAATTTAACTCTATAATTTGTAGAAAATTAACCTTCTTGGTTAGAAAATCATATTTTCGGTTAAATATTGAACCTTTTTTGTGAAAAACTCAGTCATTTGCTAAACGTATATAATTTTAGTAAAAAATTTATCTCTTTGGTTGAAAATTGAACTATTTTGTTGAAAATAAAAATTATTCTATTTTTGATTGAGAAATTATATTTTTATTTTAAAATTAATATTTTTAAATGAAATTTAAACTTAAAAATGCAACTCTTTGTTTGTAAATGAATCTGTCTTGGCTGATAATTTAAATATTTGGTAGAAAACTCTTCATATTTGATTGAATGCAACTGTTTTTTTATTTTCATTAAAAATATTTTTTGCTTCGAATGATTACTATTAAATTTTTCGTTGAGAAAGAAGCCTTTTTGGTTCAGAAATGGACTACTCGATCTTTAAATTACTTTTTAAAACAATTAATTTTGCTTTTGGTCGAAGACTGATCATTTTACATAAAAACTCATATTTTTTTGTTGCAAATCAAATTAGTTTGATAGAAAATTCTTCCTTTTGCCTTAAAAATTCAACAATTTTGGTCAAAAATTTAACTATTTGGTTGAAAATAAACTTTTTGTTGAAAACTCAGATTTATTGAAAATTGAAAGACAAATTTTCAATGAAATAGTTCAATCTTTAACCAATAAGATTAATGTTTAAAAAATTAGTTCAACTTTCAACTAAGTAGTTGAATTATCTATCAACAAGATTAATTTCAGACCAATAATGGAATAGTTAAAAATTACACTAATTTTATGAACCTGTAACTAATCGGTGAAAGGTTTTTTTTTCTTACAAAAGTATGTTTCAGGGTTAAAAAATTTACTGTTTTGTAGATGACTAGTATTTTTGGCTGGAAAAATCAACAATATTTTTAAAAATTCTTCTTTTTGTGTAGAACATTTTTTTGTTTGAAAATATTACTATTTGGCTAATAATTAATCTTTTTTGTTTGAGTATTCAAATAAATGATAGAAATTTAACCTTTTTTGTTCAAAATTTATTTTTTAAAGATTCAGCTCATTAGTTAAAAAGTTAACTTATTTCTCGAAAAATCATGTTTTCTTTTTTGGTTTAAGATTAATTAGTTTATTTTAAAGTTTATCTACTTTACTTTTCCTTGAAAAATTAGCCCTTATAAGTTCTAAAATCAAATATTTCGAGGACAATTTATGTACTTTTTAAAAAATTCGTCTTTTTGATTAGAAAATTAATCTTGTTGGTTAAAAATTTATATTTTAGCTAAAGATTCAACTATTCAGTTTTTTTGTCGATAATCCATTTTTTATATTCTCAACGACAACTAAAAAACTAAAAATAATTATCTTTCTGGGCTGAAAGTTAACTTTACTGTTGAACATTTTTAACAAAAAATCGTCTTTTCAGCTTGAAAATTCAACTGTTTTTCCTTGCCTTTTAATATGTTTTGTTTGGAAATTAGATCATTTGGTTGAAAATTCAACGATTTTGATAAATTTATTTATTTTTTATGTCGAAAATTCCCTTAAAATTAATGTTTCTTGGTTGAAAATTAACATCTTTCTTGAAAATTCAACTCATTTTGAAAAAAACTCGGTCATTTGGCTTAAAAATTGAACTAATTGTATAAAAGTTTAACTACTTTATTAAAAATTCGTTTGAAATTAAAATTTATATTAATTTTATTTGAAAGCAATTATTCCCCTACAATATCCATGTTTTTGTGAAAAATCAGAATAGAATATCCCAAAATTGGTAAAGTAGTTTATAGACGGCACCTTATCGCTTATAAGAAGCTTCAAGAAAAAACAGCTTTAAATCGAGTGAAGTGGAAGAGATCGTCATAAAAAGAGTGTAAAGTACAGGAGGGAGTAGCAAAACGGCTCTTGACACTCTCCTGAGAAATCGTATCGATCGTGATGTATCTTTTCTTGCAACTTTACAACAGTTCCTTTACGGAGAAAAATAGGTGTTCACACTTAACATCTATATATTTAAATATTTACAAAAATATTTAGATATTTAATGTTTATCCTTTGAGTATGGACTTGATTACATTTTGGCAGTAACATGAATCTGTGGTCTCACAGACCACACGTGCTGTCTGCGAGACAGGATATAGGACAGAATTATGAACGTTGGTAATAAATCAACAATTAGAATAAAATAGTGATTTTCAGAATAAATGTTGAAATGTTCCTAATTCAATTTTATGTGAAAGTTAATTCAGGTATTTTGTAATTTTTATACTAAGAAAGGTGAATTTTTAACGAAAAATGGAATGGTTCAACTTTTTAAAAATTTTTATTATTTCTTGAAACTAACTTATTGAACTTTCAAGACGAAATTTCGAATTTGATATACAAAAGAGTAGAATTATCAAATTAGAAAATATAAAATTTTGATAAGAAATTTAATTTTGTACCAAAAAGACGAATTTTCAACAAAATACAAGAAATCTCAACCCAAAAGTTGTATTTTCAATTAAACTGGATTAATTAAAAAAGAAAGAATTTTCAACAAAAAGTTCAATTTTTACTTAAAAAAGAACCATTTTATACCAAAAATGGAAGAGGTAAATTTTAAATTACCATATTAATTTTTCAAAAAAAGGGAATTTTCAACAAAACAGTTCAATTTCCAACCCAAGAGAAGAATTTTAAACTACATTTTTGAATCGTCCAATAACAAATGCATTTTTAAGAAATTTGTTCAACTCCAAAATCTAGCTGTTAAAATTAAAAAAAATGACTTTAAACCAAAAGATTAATTGTGTACCGAAAAAACGAATTTTTAACCAAATTCAAGAATTCTTAACCAAAAAGTTGAATTTTTAACTGAAAAAATGGATTTTTAAACATAAATTTTAATTTACAACCAAAAAAGACCAATTTACAATAAAATTTAAGAAATTTTAAACAAAAAATTGAATTTTGAAATCAAATAGGTGAATTTTTAAACAAAAAGAATAATTTTTCCCAAAAAATAAGAATTTTCGTTAAAATTCAAGAATTCTAAACTAAAAAGTTCAATTTTCAAACTGAAAAAGACAAATTTAAAAAAAAAGATTAATTTCCTACAAAAAGGCTAACTTTGATCAAAATTCAAGAATAATCAACTAAAAAGTTGAATATGCAATTAAAAAAGAAGAATATTTTAAACAAAAAGATTAATTTACGACCAAAAAGATAAATTTTTAATAAAAAATTCATAACCAAAAATTTGTTCAATAAAAAATTTGTCAATGAAATTCAAGAAGCTTTAACCAAAAAATTGAATTTTTAGCAAACTAAGAATGTTTTTAATTTTTAAGAAAGTATTTCTACTTTAAAAACTATTTTTTATCATTTTAATTAAAAAGTTTAATTTTTAAACGAAAATATAAATTTTTTACTGAAAAAACAATTTTTTAAAACAAAATTCAAGAATTCTCAACCAAAAAGTTAAATTTTTAAACAGAAAAAGACAAATTTAAAAAAATAGATTAATTTACAATAAAATAGACGACCTTTTATCAAAATTTAAGAATTTTCAACTAAAAAGTTGAATTTTTAATTAAAGAAGAAGAATGTTTTAAACAAAAACATTAATTAACGACCAAAAAAGACAAATTTTTAATAAAAAATTCTCAACCAAAAATTTTTTCAATAAAAAATTTTTCAATCAAATTCAAGAATTCTTAACCCAAAAATATAAACTTACTTCCGAAAAAGACCAATTTTCAATCAAATTGAAGAATGCTTAACCAAAAAGTACAATTTTTATGAAAGAAAGAAATTTTTTAATTTTAAGGAAGCAGTTCTATTTCCAAACCTATCTTGTTAAATTTCTAACCGAACAGATGGATTGATAAACAAAAATATTTCTTTTATACCGCAAGAAAACCAATTTTTTAACAAAATTCAAAAATTCTCAACCAAAAAGTTTAATTTTCAACTAAAAAAGATGAATTTGGTAAGAAAGAGATTAATTTACTACAAAAAAGACGAATTTGTAACGAAGTTAAGTTTAAGAGTTCTCAACTAAAAAGTTGAAGTTTCATCTAAAAAAGATTAAATTTCAATCAAACTCAAGAATTCTTAACCAAAAAGATAAATTTTCAAGTGAAAAAAAATTTTTTTTAAATATAAATTTACAGCAAAAAGACGAATTTTTAACAAAACTCAAAAATTGTCAAACACAAAGTTGAATTTTCAATTTAAGAAATACAGTTTTAAACAAAAATATTAATTGTCTACCAAAAAAAATTATAATTTGGAAATGTACCGAAAACGTTACCATATGTAGTTTTAGAAAAAAATTTCTTTAAATTCTAAAAGGTTAAATACGTGTAACATTACTTTGACTGGGACCGCCCCCCATACCCGTTACCAACCGTAGGTTTTGTGAGACCCCCCCCCCCCACGTAAAGCGATAAAGTAGTTCATGGACGATCCCTAATCTGTGATAAAAACCTTAATAATCAACAGTTTTCAATCAGTTTACATAGGAAAATAAACATTGACTATAAGCTTCATCATGTGAACAACAGATGTCGACAGAATTCTTTAGGAAATTGACTAAAAGCTTCATCAAGTGGGCGCTAGAGGTATGGCGTTTTCCTGCACTCGGATGACAACTTTAACATCTTGGATGTTTTTTTTATTATCCTGGAAGTTTTATTTTAATATACAAATATTCTCATGCCCAACTTCTTAAAAAGATCTGCGTTTAAACATCAATTTTTCTCCTTGTTCACATAAATAATTACGTCGATCGATCATACGATTTATTAAGTTTTTAAATTATTAAATGCAGTCAATCGTGTGAAGAATAATTGTATATTTCCAATTAGAACATATTCCATTACTGGAATTGGAAAACTTTTTACCATCCGCTTTTAAAAATTATCCTCTTTTCTCTCCGGCTTTTACGATCCTGGAAAGAAAAAGAAAAATGACTCTTTCATTATCCTTATCTCTGTACTTTAACGCATCTTCCAAAGCCCGTTAATGCTTAAAGTTTACTGCTTCTGAGACATAGCTGAAGGTGATGACACTTTTGCTGGAAACAAAAGATACGAATTTCCATCCCTTAATGGCGATGGCCTGCTATTTTACTTTTTAAATTGTTTTCCGATTTTATAGCGCTCTAACAATTTTCATTTGTCTCTTTAGTTTTTAATCAAAATTAAGCGACCTTTAGATAAAGAGTCCTAATTACAGTAAAATCCTAAAATTACGTTAGAAATTAAGTGCAATAGTAAGGGGCCGTCGATAAACTACGTTACCAATTTGAGAGGGTGAAGGGGTCTTATAGAACATTCAGTACATTTCTTGATAAGAAATTATGAAAAAGTTTGTGAATTTTTCGAAAGATGAGTTAACCTGAAATAATACTGTTTTATAATCATTTCTTAGTTTGCAAAACACTTTTATATTCCATATCTGAAACTCTTTCCCCTAGGTCACCTTTTACCCTTTTTTAAAGAATTCTCTTTCCGTCTTTTTGCAACAAATTTTCCCTTTTTTATGCTTTCTCGCTTAAACGCGAACTGAATGAATAGAATAGAATAAAAAACAGACTCAACTCCTAATATAAGAAAGCTCGGTTTACGATATTCCTAGAATTGATGGCCCCCACAGTTCCGTGATGAGAGGAACCACGGAACTGAAAGAGAGAAAATTTGTTCGGTGGAGCTGGAAAAATAGTTGCAGGGTCACACTATCAGCATCTTAGTTGCATCAGGTTGCGTCATGCTTCCAAATACAACAGAAATGTTTCATGCGGTCCTGTCTGTATACGTTTGGATGCCTCCGATTCAGGATTAAGGACTACGAAAGCCATGTCAGAAACCGTTCTTATATCGGGAGTTGAGGACTCATCTATTTTTGTTTGTAAAGTCTAATATTATATTTTTGGTTAAGAATTCATTTCGTTTGGTTAAACATTCGACTATTTGATTTAAAATTTAATTATTTTATTGAAAATCCAACTATTTTCTTAAAAATAAAACTATTTTTATTCAAATTTTACAATTTGGTCGATTCTAAACTTGGTTGTTGAAAAATCATATCTTAGGCTTGAAAACTTATAATTTTTAGTAAAAAATTAAACTATTCGATTGAAAATTCATTGTTTAAACATTGCTCTTTTTTAGTAACAAATTCATCATCTTGGCTGAAAATTCATCCTGTTTGGATAAAAATCTAACTCTTTGGTCAAAAATTGATCTGTTCTGGTTAAGGATACAACTGTTTTGGTAAAAACTCATCTTTTTCGGTTAAAAAATAACTAATTAGGTTTGAAGGTAAACTACGCTTCATTAAAAATATTTTCTTTTCGTTAAAGATTCATCATTTTCGTGAAAAATTAAACTAATTATTAAAAATTGAAATATTAAGCTTGAAAGATCAAAAATCTTTATGTAAAATGAATATTCTTTGGTTGACGACTGAAATATTTTTCAAAAATTCCTCTTTCTTGGTTGATAAATCAACTACTTAATTTGATCTTAAACATATTTTTGAAAAATTATTTTTTTGTTGTTTAAATTCATACTTTAAATTTAATTAATTTTTAAAATGCGTCTTTTTTGCCTAAAAGAAAATTATTTGGTTAGAAAATTAATCTTTTTTGTTGACAATTTCTCGTTGGCTGAGGACTCAACTATTTGGTTAGATACTCGTCTTTTTCAGTTTAATATATGACGATTATTTTACGCTTAACAAAATATATTTTTTATTGAAATTTCCAAAAAGATTGCTTATGATGTAGAGTCCTTTTAATAAACATAAATATTGAATGAAAAAAGTTTAACTTATAATTTTTTTAAATAACATATTAAGTTTTATTAGAGCAGGATGTGATTGCATCCTGCTTCCACGAAAATAATTCTAAAATTCAATGTAAATCGTTAGCAATGAGTTCTCCTGTTGATGAAAACAGTGAGTTTTCGAAACGTTGGGAAATTTTTTAAATAAAATCTTGTCCAGTAGAGTTCTAAGCAACTTATGGTGTTCTTTCTGATCCTTTATTGATTTTCCCAGACATTATAGGATATTTATATCGTTTTTAGTTAAAAATTCAACTATTAGGTTCAAAATTCAACTTTTATGGTAGAAAACTAATCTAAAATCTAAAATCTAAAAAATTTAAATGTGATGGGTTAAATTTTGGATGGACGATGGAAAATTGATCTTTTATGTTAGAAAAGTCATCTTTCTTGGTTGACAATTAACCTTCCTGTTAAAAATTTAAGTGTATCCGAAAAAATTCCGTCTATTTGGTTGAAAAATCAATTATTTTGTTTAAATGAAATATATTTCGACTCGTAATCTTAGAAATTTAAAGTATCTCACAAAGAATTCAATTCGGTATTTACATCAATTGAATTGAAAAATTTTATTCCCCTATTATTCTCCTATTTCAGTGAAAATCATCCTGTTTCTCCTGCTTTAGGAGAATTTTAGTTACGTTACTTTCTGGTTAGGTAGAAGCTGAACTAAGATTTTCTACGTGATGGGGCGTGAGGGGTGGGAGAGGTTTTATCAAAAAATTGGTACAAAATTTTATGAACGGCCCTTAATTTTTAAGTTAATCTAACGTAAATAAACACATGTTTCAATTTCACTGGAGAATGAACAACTAAAACATGATTATGAGAGTAAAGTTCGCCAAATCCTGGATGATAGATACCAACTTAAAATCTCAGTCTCAGCGTGCTTTCGCGTACGTAATCCTAACGGCGCAACAAACTCCGCCCGTGCAATTCCGTGGCGAGACGAAAACTTTTCTTGTTACCCCATTTCATAAATAATTTCTCTCACGCTATCGCGCAGAAACTGCGGTGCTTAATAATTCTCTCTGTGGCTTCGATCCGATTTTCCTTAATGTGTGCATTAAACAGTGTCATTAAAATTTCATTAAATATTCAAATAGTCTATTTCAATCGTTTCATTTTCTGAAAAAAAATATTTAAAAAAAATAAATAAAACGGTTTGCTGGTATAATATAGTATAAGTGGTCATGATTTCAGCCAATATTAAATTTTGAATAAGGGAAGCATGCTTCACGGTCATTTTAAGGGTAATTTATGATAACTTACCATAAATTGTCCAATATTTCCAACAACCCAAATGCACAATTTTTAATAAAAAAATTACTCAGTACGATTTTCCAAGAGTTAATTATATTTATTTTTAAGGATGCTCCAAACTTTTTTTCTAGTAATAATTTAAATACACGCAGAAAAAAGATTCTTTGATTCAAAAAAACTTTCTTTGAATTAAAGAAAAATATTCATCTGCAATTCCTATAAAAACTACTTACAATACAAGACGATTAGCGTTATTCTAAAACGTTTATTACTTATTGAATCTTTAAGAGTAAAAATAAGACAAAAAAATGTGTAATATCTATTTTTCTAACTAACAAAATGGATTTTTTGAGCTCAAATTTAAAAATTAGTTCCACTTATAATAAAATGGTTAAACTTTCAACTAAATAAATACATTTTCTAGGAAAAAGAATAATGTTCTGACATAAAGACAAATTTTCAAGAAAATACATTAATTTTCAACAAAATTGTTGAATTTTGAAGCCAATAAGATTATTCATCTACAGAACAGTTACATTTTTAACCCAAATATATTAATTTTTAACAAAAGAGTTAATTCTCAACCAAAAGTATGAATTTTGTACAAAAATTTGGAATTTTCAACTAAAAAATATGATTTTTTAACAAGAAAGGTTATTTTTTGCCAAATATTTTAATATTTAAAATATTATTTCACTTTTTAAGTCTTAAATTTTAAGAGCAGGAAAAAGGCAAAAATGAATACAATATCTTCTTTTATAAATAAAAAAATGGATTTTTTGGGCTCCAATTAAAATTCATTTTTATATGTATATTTCAATTTATTTTAGAGAAAAATATTTATCTTACTCATATTATCAATCTTCCAGCACTCATAAAACTCACCAAAAATAAACGTGTACTGAAATTTCGACGAGAATATACAGCAATAAATTGAAAGTAAATTCACATCAAGTTAAATGTTCTTAAGATTAAAAATAATAAAATGATATATTTATCACATAACATTTAAATGAAAAATGCCAAAAAAAATCGATGTTGATGGAGTAGTGTTAACTTAGGTAATAGAATAATATTGAGACCCCACACTAGAGATGAAAAAGAAATTAATTGGCAAAATTGATTTATTTATTATAAGCAGCGAGCAGCTTTTTTTTATTCTTAATGATGTTTTTCACGATTAAAGCGAAAATTACGCATTCTATCAAAATGTGATTGATGACACATTTGTAGATCTTTTTCAAGTGCACAAGTTTTGAAAATAGTGGTCTCAAACAAATTCAAAATATGCTCATTTTTTGTATTTTTATCCAAAATGGGTGGCTAACGAACTTGAACTTTAATTTAGGACACTAAAACATTGTACCAAAGGCCAATCTAATAGATTAATTTTTTCAAAAGTTATCGTGGAAACACACAGTCATACATATAGCCACACAGAGATACAGGTATACAGACAAACAGAGACATACGTAAAAACCTGTTTGCGGATTGAGGGGGTCTCAAAACGTGGACATTTGAAGAAAACTGGGGGGGGAGGGGTCAAATTTTATACAAATACAATACCTTCTCTGATGACAATGTAAAAATACAAAATCGTAGCATACAAAAGTCTAAAAAAATGAAGAGGTTTTTATAGTAAGAAAATACATCTTAATTTATGAAAAAACAAAGCAGAAATGTTTAGTTTTGTTTTCGTTTTGAATGTTTGATTTTCAAAATATTAAAATTGTTGCTCGAGAAAAAAGTACATATAAAAAAGCATACTATAATCTATTTTTATAAACAAATATCACAATATTTCGATTAACTTACAGACAAAAATTATAAATGTCAAAAAGATATATCACATTACCATAAAAATAAAATAAATAAAGTTAAAATTCCAGTTACTTTGGCGCGCTTTCCTCATTTGCGGTTCCTTGTAAATGACGCCTTTATTCTTTATTAATGAATTTACTGTCTTAATGTATGTCTCTTGTCTACTTTGTCATATGTTCGTCGTGGTCCAAAAACATTATAAAGAATTGTTTTTTTATCAATTAAGATGTAGTTTCTTACTATGAAAGCCTCTTCAATTTTGTTGAGGTTTTTTTTATGATAAAATTTTGTATTTTTTAATTTAAATTAGTGATACATATAATTATTATTTAAGAAATTGACTCAACTATTGACATGATGCTTGTTCGTAATAAAATGTAAGAAATTATGAAGAAGATTTCAAAGTACAATTTGTTATTGTATCCGAATTAAATTTGGAATATTCTTAAGAATGTTGAAAGATATGAAAAAAATAAAAAAATTTCTTAATATTGCTGAAAAATATAAATGCTGTTTTATTTTGAAATATTAATTTTAAGAGAATATTTAAAACAAATTGGCACGTCGCACATTGGGGATATAGCAATAATTTCGTTCAAAACCACCTACAGATCGCAAATATGAACCAAATCAAACAAAATTAGCCTCAAAATGTTTGTAATTGAATTAAAAAGAGACTCACGAAGCCAAATTTTTAAGAATAATTTATTTAAACATTTTTTTACACAAAATACG
>JAWWLR010000155.1:26254399-26266483 GCA_035041075.1 Acraspis erinacei | reverse complement strand
CCGACTAGAATATACTAACACACGCAATGAGATGTTCGAAAGTGGGAGCCCCCTCACGTGTTCGTTCGCTCGGCAGGCCTCGGTCCCGAGCTGCTCGTTCGCTCGGCGAACGAGTGTATATCTCTAATCTAAAATCTGTTCATGCAAAACCCATCTCCTTGAAAGAGGAGATAGAGCATCGGGCCAGAAGAGAGATATACAGGAATAGAATTACTTTAAAAGATATCGAGTCCTAACCGATGAACCGTGATTCTGATTAGCAGAATCCTATTGAATGTCATCTTCAGCGACCTCGTTAAGGAGGTTCTCATGTAAATTTGAAACCCGTAAGTACGTGGTCGTGCTCGCTCCTGGCGATTTAATGAAGTTTCTTCGATACTCCTCAACGCTATTTCGTTCGGAAAACTTTCCGAGTTTCTACTCCCCTAAAGCCCATTGAAATTTATTCTTACTCTCTCTTCTTTGCGCGCGGGGTTGCGAAAGGGTAAGTTAATTGGAGTCGATTATCAAACTAATTAATTTTCTATTCGCTACTTCGTGACCTGGATTTACTTTTCTGGAATTGATATAGGGTTCTCTTGCTTGTTCGGTTACTTTTAGAAATACACCTTGACAATTTCACTTTAAACAAAAAGTTTGTACAGGACTTTAGCGTCCTAGAAATCCTTGAAAACCTGGGAAAGTCCTTGAGTTTTTTACCAGAAAAACGTTGGAAAATTCCTTGGAATTTGCTCATGATACTGGAATTCGTATTCCCGTAGATAAGAAATAAATTTTTAACTTTTTATCTGTTGAACAAAAAAAAGACTCCTGAACAGTTTCATGGTAGTTTTTTTTATATCGATTTTTTTCAACCAACAATTTCAATCAAACTTTTCAAACATAATAACTTCTTGCTGTAGATATATTAAAAGTATGTTTAATTCCTCATTGGATACGCTTCTCTTGATTAGAATTGGTTAAAATATGACTGAGTTATCCCACCTTATTAGAATGCTGTGGCCGATTATCAAGGAAAAATCAGGGAAAAGTGAAGGAATTTTATTGCACAAAGAAAGTCAGTTACTTAAAAAACAATCTTGCAAACGTCAGGGAATTTCTATAAGAGGCAGATTAACGGCCAATGATAAAAAATTGGAAACTTTTTAATTTATTTTTGAAATTTTTTTATTCTATTTATAAAAGATTCCATATTAAAAATGTCACGGAGTTAAGATTTTGGTATTTGAATATTAATGTTAAGGAAAATAAAAAATTGTTCAGAGTGAAGACAGAGAATTTTGAAAATGAATTTTGGGTCTACCGTGATATAATATTCTTGTTAGTAGTTTATTTGCTTTCTATTTTTATTACTTTGTTTTAGTTGCTTTCTCCTGACAAATAACACTTTTAGTTCAAATGTGATTACTTTGTTGCAAATTCAACAGTTTTATTAAACAGTCATCCTTTTTGGACTATTACAGTATTTGCTGGGAATTAATCTTTTTGGTAGAATATTCAATTATTTGGCTGAAGTTTGAACCACTTTATTAAATAAAATAATTTTCTTTGTAAATATTTGTCGGTTTAGTTGTAAAATAAATATTTTTGGTTGAAAATTGAACTATTTTGTTAAAAAATTGTATTTTTTTATTAAAATTAATTTCTTATCTAAAAAATGGAAGTTTTGTCCCAGTTGCGACCAAACCATGCAAACGCAGCCTATTGGTAGTCGACTATGTTACATGTTGCGAAGGACAGTCTCGTGTAAAGCCGAAAAGGCACGAGCACGAACCCGAGCTCGCCGAACTTGACAATTCGCTTTCGGTGACTATTAGGCGGAGTTTTTAAGTAAACTGAATTTTGCATGGTGTCAAGAGAATGAAAACAAGTTCCTGGAAACAGTTTTAATGCTTTTTTGTAATTAAAATATCTTGTTATTTCGAAAAATTTATTTTAAGAGATTATTTAAAAACCTTTTAAAACCTTAAAAAAGATATCAAAAATTCTAAAAGAAGAATCCGAAAAGTGAACAAACGAGAAAATGCTACGAAAAAAAAATTGAACAAAATTTATTCACTCAAAAAGAAGATATAAATTTTTTATTAATATTTTCGTATAGGTTGCGCAGTTTTTGTTTTAATCGTAAAAAATAAAATTAACAATAACCTAATAAAATTTTTGGAAAGCGATGTAAGGTACGAAAAAAGATGGGTTAAAAGATTGAATATTTAAAAAAGATTTACAAATTTTTTATCATCCACTTTTCTAATAGGAAGCGTAGTTTTTTTTAATAGTAAAAAAATATCTACAAATGTTTTATAAAGTCTCCTTATAAAAATATATTAGGAATAAAAAAATTCAGTTTTTGAAAAAAGGACACGAGCTCGGTAAAATTTTGTGATAAAAATTGTTGGCCTATAATTATGCCTACAAATTTGCTTTACGCTAGGATGCGTATCTTTAGTTTCAATCATAAAAAATAACATTGAAAATATAAACAAATTAAATTAATGGAAAAACGAAACAAGTTTCAACATCTCAATAAGCAATCCCAGAAGGAGCTACAGAAATAAATTCAATATACGTTTGATATAATAGTGTTGGACATAATCTATGAAACTTAAAATTTTTGACAAAATTGAGTGCGAAGCACGAGATACGTGATGAGAATGTGTTAGTTAAAGCCGAAGAATCTTAAACAAAAGAGAATTCACAATCGTCAAATTAAAGTTGTCGCTGTTTTGACCTTTAATTTTAAAAAGTGCGTACAGAAGAAATCAAAAAATATATTACATGGAAGGGTGGGGGGGGGGGTTAAAAGTTTGAAAATAATGTTACGTAGTATGTGAACGCTCCCTATTAAGATTTTATAGATTAGATAAGCGTAAAGTGAACCACTGGAGATTGATAAAAAATTACAGATTTCATCAGCCAAGATATTTTGTAATTCATTAGTGAAAAGCAACTAATTCTTTAGCAGTAAATAGGAATTTTATTAGAACTGTATATTAAGGTAAATTTTATTTGCTAGAGACAGCATAGGCGAATCAAGTTGTACCTCAACATTTCTCTTCACAATTGTCGAAGAATACAGATAAATAATTGCTTTTTAAATATCAAACCCATAAGTCTGTTTTATAGGGTCCCGAAAACCCCCCATGAAAGAAAAATGGAGTTTTGCAAGTTTTTGAAGCCAATTATGATTTTTGAACGATTTGTTAAATATATATTTCAAGAGATATCCAGGTAACTCAACCTTTTTATGGGGTTATATGAGATTATGTATGATGTCCATGAAAAATTGTTGAATTTTGAAAATATAGAATTAAAAACGATTGAATGTTTAGGATTTACATTTTAAAGCTGTGCAACTTACATTTTTTTGGAATGGTTCGATTTTTAAGAGTTAAATAGAAAATTCTCTAATTTGAACGATATTTAATGTAAAATTTTTCAATCTCGTAGTTTTACATTTGAAAACTTTTGTATTTTTTTATGCATAACTAAAATTTATTAAATGTTGACCATTATGGAAATTATAAATCAAGCTTTCAAATCTTAATCTTCAAAATTGAACAAATTGAAATTGTGAATCAACAAAATAACGAATTTTTTCATTATGAAATTTACATAAATTATCCAAATTTATATTACAGGGAATTTTCTAATTCTAACCTCTTTAATGAAATTGGTATAGCCTCTAGTTAAAATTCTTTCTAATTTCTCCCTAATGATATTACAGCATATTATTAAGTGTATTAATATTTAGAACCTTACGTTATTTTCTAAAAATTGTAAATAGATTTTTTTTCTTAAGAAATATAATTTTTCCAGTAAGAAGAGAAGAATAGAAAAAATTAATAGTTTAAGATTTAAACGAATAAAGTGAGCATTATTTAATTTTTTTTAATGAGATAATTTTCTATCGGGAAAAGTGCCCAACGAAAGAATAGTATGCGAACATATTTTCCACTTTTAATTTCATACTTATTTGCTTTATTTTCGATTATTTTAATTCCTTCTAATCTGGCCAAAAAATATGTGCAAACTGAGAAAAAAATTACTTAATTCAAAGAAATGCAGTACTGAATATGTCTAATCTAAAATATATTTTTGATCTAAAGAAATTTTACTTATAGCAAAATTGAGTTTTTTATTTCAAAAAACGTATTGCATGAAATAAGAAAAATTTTCTTCGATCAAAACAAAATTTTATTGGACGTATTCAGTACTACATTTCTTTGTATCAAGCATTAATCTTTCTTCTAAGTGTACATGCATAGTTTCTATTCGTTTTTTGTGGAACATAAGTTTGGAAATGTCAATTTTTTGGCCTGTCATAATGGTGGAGTAATTTTAATTATAATATTTTATATTGCTTAATGGAATTATTGATTTAATAATATAATAAATAATAATAAATTCATTTAATATTGTTCTGTAAAGTTAACAAAATTAATTTATCTTTAAACAGAATTATAAAACTATTTTTTGACAATACTACAAATTATTTCTATTAACATAATTATTTTATATATATAACTGATCGATTAAAAGGACGAGGTTTTGCGTCTTCAAAATGACATTATTATCTTTCTTTCTATTCTTTCTTTTGCATTCCTTCATTTTTTAATTTCTCCCAATACGCTTCCATTAAATTTTTCTAAGTCGATAAACAAAATCTAACAAAATTAGAATTTAAGGAAAAGAATAATTTCAAACAGAAAAAATTCGAATAAATATTTATTATTTTTTAATATTATTTTTTCCTGGTACAATTTTGATACAATTTTTGATACAATTTTCCTAGAATTCTTGAGAGAACTCAAAACGATTTTTGAAGATTTCAGATATGTCCAAAAAGCATGTAGAACATTGAAAAATTATTTTTTATTTTGTAAAAATGTGGAAGTAGTTTAGAAATATTCTATACATTTTCAGAATTCTTTCAAAGTTTTGAAACATTCATAATAATAAAAAAATTTATAATTTAAATATAATATATAATTTTTATCATTATTTGTAAAATTATAAAATTTATAAAATATTATTTATATAATTTTGTATTATAATGAAAAATAATAAATTTTATAATAATAAATTTTGAACATTCTTTTAAAATTAAAAAATTGCTTAGAAATTTTCCAGATTATTTTTGGCGATTGGGAATATCTTGAAATGTTTCAAAATAATTCTAAAAAATCTCTTAAAAATTATTTTCCAACATTTTAAAGTCGATTTCAATTTTAGAAGGAATATTAGGAAATTTCTCTGTTGTGTTAAAACGATACAAAATCTTCAAAAAGTTATTTTAGAATGTTTAAAAATCTACATATTTGTTGAAAATTTTTGAAACCCTCTCAAATTTTAAATTATTCTTGAAATGTTTTCAAAACTTTTAAATGTTTTAGTTTTGTTTCGAAAGATTCGAATCTGTTCTAATTTTTATTTAATTTTGATCAAAAGTAATTCTTGCTTGAGAATTTTTGAAATCTTTTGAAACGTTAAAAAATGATTTTAAGCAGGTGTTGGCTACGATTACCCGAATTTCAGTAAAAATAGTCGGATTTTTTTCGGTACGATTGCCGGGACCATTCATATTTCAAAATAGAAATTTACTAAAAATTTTCTCAGGAAAATCAAGACCTTTTTAATTAATTTCAATCCATTTTTAATTCTTAAAAAGCTTCCGAATTTAATTTTGACATCCTCAAAAATCCACATGTTGATTCGAATTGTTTTAAATTTCTTTTTGAATTTCAATTTATATTTGTGAATTTTTTCAAACTTCTCAATATCTTTAAAATGATTAAGCGTTTACTTAAATATAAAAAAGTTTTTTTCTTTTAAATGAAAAAATTACTTTAAAACCTTCCGGATTCTTTTGTACAATTTTCAAAATGTTTTAAAATATTTTAAAATATTTTTAAATATGGCAAAAGATGTAATTTTCAGTGCGAATTTTCAGATCTTTTCAGTTTGAATAGCAAGTCCTGGAAAAGGTACTATTTGTATGGAAATTTCAATAAAAATAGCCGGTGTTTTTAGATATACACAGACACTGTCTTTAAAATAATATCTTGACATTTATTTCATAACATAAAAATAATTTTAAATTTTCAAAAAAATTGTATTCTCTTGAAATCTTTTAAAATTCTTAAAAAGATTTTTTTCTATATCCCGAGTAAATTATGAATAAAAGCTGAATAATGTAAAAACTGACTTAAAGATAAGGTACAAATACAAATATTTACGTTTACAAATTCTTTAAAAATTTTTGAACAAACTATTTTTTAATTAAGTATTAAATTTAATCCTTTTTCCTAATTACACATTTTCAGAAATCATAACCCTTTTTATATTTTCCCCTTAAATAATTATATTGTTTCCTATCCAGTTTTATCATTTTTAACCTACCAATTTTCCATAGTGAGATAAGTGAGATAAGACAAGAAAAAAATATGTTTCAGATCGGCTTCGAACCGGGAACGCCACTATGCATGAGTGAAACTTTAACCAATCACAATAGCGAGGCTTCAGCAGGTTTTCTCTCTCTTGGTTCAAATCCAGGCTGAAGGAGATTTTTTAAAATCTTTGAAATATTTTTTCTCCATATTAATCTTTTAACATCCAATTTTAATTATTTAAAATATAATAAGAAATACATTCGCAGAAAATATGATTGATGGCATGTTAAAATAAATGTTTTAAAATAATTATTTCTAATAAAGAAATATGAAACTAAAATTTAAATTGCATATAAAGGATTCTAGTTAATATTTAGATCTTCAGGTTATCACTCACTGTCTCGCTTGTTGGACCTTTTAATTAAAATCTGTAAAATCAATAAAGTCTCTTAGCAATCATATCGAAGACAGGATAATTATTCTCATCAGACTGAAATTATGGTATGGCGCTGCTTAACAACTGCGTCACGCTAATTTGAAAACTTTTTCCATCCCACCTCTTCTTCATCATACATAATCACATAAAGCTTGACCCTCCCGGCTGATGTCATAAATTAGAACACCCCCCTTCATTTTATTTGAACATTTTTTTCATTGATTTCTTTTGATAAATGTCTAAATTAAAAGTATAAATTAAAAAAAATCTGCATTTTTTACCTAGAACTTTTCTACCAAAAAATATGAATTCCCTATTCTAAGGGACGATTTTTTAACTAAAATTTAAATTCTTAAGCAAATAGTGGCATTTTCAACCCGAATTTATAAATATTCAAACAAACAGTTGCATTTTCGACCAAAAACATAGTTTTCAACAACAATATAATTTTCATAACAAAACAGTTGATTTTTTAAGTCAAAAATAAGAATTTTCTGAAAAAAAGAATGTCTCCGTTTGAAGTTGAAAAAATTGATTTTCAAAAGAAATTAAGTTTCAACCAAGCAGTTGATTTTTCAATTCAGTTGAATTATTTTCTATTAAACAAGATGAACTTTAAACAAAATACATTACTTTTAATCCATATATTTAAGTATTTAACCAATAGTGCAATAATCAAAATTTCGGATGAGAAATTAATTTTTAATTTAAAAAAGCGTATTTTCAATAAAATAGTTCAATCCATAAGCAATAAAATAAATGAATTACAATGAAGTTTAACTTTTCAATAGGTAGTTGAACTTTTAACTAAAAAAGACGAATAATTTGTAACAAAAACTGTAATACTTGCATTTTTAGATAAAAAAAGTTAATTTATAATAAAAAAATTAGTTCTCAGTAAAGTAATTTCATCTTAGCAAATAAAGTTTTAACAAGTCTTTTTAAGTTTTAACTAATTAGCTGAATTTTAAAGCTGCAAATATGATTTATTAACAAAAAGTTAGTTATTAACCAAATAGTTCAATCTTCAACCATTAAAATAAATGTTTCCACAAAGCATTTGCATTTTTCAGTAAATGAGATGAATAGTCAAACAAATAAATAAATTTATTTATTAATTTTTAAACAGAGCAGAATAAACTTCTTCCAAATATAGTTGTCTTTGTAACCAAATAGTTAAACTTTAAGCCAAAAGAATAATTTTGTAGAGGAAAATTGCATTTTCAACCCAAAAATCATAAAAAATGATCGTATAACAACAAATTGGTTGAATTTTTAACCGAATAATTAAATTTTCAGTTAAGAAATTAATTATAAACAGAAAAAACCGAATTTTCAATCTAATGAATGATTTAAAATGTATTTAAACTTTCGAATAAGTAGTTTAATTTTCAAATAAAAAAGCTGAATTGAATGAACTTTATAACAAATTTAATACTTGAAATTTAATAAAAAAGAAACAATTATCAATCAAAATGGGCAACTTTCATAAAAATATACATTTTTAAGAAAGAAGTTTAACTCTAACTAAGGAGTTCAATTTTCAATAAAAAATATTAATTTTAAACGATAATATAATAGTTTAATATTTAAAGTGAAAAGATTTAAATTTTAAATTAAAAATGCACCCAAAAATATTAATTCGCAATAGAAATTTTAATGATTGATACTTTAACCAAAAAATATTATTATTTTAAATACAAAATAGTTTAATTCAACCAACGAAGACGAATTTTTAACAAAATAGCTTAATCCTCAACGGAAATTTATTAATTTTTAAGAAAACAGTTACAATTTTCAACAAAAAAGATTCACTGTTCTATTCTTTAAGTTTGTACTGCTTTTTAAAGAATACTTTTCATTAGGGCGTATCGTAAAGTACAAATATTATAAAATGAAAAATAAGAAAATAAGATGAATTTTAGAACGAAAAGGATTAATGTTCTATAAAATATTTCAATTTTCAGTTAGGAAATATTTTCTGGTCAGATGAGAAAAAATTGTCAACCAAATTGTTCAATTTTTATACAAAAAAGCGAATTATATTTTTAAATTGAAAATATGCATTTTCAGGCAAAAAATACCAATTTTTGAATGAAAAATACGATTTTTTGCAAAAGAATTAAATTTTCAATGCGAAAGTATGATTTTTTAAGTGAGAATTCATTTATAACAATTAAAATTAAAAACAATTCACTTTCAATAAAAATAGAGTATTTTGGACAATACTTCAATTTTCATTATGGATTTTAACATTTGATAATTTGATCACTCTATCAATTAAACCAAAGATACCACCAATATTATTGTAAATTGGGTCATGTGACATAAAATTGAGGAAATGTTCTGACCAAATGGATTTTCGGTTTCAACTCGTAAAAATATTGTTATCTTTTATTATTAGTTTAAGTATAGAAAATTAATTTTATTTTGATAATTCAATTCTGAATTTTAGTTTCTAATTTGCAAAATTAAACATTTTTCACTCGCTTTTTTTAGGACAAATTAATGTATCGTCATTGTAACGATAATAAAAGATAATGTAACATTTAACATTTTAAAAACTTTTTTCTTAATATTTTCCACCGAAATATTAAAAGCTGTTGCATAAAATGGTGAGTTAATTGGGAGGCTGAACATTTGTTTGCAAAATAACCCGTCAAATGAACAATAAAAAAATTGTAGCATAGATATGATCTTTGATTGTAGGCATAAACTGAGAGCTGCATTAAAGCCTTTATTTAAACAGATAGGTTTTTTTGAAAGATTCTGTATTATCATCAGAGAATAACAGAATTTCTTAAGTCTTTACAGGCTAGATGGAGCCACGGATTAAACAATTTTTAATTAATTTCTTTTTGAAAAAAGATCTTTCGCTCCGCAGGGAATCGAACCACAGAACTTCCGATTGTCGGTCGAGTGCTTTGCCACTAAGCTACTAAAGAGACCAAGAGAAGAATCCGTTTTCAGAAATACACGCATTATTAGGTCAGGTGTTGTGTAGTTTCTTTTCATTCTTAATAATGAATTTCAAAATTAATTTTCAAACTATATTTGTGCACATTACAACTACAATTGTCTTTAATATGGAAATCAGCTTTACCTCTGATTTTTTGTAAAGTTTTAGATAAAATTTTACATACATATGTTATATAAACGTGACGCTGGAAATGAAATAATAAATCTTAGAAGAAAATTTATTTTATGCAGCTTAGGTCAATAATGAAACCTAGGTGCTTTACCATTTATACTGTGAAAAGATTTATATTGTTCTAAATTGATAATGTTTTTATTTTTAAGTCCTGTAAAAATTTGATTTCAGGTTCCATTGTTTTTCTGTAGAGTTTTATTTTTATTTTTAATAAGTTTGAAAAAATTACAAAATCGAACGCTTATTAATAGTTCCAAATTCGAGTGTGATTGAGTGCAATTGTTCGAAGTGGGCTGAAGCTGAATTGATACAAAGGAATTCATTGATCCATTCAATGGATCTGAATAAGTTTGAACCTTTTGTTTCAGGATGAAATCCATTGATGGTTTGTGCTTCGCAGAGAGACGATTTGCAAAAAAGTGCGAAATGAAATACCTTTAGTCGTTCATTGTGCCGATACAAATTTAGGTCAGTGATATATTTTACTTTTTGGTTGTAAATAAATCCTCAGGAGGATGGATTGCATTGCATCGGAAGTAAAACGAGTCGTGCTTTATGACATCGATTCTCTGCATGTAAATACAGGCCGATGGGAAATATATCACTATTAAATTTCCATCAGAACCGCCAAAAGGCAATTAGATTTTTATTTATCTGTCCAAGATTTGCATTCATATTACAAGAATTTCGATTTATCACAAATTGCATTGCCAACCATTTTATTTATATTATAAAACTTTCTATCTATATTATAATGTATTTTTATTTATATTGCGGACATTTACTTTTCATGCTAAACAAAATCAAAAACCTATATAATTTGATCAATTTTATCTTTCTCCTATTCTAAGTATATATAATAATATTTTTTTTCTTGTTTTTACTGCTTTTTGAAGAATGTTTATTAAGGCTTATCGGAAAATGAAAATTTTAGAAAATCAAAAACCCTATCCTATTATTTGTCATTTACCCAACATTCAACAGTATCAAATTTGGTCCGACCAAACAAAAAAAATAATCTCTAAACCATTTTTCAACTTAAAGGTTCTTTTTTACCTATGTGGCCATGCATAATTTACTTGATGCTCTTTTCTTACATTTTTAACCACGTACACGCTCCCATTTTTTGTCATTATTGTTTCTTATAAATTACGAAATTAGTTTAATTTTCAATCAAGTAGTAGAAATTTTAACCAACAAAACTACAACCAAATAGTTGAATCCTCGACCAAAACAGATTCATTTTTAACCAAAGTTTGCTTTTTAAACCAAGAAAAGTGAGATTTCTATCAAAAGAGGTGATTTTTTAAATCAAAAGATTAATTTAAAACAAGAGTTGAATTATCAACCATAAAAAATTTTGCATTCAATAAAGAAAAAAGATGTCTAAAATGTTGAATTTCCAAGCCAAGAATACAAGATTTCTGCCTAATATTCAAATTTTCACGAAATAATTTAATTTTCAACCGAAACGATTCACTTTCATCACAGAAAAAAATTTTCAATAAAAACTTCTTTTCTATAAAATAGTTAAATTTTAAACCAAATAATTTACCTTTTTACCAATTTGTTGAACTTTCAATCTTAAAAGATGAATTTTTACAAAAAATTAAAAATTTTAAACCAAAAATGTGAATTTTCAAGAACTAATTTAACTTTAAAGTCTATTTTTCAACCAAATAGTTACCTTTTTAGTGAAGAAAATTAACTTTTAACAAATAAAAAACGAATTTTAATCAAAGAAATTCAATTTTCAATAAAAAAGATAAATTTTTACCTACAAAATGAATCTTACACCAACAAATAAATAACAATGGTTAATTTTCAACTTAAAAATCAGAAATTCCAACAAAATACATAAATCCTTAACTAAAACAGGTATATTTTCAAACAAACAGTTGCATTTCTTAACAAAACAAAAAAATGATTTGCTACAAAAAAAACAAATAAATTTTCAACCACGAGGATTAGTTTTCTAACGAAAAAGACACATTTTTAAGAAAAAGTGGAATAATTAAATTATCAGTTAAAAAGTTAATTTTAAGCCAGAAGAGAATGACTAACTTTTAAGAATATATTTAAATTTTCAATTGAAGAAAGGCACTCTT
>JAWWLR010000155.1:26198204-26209663 GCA_035041075.1 Acraspis erinacei | reverse complement strand
AACTACAAATTAGTGATTTTATTTTGCAAGTAAAGGATTCCATTTATTTTCAATCATTCGTCTTCTTTTCCCTGTTTTTGAGATATTTGCCCTTTTTCTCTTTGTTTCTGCTTAAAAGCAACCTAAATTAATATAAACTAATTAGAAAATCCATATATTTTTGATTTAAAATTAATTTCTTTTAATTTAAAAGTCTACTATCATATTTTTGGTTTACAATTAATCTCTTTCTGTTAAAAATTCTACTATCTGGTTGCAGATTGAAGTATTTTTTTTAAATTTCACATCTTTAGATGCAAATAATTTTTTAGACTGAAAATTTAACTAATCTGATTCTGGATAAAGATTGATTGTTTTCGGTTGATGATTCACCTAAGAAATTTTCTATTGAGAATTCAGCTTTTCTGATTGGAAATACAATTTTTTGGTTAAAAGTTAAACTTCTGAGTTAAAAATTCATTTTATTGGCTGATAATTGATCTATTTGATTAAAAATGGAGGGGGGGGGGGGCTAAAAATTACATTTTTAACAGAAAGTTTAACTAATTAATTTTTGGTTGAAATATGATCGTTTTAATTATTGGTTATAAAATTGATAGTTTTTAGTTAAGATTCAACTATTTGTTTGCAAATTCATGTAAATTATTGAAATGTTGTATTCTTCTGTAGAAAATTAATCTTCTTGATTCAAAATTCAAATACATGATTGAAGGGTGTACTAACTTCTTGAAAATTCATTTTAAAAGGTGAAAAACCATCTCCTGAGTTTAAAATTAACTATTTGTAATGATCATTCATTTTAAGTTTTTTGAAACTAGAAATTTCACTATTTAATTTATTGTTGAAAATTTTAATTTTTGAAATTAAAATTCAACTGTATTTAGTTGGAAATGAACTTTTTCGTTGAAAATTCGTTTGTTTGTTTGCTGAAAATCAATCTTTTTAACTGAAAATTTACTTATTCCATTTCTGGCTAAAAATTTGTAATTTTTAAACTTAAATTCAACTAGATGGTAGAAAATCCAATTTTTTCTTGAAAACTCATGCCTGAGTTGTAAGTTCAACTGTTTTGTAAAAAGTTTGTTTTTCGCCTTAAAAATTAATCTGTTTTATTGCACGGTTTTTATTAATTCCATTATTTTTGTTAGGAGATGCAACTATTTTATTATAAAATAAAGCTGTTTGGATGAGAATTGAACTATTTTGTTAAAAATGCGATATTTTGGGTTAATATTTTAACTAGTACCTTCTTCGTTTCTATTTAATCTGTTCTCGTTAAATTTGACTCTTACTGATTAAAAATTAAAATCATTTTTTGACTAAATTATGAAATATAATTTTTTTTCGGAACCAATCTTTTTATTTTAATTTTATTTTTGATATTAAGTTTTTTAAATTGAAAATTCAACTGCTTTGTGAAAAGTTATGCGTCTTTATTAAAATTAATTTTTCTTTTTGTAGGTTCATTATTTTAGTTAAGAATTCAATTATTTTTTTGAAAATTTACCTTTTTCGTTAAAAATATAACCATTATTTTATCCCTTTTAGAGAGGTAAAAAATAATATTCATATGGCTTCAAGTTACTTCCGGGAACCTGATTTTATTCCATCGCATAATCCACTGGCACTGAGCAAGTTTTAAATAATTACAAACCATTTAAAGTAAGTTAAAAAATAAAACTCATTAATCACTCCATTTTTGTGGTTTATTTTTTTTTGGTGTGAAACGTAACGATATGCTCACCTGCATCTTATACGTTTTCTTCCATTCATCATAGGAAGTATTTTCAAGAGGAGTAATAAAAATCCAAGGTCGAAGGGCCAATCTCAAAGCTTCATTTTTTTCGCGAAGTAGGAATGCGCTCGATTGGTTTCCAATAAACAAGGAATGTTCTCCTCTGGCTACTAATCCTGTTCCATAAGCAGTTTCATTTAGAGCTTCTCCTACACCAAAATCATCATCCTTTAACAATCTTCTGTGAAGCTGGAATATAAATTCTATTGTTAATAATATAGTGAATTCATTTGGAATATTGTATTTTAAATCTCCTCGAAATGAAGGAGAATAATAAAGAAATGGTCAGAAGAAAAGGGAGGAGTGGTGTGAGGCGAAGAAATAGAGGTCTTTACAAGAAACTCGATAAATAAGGAAATGGATCAGGACAGCAAGAGGATTCTGGATTGGTTATGAAAGGCATATGTAAAAAGGAAACCCTATTAGATTACATTCTGGAAGAAGGAATAATAAGAAAGCTTATGGTTCGAGTGGAACTGAACAATGAAATAGGCTTACAGCACTTTCCGGCTATAGCGAAATTCAGATGTGGAACTTTAAGGCACTGTAGGGGAAGAATGCAGGAGTGGGAGAAAGAAAATTGAAGGTAGGCAGTTTGAGGGAAGATAAGTTAAGGCTAAGATAAGGTTGTTCCTTGAGTCCTCTCTTATTTAGTATTCTATTAGCAGACTTGAAGAAGAAGATAAGGAGGAAATAAAAGAAGGGGGCAAATATTGGAAAGATGAATCAGATGAATGAAATCAGATGCATCAGATGAATCTGATTAAGACGAAGTTGAAGTGTTTCAGAAATAGAAATCGCTACCCGGGATTTTGGTTCGAAGCGAGAGGAGGAAAGAAGTCGCAGGTGAGAACGAGATTGGAATAGTAAAGAAATAGAACAGGAAAGTTGAAAGTGAAGTGTGGATCCTGGGGATATCACAAATAATATCTTAGAGGGCGGAAATCTCGATATCCCTGGAATGTCCCAATGATATCTCAGAATATCCTCAGCATATCCCATTAATATCCCAATTTATATGTCAAGGATGTTCCCACGATATCCCAATTCTATAATTTCGTATATTACTGGAAATTCATATATATTACCAAGTATACATATATTCAATCGTATCAATAAAATAAGAAATGATTTAATAATATTAGGCATTTTTCCGGAAATTTTATAAAAAGTACAAAATTATAAAATATAATAATGGTAAAGATTCTCAAACCCGTCAAAGAGAGTGGAAGAGAGAGAGAGAGAGAGAGAGAGTACAAAAAAATAAGGACTAAATCCAGTAATACTATTTCAAGACTTAGTTCTTCACCATTAGTTCAATTTCGCCATCTTTTAAACTGCTGCCTCCTTGTGCTCTGTCAGTAAGTACAGCCATTTTTAGTTTTCTATCTTCATCGGTAAGAGAAATTTTTGTCGTTACTGGATAGTAATTTCCAGCAATTGGCTCGGCGAGTTCTAAATTCCAGGTGTGTCGCTTATTTCTTTCACGCTTCAACATTTCTCGACCATTGCTGTCTGTTGAAAATTCTCCATTCGATTTTAAGTCTGTGGTGTATTTGGTTACTATTTCTTTCCCAATCTCCTCACTGGAACAATTTATCGACTATGTATTTTTATGATAAAAGGTAAAGTAATCAGTCTTATTTGGCAATTTAGACGAAAACGCTGATGCGTAATAAATTTATGTTAGTTGATAAGTACATCTCACACCGGTGCCGTCCTGATGAAGAACGTTGCTTCAGTTTACCGTAGCTTCGGTTTTTCTGGAATCCTAAAATACTTCAAAATGCGTAGGTAGCAACTTTCTCCATCAGGTCGGTAGAACAGACTTTTTATGCTCCTATTACTTAAGAGATCTGTCCCAGGCATCAAAATTTTGTTTTTATTTATAGAAAAATCTGATTTTTAAAAACAAGGATATAATAAAGTTGCTTAAAGGAAACCTTACTTGATATCAATGGGGCCAACTAGCCAGCTAAATTCAATTCTCTCTTCTTCACTGTAAACTCTGACTACTTGACTGATCCACTCGTTAACAGTCAGTTGAAGCTCTTCTACCAAGGGACCTAAAATTTAATTTTACCTCCTTATAACAATTGTACTTTTTGGATATCCTTAAAAAAACTATCTATAGATAAAACTAATCTAGTATGATGGGTAATGGAACGGAATATTGAAATAGCACAAACCTTTAAATATTTGTAAATTTCCATTATAATTGAATTCTTTGATTCCAGCAGTTACATTTGGTCGAAAGATATAGGCACCAGAAGCACGATTTATAAATCCGTGGTTGTTACCTTCAACTCCCTCATAGTAATGGAATGATTGTGTCAATTTGATACTATCCTCAAGTTTAGACTGGATAACTATTTTTCCAGTGGTATCAACAGAAATATCGTAAGTCTAAAATAGGAACATTAGACCAATAAAATGATTAGGTTGGTGGTTTCTCACTCTTTCATGGTTAGAAACTTGTATAACAAATAAAAATAACGCGGAATTAAATTGAACCAAATATGTATTATTACAGAGTAGTGCGTCTTTTTGTAGGCTTACTATTTCGGATATTCACTATTTTTAACTCACATTTCCACCCATGGACCGAGAGTTTTGACCACTAACTGGTTCATCAGATTGTAATTGACTTTCCCGATTCTTTTCGCTCACATAAAAGGATTGATAACCCAAAGCCGGTATTTCTATTGCTAGAAATACTAGGTCATGTAAAGCAGAACTTTTTCGACCAGGAATGTTTTTCACTGCTGTTGATATAGGGACAATTTGTGTTACTAGTTCAGTTCCTGCAAAAAATTATATATTTTTAAATATTAAAATATTGTACTATTTAGAAAATGAGGACTACTAAGTTTATTTCGAAAAAAATTATTCGGCTCACTTTATTCAAAAATTCTCAACAGTGGAAAAGGAAAGTTTTATTGGTAATACGTTCTAGTTAAGTATTTATTTACAAAAAAAATACATGTATATATTTATTTTTGTAAATAAATACTTAATTAGAGCGCCTAACCAATCAAATTTACCTTTTCTCCTTGTAAGAAATGTACATCAGAAAAGCTTATGCCCACGCAATTCTTCTAGATAAACATAAAATTCTGTAAAAATAACTGATATTTTTCTGGCTTGTAGGATAGAGTGGTCCTAAGTGCGCACTGTGGGTAAAATTAGCACCCTCGCGTTTCTCAAAGATGGCGAGAGTCTTGGTTTAAACATTTTATCGTATAAAAGGTTGGTAGACATCGAAGTAAATTACGCTGACAATTGTGACTTTAGTTTTCTTTTGATAACATGAGCGGGATATAAATTTTGCATTCAAACGTAATTCCATTTTCTTCCATTGTAGTGAAGCTTCTACAGGTGTGTAAATATTTTGAAAAGTTCAATCGATTAAGTCAACTGATTTCTGTGTACTGTGTGCTTTCGCCTGGTAAAGTCGATTTTTTATTCGGATTTGTTTCGTGTGCGTGTTAAGCATGATATGTTTAAAGATTCACAGTGGTCCTCAGTCGGCACCAAACAGGTGGTCCTGAACCTGCATCTTTTTCCTTTTGTTATTATTTGTTGTGTTTTGCTGCATGTGGCTTCCCTCTGGTAGGTGTCCTTTTAGTTTCTGAGTTTTTCCATTAATTTGTCGCTAATTATATTTTCTTGTAGTTATGGGACATAGTTTCAAACGCAAGAAACCAATGCGTGTTCTCCTTGTGCTTCGAAGCGCATTGTTTGCTCAGGGCTAGCGGGTGCCGGCTTAGGACCAAAATTTTGAGAAACAGCTAAATTCGAATTGTAGATAAGGTTCGTGATACCTGACCAAAGACATTAAAGTACTATTAAGCCCTGTTTACCATCTGTTTTCGACAAAAGTCTTACTGTGCTGACTTAGGACCACTCTCCCCTATTACGATATAGTGATAATGATAAATATATTTGTTACCTAGATAGTCTTTAACTAGATATGATGTTCCTCTGACGGGAAGTCGAATATGGGTTGTAAGTGGTCTACTCGTTGGATTGTACAAAGTAACAATAAAATTTTTGTTGTTTTCTGTGTGCTCACAGGTACTAATATTCAACAAAGGGCAAGAATGGAATTTGAGTGAATTCTTCTGCTCTGAATTTCTCTCCTTTGGTAACAAATATCTGAAAATTATTTAAGAGAAACTTATTAGGGATCTAAATTAAAAGATTAAAATGAAATATTTAGGAATTTAAATTTGGGATTTCCATGCTAATTATAAAATAATGAATACCTCAAAGACTCGGTGCTAATGTTTTCTCCGTCACTCATGCTATTGGACAAAATTCGAGAATAATCATCGGCAACATGTTGCTTCTCTGTGCCTGTGACAGCATCATGATGTTGTAGAATACCCATAGCTTCTCGAAATTTCTCTAATTGCTCATTGTCTGGGGCATTACTTAAAACTAAGAGCTGCTTCACGACCTACAATTATATACATAAATTGAATTCCTGGTTAGATTTGAATTCAAGTTTTTGAATAAATAATTGTATGTTCCTTGAACTGAACTTATGAACTTTTCTATGCAAAAGAAATGAAAAATATCAGTGTTTTGTCCACTGTATATAAATTATATATAACTTTTTCACCTGGGCTGTTTCTATTCACACCCATTTATCTGAATTAAAATGAATTTTTTCAATTAAATTTGTTTTCATTCACTTACGCCATTTTTAATTAGCCCGGTATTCTTTTTAATTTATTTTCGATTCGTATTACTTATTATTCTCATTTTATTCAATTCAATAGAAATTTCATATTTTTGAGATTTTAATCAATTATCTCAAATTCTTATAAATTGCATAAGTCTTTTCAATTCCCTTGAATTCTTATACATTCGTTCTCATTTTAACGTATTCAATGGAATCTTTGAAAAAATATAATTGAAAAAATTCAATTTAATTCACATAAATGGTAACTGAATGAAATTGAATTTTTTCAGTTATTTTTTTTTTGCATTCACTTGACTCATTTTTAATTAACCCTGTATTATTTTGAACTTATTTTCGATTCGTATTACTTATTATTCTCATTTTGTTCAATTCAATAGAAATTTCTTACTTTTCAGATTTTAATTAATTATCTCAAATTATTATAAATTTCAGAAGTCTTTTGAATTCCCTTGAATTGGTTTTTAATTATTTCTGAATTCTTATGAATGTATTCTAAAATATTTAAGTTCACTTCGGATTTGTATAAATTTCTGCGAGTTCTCTTGCATTCTCTTAAATTTTTCTAAATTCACACTATTTTAACTTAAATCAATTAAATAAATTTGCATTTATTAAGTTATTTTGAATTCTTTCAAATCCTTTAAATTGATCTTGCATTCTTAGAGATTCAGCAAAATAGTTTTGAATTACTTTGAATTTTTGAAATCCACTCTTAACTTCACGCTAAATTTTCTAGAATTTTATTTAATTCACTCGTTTAAACAAATTTTTTTTAGTTCACTTTAATTATATTTAATTGACCCTGCATTTGGCAGAATCCCATTTTACCCAATCTAATGAACATTTTTTTGATTTTTAAAATTTTGTTCAATTGACTCAAACTTTTATGAATTTCATCAAAGTCTCCTGAATCCCCTTATCTTCTTTAAATTAACTTCCATTGGACTGGAATTATTGAAGTTTTTTCTAATTTTCCTCAATGCATTTTCATTATTTTGAATTTTATTTGAATTATTTTTTATGAACTCTGAAGTCTTATGAATTTATTCTGACTTTTCGTTTACCTCAAATTCTTACAAATTCCAAAGAAATATTTTTGATTTTGAAAACTTTTGAATTCGGAGATTTAACATTTTTTTTTTATTCTGAAATGCAAATTTGAAATTTAAAATGCAAATTTTCAATTTTAAATAATAAATGAAAATTTTAAATCTAAAATAATACCTTAAAAGAAGTTCAAAAGCACATTACTTGCATTATTATTGCACATTAGTCAATTTTAGTTAATTTCAGTCAAAGAATAAATACTAAATTACTATAGGAATCTTTAAACTATATAAGACGTATATTTTTGGTGTATTTTAAAATTAAAGATTTTTTCCGTCATGCGATATAAATATTTAAATATTATAAATTTTAGAGAAAGTTCTCCTTATATTTTGGAAGAAATCTTGTTCATATAATTCCAGGGGCCATTCTAGACCATTACAAAATTACACATTTTCACATTCTAAGCCCGATAATATCTTCAAACTTTTTTGTTTGGTTTCGCAAAATTTAAGGCGTTTACCATAAAAAATAAAAAATACATTCTAAGGGTAAGCGTTTAAAAAAAAACTAAGAAAATTTATTTTCAGACCTAAAACGGCCTGGTCGAATCTCGAAACTAATTTTTCAAATAGAAGTAAAATGTTAGTATTTTTTACCAAAAATATAAATAAAAATATAGCTTATTTAATAAAGTTTATGAATGAGAAAGATAAATCTCCTTACTTGTAAAAAGTTGTTGCCCATTCTTTCGTAGAATTTAATTGTTGGTCGCGAAGTATAGTAACCAGTCCAATACGAAAGGGGATCGCTGGCGTAAGGGAAAAAGTCGTCACTTTTTGTTGTCCATGATAGGTTCCCATCATTTACGGCTTTTAAATAACAGGAAGGAGTTGAATAAATTGCATGATGTGTTGATCCGTTTATCTGATTTGTGTATCTAATAATAAAAATTATTATTAGCATTTTTTCTTAAATTAATTAGTTTATTTTAAAAAAAAACTACTGAAATATTTATTATTTATTATAACTGAATATCCTATTTAGGTGATAAATTGCACGATGGTAAAATTTTAATCTTTTCATACTTAATGAGTTTATCCAAGTTAGTAAACCATGTGTCAGCATTTTGGTAAGTGAAATCGTTACCCATAGTAATTATCACATTATTTGTTCTGTAGGATTTTGCTTGATTGTTGACGAATTCCAAAAATTGTTCCACCTGCAAAATTTCTTATATATTATTTAATTTTTTTAATACATAATTATTGAATAAGTAGGCATTGTCTTATTAACCGGACCCTTTCAAGGTGGTTACCATTGTAGACAAATACTGGAAATTCTCTGTGACAGACACTTTGTGACAAAGGAAATGTGCCTTATTGTCCAGATTCTGACGGTATTG
Organism: Acraspis erinacei; assembly: GCA_035041075.1. Taxonomy (NCBI): domain Eukaryota; kingdom Metazoa; phylum Arthropoda; class Insecta; order Hymenoptera; family Cynipidae; genus Acraspis; species Acraspis erinacei. The sequence goes on along the minus strand of JAWWLR010000155.1, from coordinate 26,200,705 downwards.
TGTCTAAAAGAGTAGTGCAAAATGAAATGGTATTTTATCGTCTGATATGATTTGGTCCTCGAAGCGCGCGGTGGTGTAATGGTCGTGCGGTAGCTGATCACGGTGTAATGGTCGTGCGGTAGCTGATCATAGTGTGATGGTCGTGCGGTATCCTATGGTAGTGTTATTGTCGTGCGGTATCCGATGGTGATGTGATGGTTGTGCGGTGGCCTATCATGAATCTGAATGTGAATCTGAATAGGAGAATCAAAACTTTCAAACTTACTTTTCGATCTATGTTGTAATCTGGAACGTCAGTGTCATCAATCAAAGGTTCATCTGAACAAAGAATATCGAAACAAAATCCTCTCGGTGGAACGTAAATATTGTAGAGAACTGTTGTAAATAAATTGGAACTTTCACCTGAAAAAACAAAAACGAAATTGAATTTTGAGTTATACCTGGACATTTTTTAATAACTTTTTTTAAAGTTGCATTTTTTTACCTAGACTGGGGCTACCCTTCCAGATCAATTCTGGAGTCTGAGTTTTCATTCGCTGAGATTAATCTTGATAATCAAGACGACCAAAAAGTAGACCATCGAATCCCATTTGGGCAAACATTGATGCCTGTTCTCTTGAGTGTCCAAAGGGATCAATTTGCCATCCAATTTTAGGCCTCCCGCATTTTCCGAAGGTGTCATTCAATCTCCTGATTAAAATATAGTAATAATTACAATCATCGAAATATATTATAACATTTCAAATTACATTTGATTCAATAACTTGAAGAACCTAATTTGAAATTGTAAAATTGGAATTTCATTATGACGAAGAAGAGAGTCCAGAACAGATTAACAGTCTAAAACGCCGTCAAAACAGGAGAAATAAAGTAATTTTTCATAAAAATGGGAATATAAATTCTTTTAAATAAAATTCATGTGTGAATTTTCAAACAAATAGTTGAGCTTTCAACCAAAAAAGAATTATTTTCTACTTATTTTTCTAATTATTTTCTTTTATTATTTTTTAATTTTCATTAACGAAAGGATTAACTTTCCAAGCTAACAAGTTGTAATAATGATTGGACCAATGGACAAAAAAAATGAGGATAACAAATTATTTATTAATTTTACCTGGTCAAGAATATTAACATAAAAAATAAAATTCCCAAGAAAAAAAATTAATTTTGAACCAAGCAGTTGAAGTTTTAACCAAAACAATTACAATTTTATCCAAAGGACATAGTTTTTGGAATAAATTTATAGTGAAGAGGGAACAAATTTAAATTGATATAAATTGTTGAATTTTCAAACGAAAATGGCAAATTCTAGAAAATAGTTTAATTTTGTACCTGAAAATATAAATTTTGAAACAAAATGTTAATTTTAAACCAAATAGTTCGGATCTTCAATGATAAATTACCAACTATTCATGGAATAGTTAAACTTAAAAAATTTTAAAATAATTTTAAAGAAGAAGAAATTAATTTTTAATTAAATGGTAACATTTTCAACCGAAGAGATGGATTTTCTACTAAAATAGAAGCAGTTGAATTTTCAGTTACAAAGTTGTGTTTGAAAAGGAGAATGGAAGTACGAATAAAATAATTACATTTTAACCCAAACGAATTAGGTTTTTAATAAAGTGATGAATCTTGAACCAAAAAAATAAATGTTTAACCAAGAAGATGAATTTTTTATTAACAGACTGAATTTTCTGACAAAAATACGAAATGATAACAAAATACATAACTTTTTAAAAAAATTGTTGAAATAACAACCGAGGCGATCAATTTTCAACCAATAATAGAATAGTTAAATTGTCAGTTGAAATATTTAATTCAAAAATCCGATCGCATCGCGGGCACATTCTCATCGCGCATATTTTTATAACAAGAGCTTATAAGATATTTGTAGATCTTTTTTGTTGAACAACTTTTGTCTTTTCATTTTCTTCATCTATCGTGTCGTTTTTCCAAAAATTTAATTTGTTTATTTTTAATTTTAATTATTTTATTTCTTGCGATTGAAAAAATTTTTACTCCTCCTTTCTAAAAATTATAAAACAAGAATTTGTACATCCTTCTTGGGTAAACAACTTTTGTTAATTAATTCTTATGGTACCATGCGTCGTTTTTCCACAAATTTAATTTTTTCATTTTTAATTTTATTTTTTACGATTTAAACAAAAAACAATGATGAATAACAAATTTGTAGCTGCTTTTTGGGTGAACAGCTTTTGCTCAATTTTATTTTCGTAGCCTATGTCGTTTGCCCAAAAATTTTATTTATTTTTCATTTTAAATGTGGTTTTTTACAAATAAAACAGAAACTACGCGTCCTATCGAAAATTTACTAATAACACATCTGTAGATCTTTTTTGGTTGCATAATTGTTGTCTCTTCAACTTTCTTCGCATCTTGCATAGTTTGACTGCAAAATGAAATTTTTGATTTTTCATTATTTTTTGCGCCGTCAAAATTTGAATTTTCAATTTTTCGAGAAAATTTAAAAAGTCGTT
>JAWWLR010000155.1:26158389-26170299 GCA_035041075.1 Acraspis erinacei | reverse complement strand
TTAATCAGTTTTTCCTCTATTTGTACAAAATGTAACTTCCAACACTTGCAGCTGTGAAAATTGAGTCTAATAAGATAGAATCAAATTCTTTTCTTTCTTTGCTGTATTTCGGCGTACGAAACATTGCTTCAGCAGAGATAATAATTATGTGCGTAAAAATCAGGCAGTTTTTATTTCTTCAAATATAGTAATTTTTCATATAAATATCTCATAATATTACTTACATACACTGAAATAGACAGTTTTTTGAATACAAAACTAGAAATACCAACTTGAAATGATCTTCTCTTATCCATGTATGTCTTCATAGAAAAATCTTTTAATAATCTTCGAAATATATTTTAGTAACATGTGTGTATGAGCATAATAGTCATCTAATCTAAAAAATAGTTTTTTTTCGGTATGTACTATGTGTGAAAATAGTTTGAAAAATGTGGTTCTACACTCTTAGTCGCATAATCCCTTAGCGACGAACTATGTTTTTAAAACCTGTTTGAAAAAAGTTTGTATTTGTTCCGAAGATTAGAAAAAAAGTGGCGGCTGGTTCTCCACATTTTTTAGTTAATTATAAAATTTATATTATGATGAAATAAAATGAATAGATATTCAAGTTCTCATCGGATGCCATTAAAGTGTAATGATAAGCATATTTATTAATTTTATCTTCTGACAATTTAAGTAATAAGTTACGGTATCGTTTGTCTTTTTTACATTTAAAATGAATCAAGGAGAGTTGGTAGTTGAATTAAATTTTGTCACGTAAACTGCTATGTCTCCATATTTTGATTATAAATACTGTAATGTCTTTATATGAACCTAAAACCTATACTTATTGAATATTATTTTGACAAAATTATGAAATTGAAATAAAGCTGAATTGTTCATATTAAAAAATATAAAATCAAAAAACACGTAGGACTTCTTTTTCAGATATTTGCATAATTAATATTAGTTTACTTTGAGAATCTCAAATCGTTTTATAAAATGAAATGTACGTAGATTATATTTGTACAAAATTTAATTTACTCAAAGTCTTTGTTCCACGTATTAAGAATATCTATTATCGGCAGTATTTGCCTTGTGAAATATGGAGGCACGCAGAAGATAGATGAATATCTTTGGCCGTTTTGGCATTCAACAAGAAAAACACTTATTTCAATGAAAGGAATTTCAACATTTATATGTAATCAAAGAAAATTTTATTCAATTTAAGGCTTCCCCGTTTATTTCGTTCATTTAAATCAAACTTATAGTTTGCTATTACATCAAGAATCTTTTTCCGAAAAAAGAAGCTTTTTTTCTATTCAACCAAAATTTTGTATTGATTTAAGAATAAATTCTTGGTCTTGATTTGTGAAACTCGTGAAATAAAAAGCGCGAAATTAAATAGTTCAATAGGTTATGTATCTATGTATTTCAAATTTACTTCGTAATGTTTGTACTACGCTAACTTCATAGCCTTAATGCTAAAATATTATATGTTTTTAGTATACAGTGTCCTCAACTATAAAAATCAATACAAATCTAGGCTAAAAGTGATTATTATTAAAAATTATTTAATCTGAATGTTTTTTCTAAATAATTGTAATTCTTAAAAAAATCTTGTATTGAAACATTTATCCTTCTTAATAGTTGATAAATAATCAGAATAATTCTTACGAAAACGTAAGGAATGCACGGTAAAATTGCCACATGTGTTTTACCACAGACACAATGCGGCCTAAGAGTGTTTCACTGCCATCTTTATCGTGTTTACTGTGAAAGCAGTCGAGAAGTGTTGAAGTTACAGGAACTGCAACTTCAAGAAAAGAGTTCCAATGCACACTCGACGTCTGACATTGTTCTCTTTGAGTTCAAGCAAAGAATTATATTTTACAGACTGGTACATTTAAGCGAATTCCAAATGGATTTTAATGGTACATGTGTCATTCCGATATGTTGATAAGATCGTCAGATACGCATACTGTCGTCCAAACAATACAAGTCGTAATTAAATTTTGGATGAGCCCCTGCCATTCCAATTTCGGTTATGTTGACAGGGGACTCGTCCACCATATAGTTACTATTTTTGTTGATTGGATGTCAGAATAACTTTTCACTGTTCCGCCGGAAGAAGTTAGGTAGGGATTACAAGTCCTGGTATTTAAGCCCTGTACAGAGGATTTCCGGGAAAGGGTGTCAACCTTATCTGGAAGCTAAAAAACATTCTCAGGAAAATAGAGAATTTCTGCGGTATGAAAAATATATTTACAATAAAATCATTATGGGTCTGTATGGTGCATTTGAAGTCACATAAGAAGCGAGGAGGACTGCGAGTTCGAAAGAAGGCTGGTTTAATAGTTTTGAATACTGGATTGCTCAATTTTCAACCAAGAAGGTGCGCGAAGAAAATAAGACAGCAGGCGTAAAAGACACGGCTCCCTAGGGAACTATAATAAAAGCAGGGTTTGTACCCATTTACGGGAGGACGATGAATGCGTTTACCATGAGTCCCCAGAAGAGGGCAGCCTAAATACCATTATCGAAGAAGCTGCGCCGACACCAAACCGGCTCCAAACCGACACCAAAGAAGGAGATTTCGAGAAAAGCGCTCGACCGTAATCTGTGCTGGTAAATGCAACTCAGGGGAAACTGACGGTTGGGCCCTCGTGCATTCGGAAACTAAGATCAAGCTCGATTCTTGGCGTTAAAGTGAAGGACGTAAGGCAGACAAGGAGCTGTTAAGTCATCGTCTATCCGGGAAGCAGTGAAAGAAAGGGAAGACGTGTGGAAGCTCGTTCCCTGCATTGAATTCTAGATCCTTGAACTCGACGAAATTATGGATGAAGACCAAGGACGCCCTGAAGAGACACTTCAGGGAGGACCAGCTGAGTGAGGAGCTGGATCCAAGATTAATCCGCTTCGACCCCAAAATGTCACTTTTACAGCTAAAGTCTCCCGGCGGGGAAACACGGAGATCCTGATAAAAGAAAATATTGCTGGAGATGCGTCAAAGAATTATACAAGGCTCTGGATAGTAATAGCGCACCACAGTGCTATATCTGCATTCGAAAAGGTAAAGGACCCCGGACAGAACATCTTCCGAGGACAATAAAATGCTTTACGTTCTGGAAGGCAGTCCCGTGATAACTAAGGTTGACGATCCTGACACACGAGGCCGTCGCGCTGTTGTAGGCGATGCATGCATCTTGGTTGGGACATGTTAGTGCAGAAGAAATAAACCAGCAGACGTCCTAGTAGGTCGGAAAATGGCACCATCTGCAGTAATGCTAAAGCGACTATGAAGGTAATTCAATCAAGAAGAAAAGGCTACTGAGGTTCAGTGGGTAAAAGTCTTACAATGTTGAGAATTAAGGACCCTTATCGTTATCTTTGGAATATTCCTTACCTTCCCTCACAAAAAAATATGGGGCCTTTTTTAATTTTTGTGAAACTTTTGATGGGTGCATACAATTTTATTTGAAATAGAACCTACAGATGTGCAGAAAATCAATTTTAACCTTATAAATATTAATTTAGCACCAGAATTTTACTACTTTCCCCCACCCTCCAACATTTACTACTACTGAACAACTTGGTTAATTATCTGTCGCAAGATTTTGAATCAGTGATTAAGTTGAGTGTATTTAAATTTTGGAAAAATTTTGCGAATGTTTGTCTTGAAAACGTCAGGAAAAAAAACTTTTCAGTAGTGCATATGGGAAAAGTCGAATTTCTTTTAGACGGCTTATATTAAAATTACGATTTCGAACTTTGGAGGACTGAGTTAGAATTTCACCAACCGTCCTCTCCTCTCTTTAACTCTTATAATAAAACCTAAAGCTTTGTTCGTACAATTTCTAATTGATGATGCATTTCGATGCACTTTGAGCACATTGAAATCCATATGGTTAGATATCAAAATTGAAATCGATATTAAGTTTGTTGTTCCTAGTGCAGAATACAGTTAAAATACTGATCACTATACATTGAATATATACTTTGATTTATACATTTTTTTATTTACGCTCTGTCTTAATAAATATATTTTTATTATCAATAAAATTTCTGACAGATCAATTTAAAAACATTAATCAAGGTAACACAAAAAACTGTGAATAAACCAATGAAAAGAAGAGCGTGAGACAACATTTGTTCATGAAAAAGCGAAGAGCATTTTATACTTCCAACAGTTCATTAAGTACGGATGTTACAAAAGTTTGCCTATTCATTGTTGCAGAATTAAGTTCACAGTTCGATTGTCTACCTAACGGCCCACGTATTCCTAGTCTACCTCGTAGGAGAAATAATTATTCTTTAGAAATAAGGTATTCACCTGACAGTCCTTTTCCTCCTTCTGAGCCTCCTCTCTGTGTCATGTCTAGGTCTCCTACTGCAAGACGTCCATCTCCTCACAGATCCTCGGTTTCTAATAAAAGGCTTCCTCCTTCCGACAGACATGGGTCTGGAATTGAACAACTTAAATTTACTCGGTTTATTCCCAATTCTAATGCGCAGCGGCATCGCTCCCCTAATGACTGCAGAAGAAATCAAGGAATCTCCAGTAAGTCTCCACCGCCATATCGTGGATAATTTTCGAGTAGTGCATGTACATCTGATATAAACCACGATTATCTATATAATCATTTTAAGAAAGAACGTAAAACTAAACTATGTTTATGATATGATGACGTGTCAAAATGTTGCATGTATGTCGTTACTACGTTAAAATGTAAACTTATTCTATAACTCAAGGCTTCAATCTTTTATCAATAACCTTGCAGAGATGTTCCTTATGATTTATTTTACAAATAAATTCAATTCCAACTAGATACTTCATTTTGTCTGAATAATTTCTGCAAAATGAATTGAAAGCGTAAATTAATTAATTAAAATTATTCTTTTCCCCATTTATCCCTAGCCTATTATTTTATGACAATCCGACTCTTAAAGGAACCTCGCTATATCTGTATAGACTATTGGATTAAATTGGAGTTATAAATACGTTCACAGAGAGGTAGTTCCCCATTGTATATCTATGTGTATGTGTCACTGACAATTCGTTTAATTAAACATGATATGAAACGACTAAAAGTTTCATTAGCTGCCAGACGTATATACATTTTATATTATTACATGTTATTGTACATTGTGATAACGCTTCCCATCAAAAAATTATTTTCAAGATATTTTTCGCTTATTTTTGGTGAACAAATTTTGTCTATTAATTTTTTTCGTATTTTGTGTCATTTTCCAAGAATTTAATTTCTTTAACTTTTATTATTATTTTTTATAATCAAAACAAAAATTACGCATTATATTGAAAAATAAATGTTATTAAATTTCTAGATCTTTTTTGTTTGAACAAATGTGATCAATTTGTTTTCTTATCTTGCATAATTTGACAACAACATTGAATTTTTTATTTTAAATGACATTTTTGAATATTAATACGATAAATATGCTTCTTCTGAAAAAATATCCAAAGCTCAATTCAATCTGAGCAGCCTTTTGAAAATTATCGTGTCTACTATCAATTTTTAGCAATCGCCTTTCATAAAATTTTGGAATGCATCTCCTCGAGGCACATACAAGGTCGATTTCTAAAGTTTTTATTAGCTCATATTAAAGATAAGTTCTTAAAGGTTGCGCCGTATAAATTTCAGATTCTTGCTACAATTCTCCAATTGGTAAGAAAACGAGAAATTCTTGAAATTAAAAAAAAATAGTTTAATGTATATAATTTTCGACGTCCGTATATGCAAATTACTGTGATATCAGTTTTAACGAATTTAGTAGATAAGTTTTTTTTAATGACTAATAAATAGAAAATATCTCGGAAGAACAAGCTTTACTATGAGTAATAAGGTAAAGCATATATAATATATTATATTATCTACAGTTCAGACTTAATGTAGTCATAAATCACACTGTTAACTAAATTCTGCATTAACACATTAAACAGTTTTTACTCTACTTGTACAAAATGAGGATCGTTTATACTGCTGTCCACATCTTAACAATCATCCTTAATTTCATGAGTGAGTATAATGAAAATATATAATAATATCACAGGCCGCTGAAAAGCCTCGAGTAACTCAGGCAGCGCATCTGAAAACTCATAACTGCTATGTATTACTCGTATCATAGAAGTTACGTATTTTCAAAACACACGCGTGAATTGCGCGTTTCGAAGAAAAGCTTAATTTTTCTATCACCGTGATATTATGGATAAACCTACAACATCTATTAACCAAACCTACCAACTATTCATAGAATATTTGGACAAAACCTCAAAAATATAACTGTATAATATTTTTCCGCAGCCTTAAATTGAATGCTTGGCATACTTACATTTTTTGGGGGGAAATTCTTTTTAAATTCTGGGAAATATCATGTTAGTTCAGTGAAGCAAAGAATACTGACATTTCGTGGATTTAAGATTGCGCTTTGATTTTTTTTAACTCAAACAGAAAACTTCAAAGTTCAAAGATTATTCAATTATCACATACGCAAATATCAAAATTTTTGATTTTCTTGAATTGAGACTAAAATATCTCCTTCAAGATTTAAGCGAAAACCTCACTTTCAAAACCTCCAACTGTGAACATTGCGCTGATAAGATAAGATACATTATTTTACTTACTATCTTTGCTGTATTTCGGCATATGAAAAACGTTTCTGCGAAGACAATTATTATGTGCCTAAAAAGTTAGGCGGTTTTTATTTTTGTAAATATAGTAATTTTTATGCAAATATCTTAAAATATTACCTTTTTAATCTAAAAAATGCAGTATCTTGAACATAAAACTAGAAAAATCAACTTAACATGATCTGTTCCCTATATATGCCGCTACAAAAAAATTTTAATTGTCTTTGAAATATATGTTTGTAACATGTTCGAATGAACAAAATAAGCGGTCCATCTAAAAATTAATTTTTTCTGCTTTAACATTATGTGAAAAAAGTTTAAAAAATGTGCTTCTAACTTTATTTTCTATTTTTTTTCTTTATAAAAATCGACGCTTTTCGTGAAAATGCCTATATATGTATATAATTTGAAAAACATTTTTAACCTTTTCGCTAATAACAATTTGTCTGACGTAATCCGACTTCCATCTTCATTGCTAGTTTCTCCGAACTCTATTTGCTTTTGAATTCATTCTTAATCAGACAGGCTCTATACTTCTAGTAGCATAATCTCCTAGCGACAAACTAGGTTCTTTTTTTAAGGATCATAGTATTTGGATTTTGGCTTCATCTTTAAACCCTGCGTGAAAAAAGTTTGCATTTGTTCCGACGATTCAAAAAAAGGTAGTGGCTAGTTATTTATAATTTTGGGATAATTATCAAACTTACATTATGACTGAATGTAATGAATAGATATGAAAATTCTCATTGGATACAATTAAAGTGTAATGATAAGCATAATGATCAATTTCCTCTTCTGACAATTGATATACAAATTTACGGAATCGTTTGTCTTCTTTCACGTTCTAAACGAGTCAAGCAGAGTTCGTCGTTGAATTAAATTTTAAAACGTCAACTGCTGTGTGACACCATATTTTGATTAGAAATACTGTAATGTCTTTATGTGAACCCGAAAAATATATTTATTACATATTATTTTGACAAAATTATAAAATTGAAATCAAGGCATCATAAACAATTTGTAATGCAAATTCAAATTAATAAAAAAGTGATAAAGTAAACAAACAATGCTAATCTTTTGGTATACATAATTTATCACAAATAAAAATAAAAAATAAGAATAAGATGTAGAACTTCGATTTTTAGACAAGTATATCATAAATATTAGTTTATCTTGAGAATCTCAGATAATTTTATAATATGAAATGTAAATCGGTTACACTTTAACCAAATATTACAGTATTTGTATTGTGATATATAGAAACACACAGCAGTTGATACGACGAAAATTAATTTAACTACTAACTTTCATACATTCGCTTTTAAAGTAAAAGAAGACACACAATTTCGCAACTTATTATCTCGGTTGTCAAAAGACAGAATTAAATAAATTACGCTTATAATCACACTTTAATTGCATCCAATATCTCAACGCTGGGTGCTCGACTTGACATTAAAAATCTAAACATTAAATTTTTATTTAAAACATTTTTGTTCTAATAATAGTGCATAATACAAGGGTGGCCACAAATCCTAATTATCGTAATTACCTAGCTGTCTACGATTTTCCATGACAAGTTTGTTAGTTTCCCTGACTAATATAATTTAAAGTTTGGCTTCCGGTTAAATCCTGAATTTTACGACTTTGCCTACTAAATCTCTAGAGTTTCCTCATAATGTATTTTTCCATTTATACCAGAGTTTCTTTAGATTTCATATAGTAAATTTTCTAAAGGAAACAATATTTTTGAAAGCCTAAAAGCAACCGAAAAATTGTAAGAACAGCTGAAATATTAGTTAAAAAAAAATTATTTACAGAAGTTTCAAATCCATATCTGTGGCTAACTTCAAGATCGTTAACCACCAGGGTCAGATGAAAAATTTTCTTTGGATTTTATTCCTTTGCGTAATCTTTAAACAGTTTCTTAGGATAATAATAGAAACTTTATTTCTCAGAGAAAACATTTTGATCGCAGACTCAACAGGGAATTTTCCAGAGAATTTTAAATTTCGACTTTTGGTGAATATTTGAATATTAAGATTGTAGCCTAAGTCTTTTTCATGATTTTCAGGACGCAATTTATCTTAAATTTTGAAATAAATTTGTATTTCTGTTCAGTCTTTTAAATATGCTTAAATTAAACCATATCGAATATACTGTATACATCAATACTGTTTGAGAACATATGTACGTCAGGATGCGTGTTTATTATACTTGAGCTATTTACGAAGGTATGGCAGGTGTTCGGTTGCAAACGATTGTAAAACTACGAATAATCTCTACTCGTTATATGTAATTCCTGGAATTCACGATCAGGTACAAGGGTCATGTACTCTCGCCGACTTAGGTGTTTGGAGTTTAACGAGGGAGGAGCGAACAAGGAAAAAGGGTTCAGTTTTGCAACGAGGGTCACACAGTACGCACGTTGTTCAGCTTTTGATAAATAAATTTACTCACATACAAGTTTCATACGTCTATTACTTCATTACTGGACGAAATTTATTCGAAACAAAAATAATTATTCTCGCGAAAGTAAAATTAACGCGAAATACCTTACAGGTAAAAACAAATACATGGATCTTTTGAACAAAACATTCAAAGTTTCGTATGATAATAAACCTATGGAACTTTGTGAAACAAAAATTTCATTGTTTTAATTTTCGGGAGAGGTCACACTAAATCATAGGTGCGCAACTAAACAGTTTTAATTGAATCAATAAATTGTAGATTGCAATGGAAATAATAAAAAGTTTTCAGAGAAAATGAAGAACCAGAGCCGAGTATTGGATCTCAAATATAGTTTGTTTCTCGAAGTATTGGAAAAGGATCTGAGGCCTCGTCTATGTAATAGATACTTCTGTCCGAAAATCTTAGTACGACCAAATTTGGCAATTTCAGTTTTAGACAGTTAGACCTATCTCTTTCGGAGCGCCCAATTCACCGAAAGATCTTCTCGTGCAGGAAAGCTACACAGATTGTATACAGCTGAAAAGTTCTTCATTCAGCTATCTGCTTTTCTCCTTGCATCAAATATCACCCGATTTTTGCAAATAATGTGCTGATTGATTGTCAGCAGCTTGAACTAGTCAAGGTCCTCAGTAAATAAGCTAACTTTCAAACCGTTTCACTAAAAGGCCTACCAGATGTTATTTAGTCAATCACACACTCAATACGGGATGCATTCTGTCCTGGCCAGCCAATCATCTTGTTTGTTTATGCAAGTGTCTTTTGATAGGCAACTTGACTTCTGTTAAAATTCCACCATTACCCAAGGCCTTTTATGCGATACAACTTAATTTTTGTAGTAATTAGGTCCGGAGCAGTCATTTAGGTATTACTTCGATCATACTGTGTCCTGAAAGGCTTCCAGTAAAAAAAGTGTTCATAATGATACTGATATCATTATAATTTTAATATGCAACAAAAAAGATTTCAAATTCATGAGTGAATAATCGATTTTTGAGATCATAATTATCTGATTCGGGATCATGTATGAAGTGAAACCCAGAAGGCTGACGTTCTTAGAGTAATTTAGCTCACATGAAAGCTTTTTATGGTTTCGTATCGTGCAGTGTACTTAAAAAATTAAAAAGATAACGAAATCTGATATTAGAAAATATCACCCGTTAAGTGTAGTTGTCTCTTGCGTGCAGTTAGATACAATGTTTAGATCATGTAGATATGAAACGGGCGTCAGAACTGGCAGCCATTTTGTTTAGTCTGACAAATGAACCAAAAAATAATATCAAATTGATCCAAATGGACAGATCATTTAAATCTCGAGTGTAAAATGATCTTTCGAGCAAAATGCTCTGCAACAAAATTGATCCTTTATTTTTTACTGTGCTCCTCCTTCCCCTGCACGACAAACCTCATGTTGATCTATCCAAGACGGTAGAAGGGCCTGTTTTTAAGGCCCGAAAAAGTTCTCCTCTGATACTAGGAAATTTGTACAACTAAGAGTCTTAGCCCCTACCGCTGTGTCCTCTTCCTGAAGCCGATCATTCCTGACGATTTGCCAGGGCACTGTTTTCAGTGAGGGTTTGAATCCCTTTAACTGGCGAAGGTACACAGACGGGTCTTCCATGAGAACCACGCCCTAGCCCTCATCATGTGTTGGAGAAACGCAACTCCACCTACCTTGAGATCTTTACCCTCCCAAGGCCATGCCTCAACGACTGTGTTGTGTATCCCAGCTTTAGCAGCTTGGTGGGCTCTAACAAATACAAAAACCCCTCATCTACAGAATGACCTCTAGAATTTTAACCATTGAGCTGGCCTCTCTCTTTCGAGCACCCTCCATTTGACCTTTCTGAAGAGCTCAAACGGCTCCATAGTCAGGGGGTTAATCCTCTGGGCAACTATCACTCCAGCTCCCAAAGAATCCCTTTATGGTGGCTGCTGGGCTATCTTGTACCTCTTAATAGGCTTAGCTGCGCCCCCCATCGGTGGGGTGTGCTCTGAGTCCCTTCCTCTCTTCTGGACTTCAATGCTGGTTATCGGCGTTGTAGTCGCCGATGTTTTAACCCCCACTGCTTTTTCACTAGCCTGCTACGCTTGCTCCTCAATTTACTTTCCAGGGAACCGTCGATGCCTTTCTTCTTTTCGGGCGCTCATTAGCTGCTCCCGTTACCAATGCCCCATTTAGAGGGACCGTCCATCCCTTAGCTCCTAAGGAAGCTGCCCTTTGAGTTTGGCTTAGCGGTGGGACAGATCTACTCTCCGCAACCTCCTTTCTCTTCTTCCTTCGATTTTTGATTTGTTGACGCCTTTTCCCTTTTAAATCCACGAGCAGCTAGGGAAATAAAAGGCCCGCTCATGCAGAGCCCCGCATGCAGCGGTAAGGTTAATTGCGGCGAGAGGTCGTCCGATTTTCTCGACAGGCCGTTAGGATACTTTCGTCTTAGATACCAAAGTTCCATGGACACAATAAGGCACAATTCATTTCTTAGAGGGGTGGTCACATTGAGTGAGATACTAAATGTTAATCCGTCGGTAGGCCACCACACCAACAGACGGCTGTTTTTTGGTCGCTGTTTGGCCCGTGGAACGTTCACATCCCGATTCCTCACTTTCTCTTCTATCATGTTCTCCCCCTCTCCCAAATACCTTTCTTCTCGCCCTCCCCCCTGTCAACTAATTCCATTTCCGACCGGCCCTCCACCTTTTCAAGCCTTTGTTCCGCCCTTTCCTTCCACTCCCTAATCTCTTCCTCCATCTGCTTCATTTTTACCTATTTTTCCTTCTTTACCGACGCCACTTCTCTCTGCAATCCTTAT
>JAWWLR010000155.1:26113958-26124581 GCA_035041075.1 Acraspis erinacei | reverse complement strand
CGAGTGAGTCAAGCCTACCCCGAAAGGGAAACTGCTTAATGGTGTAATAATAATAATAATAATAATAATAATAATAATAATAATAATAATAATAATATGCACACTTGAATTATATTTTGGCAGAAATATTTCTTTTTACCCGAAATAGTTCTACTATATATTATTCCACAATCTGCTGACATTTTATGAACTTTCTTGAAATTTTATTTAATGTCTAATTACACTTAGCAGCGATGAGATATAGACATAATTTTTTTAAATACTTTTGAACTTTTCACAAATAAAAATGTGTCCGGCGTAATCCGCATTCTATATGAGTTGCTCTTTTTCCAAATTCTATTTGAACTTAATAAATTGATCTTACATATATTTTTAGCGTATTTCTTAGTATGTTAGCAATGAGATATATATCTGTTATTTAATCATGCTTCTGAAGTCTTATCAGCCAACATTACTTCTGTAGCTTATCTCTTATTTCGAAGATTTACCACGTAGCCACAAATAACCACGCCCAGAATTACAAGTAAACAATTTTTTAATATAAAATGACGGGGTGTTACTTTCATCTCAACTAAGTACCAGGAAAAACATTTTCCCCATTTTTATTAATTGTTAGCGAAATAATACGGGCTGTTGTTGGGCCGCAACGGAACAATGTAATATTACCCTAAAACTAATTTATACATTCATTAAAATGTAATTTAATCTTATTCTACGATAATTCTACGACCAGAATGGTTCTCGGAATGATCAATCCCAATGACACTGGAGATATATTTCATACGACTAATCACTTCCCATAACACACCAAAAGATAATCGAGTCGGTGGAATCACTTTTCTTCACTATAGTTTTTAACGAAAAATGATCGAAGTGAACACGTACATTTTTTATAAACATTTTTATAAAGAAATTGTCAAAAAATCAGCTTTACATATAGATAAATTATTTTTTCTACACAAAAGTGATTCACAATTGTCTTCGAAGGCATTTATATACTTTGCGCCTTATCAAGCGTAAATATTATAGATTATTAATAAAAAATAATTAAACAAATGGCCCAACTTGCTGATTTCTCGTAGAATTTTTTTTACCATTATCGTTGGCATGACACTTCTTGACAATCAACTAACATATATTCAAAAACTGGAAATAAGATACTTCATAACAATTTGCGTTATTGCTAATAATAATTTCTATAACAAAATGTCACTATCTATACTTTTATCGCAGAAAAAATTTATTAATCTGAAATTTTTAACATCTTGTTCAATTTGAACTTAGTGGAGTAATAATTAATGCAAGTTAACAAAAATAATTTTTCAAACAATTAATTATTGCTCACAACTACAGATCTTTGAAATATTTTTAAAAAATTTGTTGGTATCATGTAAAATACGAATTTCCCTTAAGGCATTTACTGATAGCTTTTTGTGTAAGTTAATAATAATATTTTTCGCCGAAAATTTCAGAAAACCACGAAAATGTCTAGCATTGGTCAAAGAGCATTACTATAGGACAAGATAGTTATAAGCAATAGTAATTTGTTTAAAGAATTATTTTTGTTGACTTTGGTTAACATTTTTTATTATATTGTTTTTGGTTTTAAAATTAATTTATCTTCAATTTTATTTTTCAATGCAACTATATGGTTTAAAATTAATCTGTTTCCACTTAAATAGCCCTTTTTTATATTTACAAGTCGGCATGAAAATTCAACTGCTTTGTAGAAGAATGGAATTTTCGGCTAGAAAATTTAACAATGTGGCACTAACCTTAAAAATTCATTTCCTTGGTTGAAAATTAATTTTTTAAATAAAATGTTTAGCATACATTTTAGGTTGCAGGTTTATCTTTCATAAATGAAAATGCATTTTTTCAGTTAAAAATTTGTCTTTATTTGATAAACTCAACTTTTTTATTAAAAATTAAATACTTATTCAGTTGAAATATCACATATTGAATTTTATTTTTGAAAAATATATCTTTTTGGATTGAAAATTGAACTGCTTTGTTTGACATTTGTTTTTTCGTTTACAATTTAATTTTTTCAATTAGAAATTTTACTATTTTAATAAAAATATAACTTTTCGGTTTAAGTCGAAGTCTTTTTCTGGAATCTAATATTTCCCTGTTGAAAATTTAACTATACAATAGCAAATTTGATACTTTGTTAAAAAAATTAAGAATTCGATGGAAAACTCAATTGTTTGATCGTAAATTTATTTAATTTTTCAAAAAATCGTCTCTTTGAGTAGAAAATTATTGTTGTTGGTTAAAAATTTTACATTTTCCGTGACATTTATTCATTTATTGAGTAACCTATCTTAGTTGAAATTTAAAGTTAGGGGGGAAGTAAAGTTAACAACTAACCCACCCAAACAAGGAAATGTACGTGGTTAAAATTTCAGGAAATAACTTTACGTAATTTATGAACTGCCCTCAAGTGGAACGTTGACAAAAATTTTTTAATTTCAGAAAAAAAACCAACGATCTAACATTCATATAGGAGAAGTTATAGGTAATAATGGTTTGCTTATTTAATAACTTTTTGTTGAACTTGGTTAATTATTACCTCTAGTCCAACGTAAAGTGGAGGAAAAGTTGGAAAATTGAAGAAAAACACAACTTTTTAACATTAAATAAAAAGAATATTAGTAAAAATGATACTAAATTGTTAAAAAATGTATGTTTGCTAAAGTGTAATAACCATAACCTTAATTTAATTGAAAAGATGAAAATAACTGGAAAGATTAAAAAGCCGGAACTTTCTAACTCTATTTTAAGAGAAAATTGCTAAAAACTATAATAAGTTTTTTAAACATATTATATAAACACCTCGTTACCAGAAAAAGTATTCTTTTATTATGCTCTATTTTTAACTGTAAAAAGAAATGTTTAGTTTGACATCAGTACACCTAATATTGACGGTCCTAAATGAAATTTACAAAAAAGTATGTTTTTCTTATGCTTTTTCTGACGCTCTTTTTGTGTGGATTCGAACAACTTTCCGGGCTTTATTAATGGAAATTTTTAAAAAATCCGACGAATTTTTTGCAATATTGTTGCCATTTGGATGGGTTGGTGAACATCTGGCCGACAAGGATTTCTTGATTCCTCTTGGGACATCTACGTTAGTATATGCTGTCTAATTAATTCCTAGAATATGCCAATTTGCAAATGTGCACAACATTTGTCACAACACGTTGTCCCTGATGTTGCTCCTGCCGTTGTAACCACAGCCACCCCCGCCCCTATTACTCTCCCTTATTAACCCATCTGACACAATTCACCTCGTGGAAACTTCAGATTAAGCTTTCATTACTGGGAAACAGGCAGTGATATGTGTAGAGAAGTTTCCGCTTCGTCGATCTGATCATTTTCGTTTAACGTCCAAATTGAGTTTCGAATAATCCTATCGAATTCTGATGTGTTGGTAAATTTCGATCCTGGATTGGCAATGGGAATTAATAATGCAGTAGAAGGTTATTTATGAGCATTATTCTTGTTACTATAACACGATAGCTGGGTTGCACAAAAAATGGTATTTTATGTATTTTAAAATTTTACAAACGCTATCTCCTAAATTGAGGGCCCGGATGTAATAAGGGGAGGGGGAACAAAAAATCTATAAAACAAATGAATATCACATATAATACTTCAAACTATATATAAAATATATATAATATTTTCGCCTGGGGTTTTCAGTTACAGAACTGGCAGGGTGTAATCTTATAGATTTTTTGGCGCTGAAAACGAATTTGGCCGCAGAAATGGTCCATCTATTCGAAAGTCAATAAATCATTACGCTCAACCATTCTTGTCACTTTTATATTCTAATCAGCTATGAGAGGGTATATTCTTGATTAAATTGTCAAAACGATGGATCTAATCTAACAAAATCAAGATATCATCCAGTCATTGAAGGTAAGATTAGAAGACGATACTGACAATGGAGGCAGTGTTAGAAGATGAATCAGCCAGTAAAGGCAACATCAGATGATGATGTTATACCTTGCGTATAACTATACATTATACAAAATCAACTTCTGTTATTATAATAATGCCACCAAGGGACCTAATAAAAAAAACACATGATGTTGATGATGATGCTGATTTAGCCAGTCAAGGCAAGATAAGTTGTTGATGTTGATTCAGACAGTGAAGACAAAATGAAATTATGATAATGGTGCAGTCAGTGAAGGCAAAATTAGATGATGATGATGATGTTGCTAATGATGATAATGATGATGATGACGACGATGAGCTGACAGGTAAAGAAAAGATTAAATGATTGTTTTGATTCAGCCAGAGAAGACAGGATCAAATGATGCTGAGGATGATGATCCAGCCAGTAAAGACAAGATCAAGTGATGCTAACGGTCCAGATAGTGACGGCAAGAAGAGATGATGATGATGATGATCTAGCCAGTGAAGAAAAGCTCAAATGACGATGATTATGCTTATGCCAGGGAACGCAAGATTAAATTATAATGATAATTCAGCTATTAAAAACAAGATCAAATGATGATAATGTTCCACCTAGTGAAGACAAGATCAAATGAGGATGACTAGCCAGTGAAGATAAGACCAGATGATGATGATCACGCAGTTAATGAAGGAAAGAATAGATGATGATGATGATGATCCAGCCAGTGCAGACAGGATCAAATCATGATGATGATTCAGCCAGGAAAGGCAAGATCAAGTGTTGAAAATG
This sequence comes from Acraspis erinacei, assembly GCA_035041075.1. Taxonomy (NCBI): domain Eukaryota; kingdom Metazoa; phylum Arthropoda; class Insecta; order Hymenoptera; family Cynipidae; genus Acraspis; species Acraspis erinacei. The sequence goes on along the minus strand of JAWWLR010000155.1, from coordinate 26,119,861 downwards.
TTTCAGCCAGTAATGGCAAGATCACTTGATGGTGATGATGATCTGGACAGTGAAGAAAAGATCAAAAGATGTTGCTCATTCAGCCAGGAAAGGGAAGATGAAATAATGATTAAGATTATTTAGCTAATAACGACAAGTTCAAGTGATGATAATGGTCCAGCCAGTGATGGCAAGATCAAATGATGGTGATGATGATCTGGCCAGTAAATACAAGATCAAAAAATGATGATGATAATTCAGCCAGGATAGGCAAGCCCAGATGACAATGATGATCCATCTATTAAAGATAAGATCAAATGATGACGTTGTTTCAATAATGGTCAAACTTACATATCTCAGATATTTTTGACCATTTAACCTAAAGTCAGTCGAAAAACTAAAATTTTTATATGAAAAGAAGATCTATAAGATTCACCTTCTGCCATGTTTGTTACCGACCATCGCAGAAATATGAATTTATTGTTTAAGCGTCGCGTGAATATCCAACTTTTAATGTTAAGAAATTGAATTTGTTTAAATAAAGCCTTATTGATACTTATAAGTCGGAACTATTTCGTACTTCAAGTTTCATTGTCCAAGAATATTTTTGATAATAATATTTTCAAAGTGAAAAAATGTTCCCCAAATTCAATTGTTTCTTTAAACATGATTTGTCATAACTCATCCTAATATTATTTTAAATGTTTTAAATTTAGTATACAAAACCCAGGACACTATAGAGATTCTTATAAAGTGAAGACAAAAAATTAAACTGTCCATTGTTTAATAATAAATAATTGCAATTTCAAAAAGGTCGGTAGTCATATTTTTTTAGATTCGCCGTCAAAAAATATCGAGGGAAGCTCAAAGTTAAAAAAATATTCGATAAGGCATTTTGTTCCTTTCTTTTCAAGAAAGATTTTTTGAAATTTTAAAATCGATTTATTAAAAATTAACAGAGTGAGGCATTATATAAGAAAGAATTTGATACAAGTACGCCGCCTGATAGAATGCTTTTTTAAAAAAATAAGGAATTCCATAAATTTAAAAAAAATTATTTAAATAATTTCCCGAAATTTTACCTGCCTAGGAATGAAGAAATTCCTCACTGGAATCTTTTTCTACTTTGAACTTCACTTGATATTTTTTGTCGCTGAAACGAACAAAGGTGGTTACCGACTGTTCTCAATTTGGGATGCATTATTTTTATTCAAGAAAAAACTTTAATAATTTGTGTCCATATTTATTAGGCATTGCTATAATACACTGCGTATATTTGTAACAAATTTCAAACAGCTTCAATAATATTTCGCTCATTTATGACGATTAAGGGTTTAAAATTTAATTGAATTTTGGGGAAAATCAATTCTGCCTTTATTAAAAAAAATTAAAATCTTCCGCTAGGCCATGTTAGGTCTGATAATTAATTGTCTTAGTTTTCGATTTGAAAAAATACCGCTTAAGGCTAAGACATTCTTGTAGCCCTTGAAAGTATTTCTGGTATATTAGGAAATCATTTGATAATGTGAAACTGTTTAGCTTCACTACAATAATTATAATTTATTCTAAAATATGAAAAAATTCAAAAAATTTCTTTGGTTTCAGTAAAATAATGCTGAATTTAAAAGAATTCAAAGTAATTCAAAAGACTGACGAAATTTATAAGAATTGCAGTAAATTGAACGAAATAAAAGAATTACATTGAACTAACAAGTACAATGGGATTGAATATAATGCAAGGCAATTTTAATAGAATTCAAGTGAATTGAAAGAAATTAAATGACTAAATCATTCAGTAAATTTCCAGTGAATTTAAAGAAATATAAGGGAAATAAAAACCATTTTGATCAAATCTATCAAAATTCCAGGTGAAATATTAAAATATTTAGTGTAATTGAAAACTGTTTAAAACTAATTTTAAAATTTATTAAAATCTTTAAGTTTAGAGAAGATATACACAAATTCAAAAGGATTTGATTTTGATCAAATGCCCAAGAATTCAAGGTTAATTTAAAAGAATTCAGAGTTAAGTAAAAAAGACTGTAAAAATAAATATTTAAGTCAGAAGAATAAATCTTTAGTAGAATTCAGTAAATTAAACAGAATTTAAGAGAATTAAAAAAATTAAAATAATTCAGGATGAATTAATATGAATTCAGGACGCATTCAATTTTTATTCAGATGAACTAGAAAAATATTTAAAAAATTTTACATATGTCATTTTTTCAGTGAAACTGAGTTGAGTTTAAAAGAATACAAATAAATTAAAGAAAATTTAGGGGAATTCGATGGAATTCATATAAACCTAACGTGAATTTAAACTGATTGCAGATAAGTTCCTAAAAATTCAGAGTGAATTTAAAACAATTAAAGTAATTTCCAAAAGAATTGTAGAATTGTACAAAAAAACAGGAAATTCTAATAATTTTAGTAAAATTGAAGTGAATTTAAGAGAGTTTAACTGAATTTAAAAAAATTTCAATATCCAAAGGATTTCATTGATTGCAGTCAAACTGGAGTGAATATTTAAGATTTTAATGGAATTGAAGAGTATTCGATTCAAATTTAAAATATGACTGAATTTAGACAAATTCAAGAGAATTCGAGAAACTATGATGGAATTGATAAGAATTTGAGTGAATTGCACAAAATTGAAACAATAAATTATATTGCACCGAGACAATTGTTTAATAAGTTCAAAAAATCAAAGAATGGAAAAGAACAATGAATAAAATAAAATTTTAGTGAATTTCAGAGGAATTTAAGGTTGATATGCAGAATGATATGAAATTCATAGAAACCCACGATGAATTAAAAAAAACCGAATGAATTTGAATGAATTCAAAAATATTAAATATTATATCTTGAATTAAGGGAGACAAAAAAATCCATTAAAATTGAGTAGAATCGTGTAAGTTTGTAAGGGTTGAGGGTGATTCGAAAATGATTCAAACCAATGCAATAAAATAATAAAAATAAATAAAATAATTGACAAATATTTACATGCTTTTCTAGTACATTACAGCTAAAAATACCTTTTAAGCTAATACAGGTATCTATTTTCGAAATTTAAGATTTTCTTCTTATCCGCTATGAATATTCTAAATTGATCTATTTTGGGGAATTCTTTATTTTTATTTTAAAATAAATTCTGTGCATATTATCTCAGAAAGACAAATGTTTATGGATCATGTCAGACTACTAATTTTAATGAGATTACAAGTTTTCGCATAAGAGTGCAATAATATCTTTAACATTTATTTAAAATAAAATTTATGGCTATCTTCTCAATTAATACAAAAGATTTTCCAGGGATGGAAGAATTTTTTAGCCTGAAGATTATCTTTTTAAAAAATTGAGAACCAAGAAAACTTGTTTGTGAAACTAAAAAGGCCTCGCCCTAGAAAAAAATTTAACCAGAAAATATACGTACTGAGTCAATAATCAGCATTGTCAATATTTTTTTAAACATATTATTATTATTATTATTAAATTGTGAGAGTGAATTATATCCTTCTTGGATTATTGATTGCACAAAAGGATGACCTCGTTAAATCTGGAAGGCAAGAAAAAGTCTTTCACGATATCAGATTAACTTTTTACATGAAAAATATACCTTCATAAAAAGTTTGAGCACCAGCTTTTCATTGGGAACGATTACTCTCCAGGAAATTACATTTCTGTCGGATTAAGTTATCACAGACAGTGATGGGTATTTTTTAATGTTACTAGTTATCTTTACCGTTACACTAAGAAAATAGTAACTAATTATAAGTATTTTTAACGTTTAAAAATCCAATTTTATCTTAGATAACTATGCCAAAAAGTAAATATTTTATTATTTAGTATTGTAATTTAAAATATAATAATTAAGAACAATAATAAGCTCTTATTTATATATGTATTCAGAATAACCACACAATCCCTCAAGTGACTTTTAGTCACTTTTTTACTTTTTTATTTCATAGTCACTATTTTAAGAAAAATTCACTATAGTCACACTTATTTAAATAAATTAAAACATAGGATCTAACTATTTGTCAATTTTAAGGATTTTTTTATTCTTTCAAATTATTTTGAAGCGATCCTGAATACTTCCGAATCCATCTTGAATTCTCACTGGTTTCTTATTCAATAATTCTATTACTCACTTATTATATTTCTAATTTATCTTGATTTCGTATGCATATCATTTAATTTTCTTGAATTTCCTTAAATTCTTCTTAATTCACTTCAATTTGACTGAAATCAACGGACTATTTTAGGTACTTTTTACCCCTATTGAGTATACCCTGAATTCTTATTAATTTATCCTGAATTATTTTTAATTATTTTCAACTTTTTTTATTAAATTTGAATTTTTTACTTCACTTGGATTATTCAAAATTCATTCGCTTCTCATTAATTCACTGAATCTTTTTGGTATCTTTTTTAATACAACTAAAACTCTTTTAATTTTATTTTCAATTGTTTGGCATTTTATCAAATTCTATTCGGTTCCTTTGAAGTTTTCTCAATTTTTTATAAATTTAATGAATTCATTAAACTAAACAAATTTTGCAATTGTTTTTAATTCGATTGATTTTTTTTTTAATTTGCCTTAAATTTTTATGTGTACGATTCAAAGCTGCTGACTTCCTTTAAAATTCTTCAAATACACTCAAATCTTATACATTTCCTTTTATTTTATAGATTCTTTTTTCTTTTACATAAATTCAGTGAAATTTGCCCTGAATACTATTAGCTCCTATTTTACTCAATTAGATTTAAACTTGGTTATTTTTTAAATTGTTTTTAATTATTCTTTTGAATTTTCATGAATTTCATCTGTCTCTTGAATTCACTTAAGTTATCATGAATTTGCTTGCATTTGAATGAAATTAATGGGATGTTGGATTTTTTTAATTCATTTAAAAATTCACACGGAATTCTCTTTAACTTAGCCTGCATTCTTTGGACTTCTGTATCTTCAATTTTTTACTTAACCCTGCAATTTGTTGAATTTACTTGCTTTCTTTAAATTCACTTAATTCCTTGAACTATTTAGATATTTTTTTAATTTACCCCAAAGTGCTTTAAACTCATCTCCAATTTTAAGGCGCTTCGTTAAATTCGTTTTAATTCCCTTGAATATTGATAAATGTATGCAAAATTGAATGAATTCACATAATTTTTTATATGTTTTACAATAAATTGTAATTTATTTCAATTTTTTATTTTTGCCTCGATTTTCTATGAATGCCACGGAAATCTTCTTATTTCTCCTAAAATTCCCTAAACGAACTCGGATTGTATACAATTCTTTAGTTATATTTTTATTCGATTAACCCAAATTGTATGAACTTTATCTTTAATTTAATTTTATTGTGAATTTTATTCATTGCAATTTTATTAAAATATCTTGAATACCCTTAAATTATTCTAAATTCACAATAATTTACTGAAATTAGGGAAATATTTTAATGGATTTAAACAAATTTCAAATCATTTGATAAACATTATTTGTTTAAATCTTATGAATTTCATCAAAGCCTCCTGAATTCCCTTAAGTTATTCTAAATTCATACCAATTTTATTGAAATCAGTGTGATATTTTGGATTAATTTTCTTTGTAACTCATTTAAATTCATCCCTGTTGAAAAAGTTACATATAATTGATATGTAGTGAAAAAACACTCATCTTTTAAATTATTTTTACATAGAAATGTACATAAAACAAATGAAAAATATCATTGTCTTATCCACTATATGTAAATTATATATAAAATTTTCACCTGGGATGTGGAGCTCATCCTGAATTCTTATTAGCATAACCCTATTTTTTTCAAGTTCGTATTCTACCTGAAGTTTCTTAAGCTCGCTCAATTCCATTTAACTAAATAAATCAATTTTTTCTGATTATAGGGTAATAGCACCAATTCTTG
>JAWWLR010000155.1:25987840-25999764 GCA_035041075.1 Acraspis erinacei | reverse complement strand
CGAAGCGGGTCATAACATTTTATTTGACAAAACAACCATCGCAAGAACAGACAATATTTTTCCAAGAAAACATAGAAAAGCAATCGAAATTTTAAAACACCCTAATAACACGAATAGGGACAATGGACATAATGCCAATCCGATTTGACCATACTTCCTCCCGGATTAGCAAAATGAATTGGTTGACTGAAAATTTGGCTGGCGATTTTAAACCGATTTTGTATTTTTTTTTACAAAAATTCAGCATTAATTTTTGAAGACATTTATGTGGCATGATTTTTTAATTTTTGTTTGTTTAAACTATTAAGTGAATGCAAAGAGTGAAGAAAAAGTCGATTTTTTCGTTTTTTGTTTCTCTTCGTAATTTTTTTTCTATGATCAGCATTGCCAGGGGGTAGTTGAAAGCAAAAAATATGAAATTTTTAAGTTAATTGTTATAAATAAATTAACTTAACAGATAGTAAAAACTATTAATTCTTCGTTTGCAAAGTAAATTTTTGCGTTAAAATTACTTTATTTCATTGAAAAATTTATATTCGATCATAAAATTTGTCATACGATATTGTTCATTAACTTTATAAACAAATTATATAAACAAATGCCTAGTGCGGACATATAAAAGCAACAAAAAAATAGTTTTTCTCATAATTTTCCTCAAATTGTGTCGCTATTAATGTTTAATGCTGGGAAATTATCATCTGATATTTTTTATATTAAATTTCAAGGTGGAAAAAATTTTTTTTTCTCCCAATTTTCCTCAAATGATGTTTATTCCCGATATTTTGTTATTTAATTTTTTTTATAAATTTTGTAAACAATTTGCTTCTTTAATAAATGTAAAACAAAAGAATTTTTTATTAATACATGCAAAACAAAAGAAAACGTTTTGTCTTTAACGATTTCTAAGAACACTAAATTACCAAAATTGAAAGAATCAACAATTTTCAGACAATTACATCACTGGCAATATACTTTGAGGATAGCTGCAAAAATATGAATGTTGTCTTCCTATAAACATCCACACTTGGGACTTGTTTATATAATTAGTTTATAAAATTAATAAAAAATATTTGATGATAATTTTCCATCGTTAAACCTCACTGTCGACATCATTTGAGGAAAATTAGGGGAAAAAAGGATTTTTTCGGTGACTAAATGACCAAGATATGAATTTTATTATGTAATTTGTTCATAAAATAATAAAAAATATCGAATGATAATTTCCAATCATTAAACATCACCGTTGAAATAATTTCAGGAACATTAGGAGAAAGAACGATTTCTTTCTGGCTTTAAATGTCCACACTAACTATTTGTTTATATAATTTGTTTATGAAATTAGTAAAAAATATCGGATGATAATTTAACATTACTAAACATCACTAGCGACATAATTTGAGTAATTTAAGATAAAAGGCGATTTATTTTGGCTTTTAAATGTCCACACTGGGAATTTGTTCATATAATTTGTTTATAAAATCTATAAAAAATATCGCAGGATAATTTTCCAATGTTTATTAATACAATTTGTTTATAAAATTAATAAAAATATCAGATGATAATTTTCCATCATTAAACATCACTAGCGATATAATTTGAGGAAATTTAGGAGGAAAAGTGATTTCTTTCTTCCTTGAAATGTCCACATTGGGCATTTGTTATTACAATTTGCTTATAAAACTAATAAAAAATATCTTATGATAATATCCACCGTAAAAATCACTGCCGATATAATTAAAGGAAAATTAAGAGGAAAAATGATTTCTTTCTTCCTCTGAATGTCCACGCTAAGCACTTGGTATGTAATTTGTTTACAAAATTAACAAAAAAATATCGGATCGCAAATGTTTACAATAGAGTAATATTTTTTCGATGAAAACAAGTAATTTTAATGCAAACATTTATTTTGCAAACGAATAATGCATAGTGTAGACTATTTGTTAAGATAATTTGTTTATGCAATTTTTTAAATGTCAAATACCACCGTGTATAAGGTCTGGTAATGCTGGCCTTAGAAAAGAAATTTACGAAAATAAACAAAAAGAATACGAAAAAATCGACTTTTTCTTTGCTATTTATATTAACATCTAAAATTTTAAACATACAAAAATTCAAAAATCAGACAACGCAAATTTCTTAAAAATTAAATGCTGAATTTTTCTTTAAAAAATCCAAATTTGGTTAGGAATTGCCAGCTAAAAGTTATTTTTAGCCTCGTTTTTAGATTTCATCCCACTTTGTCGTTGGGCACTCTAGCCGATCACAGACATCATAGAGTATTTATGAGACCAACATAACCTGAGACCTTCGTTTCAGGTTACCCCCGAAAACGTGAACTGTAATGTTCATGAAAGGTCGGCAAAAATTCGTAACTTCGTAGACGATTGCAACCCGAAATATCTCTTTTTATCATAATGAATCATCGTGAAAGCAATAAATTTATGATTCAATTCGGATTTTCTTCAATTTCTAATCGGCAGTTTTCGTGTTTGGAAGGGAATCAACGTTAGATTACTTAGAAAAATCCTCCACTTAGGATACATTATCAACTAACAATAATTGTTTATTTTATAAAAAATTGATAAAATCTTACTTAATGGGAGACTTTGTCAGATGACTATATTTGTTGTTTACGTTAATTAATTTTATAAACTTAATTAATCAAAAATGGTTATTTACTTCACTAAAAAGTTTATAAACAAATTTACAAGTTCACTTCTTGTCAACAAGTAAATTTTTTAATCGACTGCCCGTTACTCCAACAGGATCATATTTATTAGGAGACTTTATTAATCGACAAAATGGTAATTTCTTTATATAAATTTGGTATAAAAAAATAAATACAGAGTAAACACTAAAAAACCTCTATCTCCAAAAACAAAAGCACTGCAGCTAAATAGACAATTAGCAGTTAAATTCAAATTGTTTAATGAAATTATTGCTCACTTTTTGAACATCAAGTTATGTAGAGTTTATTCCGGTCAAAAAATAAAAACTCTTGGTTGAAAAATGACAGTCTATTATGTTGAAGAACTTTGTTCATGTGTTTGAAAGTATTTCAATTGTGAATTTTTTATGGAATGCAAAATAATTTTACTTTGGTAAAGTAACATAACAAATGAACATTTTCAAATCATTTAAAAATAATTCCTTTACAAAAATGAAATCGACTGGTTGAGAATTGAAAAATTGCCTATTTATTAATAAAATTTAATTAGGTAAATAACGAATATTTCTGCTTGACAAGATTTGATGAGAAATAATATCCTTTCTGAGCCCCTGGCAATCGATTTCGAAACAAAGAACAATATCCTCTGCTGAAAAGTAGTCAAGTAGTGAATTTGTTAGTAAAATAGTGTATAAAAGAACAATTATTATTTGTTTTTAAATTATTTTAGGTGAAGAATTTTCCTAAGTAATTAAAAATTTATTTGATTGAAAAAAAGAAATCTGCCATTTAAAAATGACCGCAAAATTGTATTTTTTTCATCAAATTTATTTTAAGAAGTAACAATTGTCATCCAATATTAAGAAATAATTTATATCATTTATTTTCGACATACTTTTTAACAGCTTTGTCAAATTTGCAAGTTCTTAAAGTTCGCAGTGGCTGATATATGCTTTTATATGCTTTTATATAGAACGTCACTAAATAATTTGTTCATATAAAAATAATTTTTGTTTAAATGGTCTAACCTGCTGGTTATTATTTTATAAGGAGTTTCTTTACTGATTTCCAGATGTTTTACATGCATACGTGTAATTACATAAAATGGTATCGTTTATAACAGTTTTTTAGCTTTGTTCCTAAATAAAAAATGAATTAAAAAATGTAAGTTCGAAGCTCACAAATCTCTTTAAAACTAATTTGTTCGAAAAAACCTAATTTGTCCTAATGTGCGTTCACTCATCCGTCCTTTCATTTGTCAGTCTGACTTTTTCTGGAGAAGAGAAGTAAAAGAAGGGGAAGTAGGATAGGTGGAAAAAGTGAGGAAAAGTGTTGAGTGGGAAAGTGAGGAAAAGTTAGGGGAATCGAGGGCTGATGTGGCGAGCAAAAGTGAGCGGAGGGTTAGTAGGAGAAAGGAAGGAAAGTAGAAGAAGAGGGGAAGTAGGAGAAGGGAGGTAAAGTAATAGGAAAGGAGTGGTAAAAGGAGAAGAGAAGAAGTATACAGGACAGAAATGCAGACAATTTTAAGGGAAAGTGGGGGAAAATAAGGAAATTTATGAGAGGTTGAAAGTATGGGACGTAAGTAAGTGGACTGTGGGGAAGTGCGGTGAGGAGACTTATGGGAATGATAAAGAAGTGATGATTGTTTATATAAAGGAAGTAAGGAAAGGAAGTAGAAGTTGAAGTATGAAAAGCAGGGAAAGAGTAAGAAGGATATGAAAGGGGATCTAAGAAGGGGGACGCAGTGGAGGAAAAGTGTAAAACGGGAAGTAAGAGAAAGTGGTGTGGGAGTTTAATAGATGATGGAAAATAGAGTTGGGGCTAAGAAACCCTTCTTTGTACTTCTTTAACTTTTATTTATCAGAGCACGCAAAATTTTCATCAGATTTCGTGGCAAGGGTCAATTATCCTTTTTGATCATCAGAATGCTTTCTGAACTTATAATGAGACCTTTGTTCCTCAATGCGAAGAAATTATTAGCTTGCGTGCCGAGCGGAAAATCGTAGAAGACGATCGGAAGTGGAAACAAGAACGGAAAACGGAAATGTAACGTGAAAAGAAAGGTACGCAAGCGAAGAGGTTGAGAAAAGAGCAAAAGAAGGAAAGAAAGTACATGGTGAGAGAGCCAACCACTAATGCTCTCACAAATCTCCTTAGAGAAACGTTGCGACGATAACTTCTTTCCAAATTAAAGCTACGTGACAACATTTCTTACAAGATCTTCTTACATTTTTTGTTTGAAAACTTTTAGGGATGATCCAAAATGTGCTACAATAAACTGCTCAGTTTTGTGCACAAAACTCGTAAAATAATATACCATTCATTAGTATATACTAGGGTGATTAAAAAAAAAGTTTTTGAATCTAAACTCGTATACTGGCTTAAATTGTAACTTTTTAGTAAATATATTTTTCCATGAAAATTAAAATTTGACGATATGATTTAACGGTCTCTTATTTCGATTTTGCTATTTTATTGATTTATTGTTGTTTTTATTTTCTCGAAGTATTGGAAATTCATGTATTCAATTTTTCTATAAGTACATATAGAATTATCCTTATGTCAAATTCTTATAGAAAACTGTAAAAGGAGTATGATGAGTTTAAAAAAAATAAGTTTGACATAAAAAACTCAGATTTAAATCATATCCGTTTTTTTTAATTCGCTGACTATAAAAAAGGGACAACTTAGGAGAGTATGCTTTTTTAAATTAGAAAAAAATTTCCCCCTTGTTAAAATAATGTGGTTGATTTTCAAATTATTAATCTTGCACCTTACATTAAAAAGATTATATTTAAAAAATAATGATAAATATTGTTGGAAAATTATATTTTTGAATGACTTAGGTGAAGATACTAATTTAAGAATCCTTTATGTTTAACCAACATTTCAAATAGTTTCTATGACGCTTTAAGTTATAATTTAATAATTTGAAATGTTTGAAATAAAGTGCATAGAATTTTCAAACCTTTTTGAATGCTTAAGCTGTTTAAGTTTCAGAATATTTTAAATTCTTGTATTCTGAACGGCGAAAATTGGATTCATCGCATTTAAGACTTGTATAATTTTATTTTAAAATTATAGTTTTGAATGCGCAATGCTGAAACAGTTTTCTTTTTGAGGCTTTGATATTAAAGTCTTTTTGCTTCAAACGCCTAAATTCGAAAATATTTCTTTTGACATTTTTTAACTTAAGAAAGTTTTTAGTTTTTAATTTTACAATATTGTAGTTAAAAATTCAAATATTAAAAATTCCAGGACAATTATAGGATCAATCTTTCAAAATTTCATATTGAAAGCCTTCACAGTTAGTTTTAAAGTTAATAATTTTAGGTCTAGGTATTCTAAATTAGGTACTGATTTTGAATTTTTAAATTTCGCAAATTCAAAACATAAAAATTAGAAGATTTTAAAACAATACATTAAAAATGGAATTATTTTTTTTCAAGATGTTACGAAATATTGGACAAATGATAGTCCAATTGAAAAAAAATATACATACAATGCTAAATCGAATTGCAATTTAGAACAATTTTTGGTGTCTCATAATTTTTTCAGTTTTGAATGAACTTCGGATTCATTTAATTTTTAACTTTCCGTAGCTACTTCTTCTTTGAACACTTTTTTAGAACACTTTAATTTTAAATATTTATAATTAAAAGTTTCTCAATTTTAACTATACAAAAGTTAGTAAATTTAATGTTTTTCTCATAGAAATATTTTTCTAATGAATTTTAATGTTAAATCGCTTCAAATTAAGAATTATTAGACTGGGAGAGTTTTGAATTCTGAACACTCCTAATTAGGGATCATTCATGAAATACGTAAGAAAAAACAGAATAAATATGATGGGTAAGAGAATATGATCTACGAAAATCTGTTAAGGTCACAATATGATATTATTTTATTCTTATTTTACCTTACGTAATTAATTAAATATTCTTTAGATATAACAGGATTTGAATTCTTTTAAGTTATATGATCCAATTTTTAAAAATTTTAATTTTAAAATATTAAATATTTATAGTTTTGAAAGTCTCTAGTTTTCGAAATTTCAATCTGAAATCATCCAATTTTGATATTAATCAGTTCAAAATAAAATTGTTTACTTTTACGATAGCTTTGAATTAGAAATTGTAAAATTTTAACTTCTTTCTATCGAATTCCTATAATTTTTCAACTATATTTTCAAATTTTTCTATTTTGGAAACTTCGAAAAATTTCTTAGTGATGAAATATGTTGTTTTTAGAGAAAATTATCTGGCAGGTATGGTTCCCATTTGAGATAAATAAATTTTCCACGAAGTTATGAATATTTGAATTTTGAAATCTATTTTTCAATGAAAAAAGAATTTTTTTCAATGTTACAAATTTTTAAAAATGGTGACAAACTGTTTGAAAATATAAAAAGTCGAATTTTACGAAAGACCCATAACTATATTTGCTGCCAAAGTTAAAGATAATATGAAGTGCTTTCTTAACATGAGCAGAAAGTTCTTTAAAATATTGCATAAGCTAAAACAGGGGATGTTTTTCCAGAAAATATTCTTCTTATATTTTAAAAATTGAAAAAAGTAAGGAATATTTTATGGGAAACCCCACCTTTTTAATTTTCTGCAATATTTTTTAAAAGTTTTTGCTCATATTAGGAAGGTACTATCAGTTTAATTGTTGGGGAAATGAACTTTTTATATGTTTATATGTTAAAAAATCTTGGACTGTAATACAAAAAATTTCACATAGGTATCAAAATTCAAATACTCGTGAAATCGTGGTAAATTTTTATTTCCAAAATCGGAAAAATAACTGTCACCTAATTTTCCTTGAAACCCAGTATATTTCGTTGCTGAAAGATTCTGCAACTTAAAGACTTAAAGACTGCGAATTACCTGCCTGCTTTGAAAAGGATTCGGTCTAATTATTAATTATTGTTTCTAAATGTTTTAAATGCTAATTTAGACAAATGTGTTTAATAATAGACTTTTTAAATTGTTTATATTTCAAATATAAGAAAATAAAAATCCATACACGTGAGCACGCTCTTCGCGCGAATGCATTTCTACGACTCATAAAACAATTTTGCGATTCTTAAATCGTTGTTGTTTTTTTATAGAAATTGTCTGCATTTGAAGAGAAACGAGAGGAATTTGGAAAAGTTTACAAGTTAAAATTCGAAGCATTTTGTGAAACATTTATCGAATCCTGTTATTCGTACATCGCATTGGTAGAAATGAGTTCACTTCCCGCTCGCAGTGGCCATTCAAAGATCCCAGGGGCAAATAAAATTTCATGTGAAAGAGCAAACTCGACGCAATTGCAATTGCGTTCGTGGTTAGGAGCATTATTGTTTCCAGCTTCCATTATGTCGATGAAATAAAAAGTTATACTTTCCAGTATTTTCACCATTGTTTTATTCATAATTGAAGAGTTAATATCTGTAGTTAGGAAAAATGAAAAAAGGCGAATTGTAATTTTAGCAATTTCGATAGGATACGTTCCAAGAATTACGTCGCGAGGCGGTGATCGGATGATTCGAGCTGCGGAATGGGGAGGTCATCCTTGGCCAGTAAAGCTTTTTAAAAAATGGAGCGTAGCGATAAAGCGCTGTACCTTGACGGCCTAAGTAGATAACAGCATCAGGTTGCTTCACGTTGCACCAGTGCACCCTCAAGTGGAGAGTACACACGTTTGCATAGCGGATAAGCATGATAGCGAGCTTGCGCTGACAAGCAGTGGTCCTCTGATGACTGGAGGCTATCGGACTGATCGATTTATTTCGGAGAATTGAATTCCATACGATGGCTTTAAACCCTCTTTTTCTATTGTATTGGGTAGACAGAGAGAGTATGATCATTTTGACACAAAAAGTATGAATTGTGATTAGAACAGAATCGAATCCTCTGTGTCTACCTCAGACGATAAATAGAGCTAGAGAGAGAGAGCGAGAGATCTCGAAACCATCGTTTTGAATTCTATCTCACCTTGTTGTCTATCTCACCTGCTAGGATGAGAGATACAACCGATTGCAGGCATCCGACTTTCACTGCAGCCTTTCGTAACATTAAACTGGCAAGTGCTAACGTGAGAATTGTAAAAACTGTGTTTTTCGTTTTAGTCTAATATTTATCAAAGTACGAGAATTTTGTGTTTAATAACTTAGAAAAAACGCAGAAAATGTGAAAAATATGTTTTACTGTGCAGGAAAATCCAACAGAAATGGTTTCACATGGCCCTGTCTGTTTACGTTCGCAGAAGTCTAATTAAAGTCGAAGGCCAGAAAAAACCCTGCTTAAATTAAAATTCGCCTGTTTTTTCATATTATTCTCTGAAGAATTTAATTATTAGTGAGAGAACAATTTTTTACATGATCCGCTAATGGATTTATCATTTTTTTCCTGCCAATAAAGCCCGGATTGTTTAATATTAAAGTTGGAAATTGTGATTTGATATTGGCAACGACTATAATTCTCAAGGTTGGTCTGTTATTGGCATTTTTGAACGACGTGGAAAACTCGAGAAAAGAGTTTAAATTGTTTCTTTTTAAGATTTTTATATTCCTTTATTTTGTATTAAAATCGATAGCCGATAATAGTCAATTTGAACTCTGTTCGTATCGCCTACCTTTGAGATGAAAGGCTCTCAATTTTTCTCATTAAATGGAAGCACTCTGTATTCCTTTAATTAGTAGCCTGCCTCATGAAATTTCTTTTTTCTAGGTTTTCTAAAATTTTAAACTTGAAAATTTCTCTATTTTGTGAGAAAATAATCCCTATTTTTTCCAAATGAAAAAATATATGTTACGGACCCATTTTTTAAAATTTATTAACACCCTTGATATTACGATTTTACGATAAAGTTGAGATAAAGACGTCCAAGAAGTCTCTCAATTCTTTTTTAATTATGAAAATGCTAGGGTTTGCTGAAAACAATTTCTACTATTCGAAAAAAATTTAAGAAATACTTGTTTTAGAGTTCGATCAGAATTAAACAAGTTTCTTTAGATTTATGAGAAAATTAAAAATAATCTTTTTATTAAAATATTAATTTTAAGAGGGAATTTAAAAATATTTCGAATGTAAAGAAAAATGTTTAAATTCTTCAAGGTTTAACTTAAGAAATATTTTATAAAGTTCAACATCTAGGTTTTTGATGATATTGAAAAATTACTTCTAAATTGTCAAATATGAATCTGAAAGTTTCAAAGCAATTTTTTTTTATTTCAAAAGATTCTTTTTACATTTTTGGCAAAATTTGGAATCTTGCTTTATTTAGTTTATAATATAAGGGTTTTGAAAGATTTTAAATAAATTAACACCTGAAAATCCTGGGAAAATTTCAAATTATTTTAAACGACTTCATACAATGTTTAAAAGATTTATAAAGTTATCCAAAAATAATTTGAAACGTTTCAGATCTATTTTTTGATTTTAGAAGTTTTTTAAGCAACCAAAAAGTTTCAAAAATAATTCACAATTCAAAAAGATTGAAAAAATGTAAAGATATATTCTTTGGATATTTGAAAATAAAATATTAACGTTATGAAATAGCCTAATCCCTGAAGTTTTGAGTCCTATGCTTTAAAAACCAAGGCTTTCGAGATCTTAGTTCTCACGCCAAAGTTCAATAAAAAATTTAAGATCTAATTCAATTTCTTTTAAAAGATATTTAAGACTTTCAGAAGTTTTGAATGGATTAAATATATTTTAAAATTTAAAGTTTTTTCAAAATTTATTAAATATTTACAATTTCTCCCAGACATTTTCAAGGCTTACAAATTTTTTAAGCTGAATTGCGTTTTACCTGAAATTTTTTATATAATCTTAAAACCAAATAAATTAGAAGAATAAATAGTTTTTTGTAAGTTGTATTTTGTATAGAAAATTATTTTTCCCCTACAATGATTATTTGGTTAAAATTTTGTTCTTTCTGTACTGTAGAAACTTTTTTGGTTTAAAATTGAATTATTTTGTCTTTATAGTTGAATTTGACTGTTTTTGATTTAAAATAAAAATCTTCGTAGTTTAAGTATCAACTATTACATTCCTGGTTGAGAATTCATCTTTCTTGATTAAAAATTAAACTATTTGGTTTAAAATGAACTTTTTTGTTATAAAAACGTAAACTTAAGAGTGCTATCTCTCAATATTTTATTTTAATCAGACAAATTAGATGACCCTTTTTCCACTAAAAGAGAGCCTCCCAATTTAAAGTTTAAGAAAATAAGGAATTTTAATTCTAGACATGTATTCTTGAAAGACAAAATTGAAAATCTAAATCATTCTTTAATAAAAAAGATAGCTATTCAAAAAGGATTCTATTTTTAACTACTTTACCATATTAAATGTAGTTATATGTATTTAACAGAAATTCAAAAATAGTTTAAAATTTGAAAGGTTTTCAACAAAATGGTGGCCCAAATGAAGGTTCTTTTTCTTCAAAATTTTAAAGCTTTTAAGGATTTTGAACGATTTCAAGAAAAAATATAATTTGTAAGATTCGAGGAAAAATTTGAATTATTTTTTTAATTTAGAAAGTTAATTTTAAGAAAATGATTAAAAAGATACTAACACATTTTAAATGATTTCCTAACTTTCTGAACAAAGCGTAGAAGGTTTGAAGATCAATTTTTCAATTTTGAAAGATTTTGTAATTTTAGAAAAAATATTGAAAAGATACAAGAATAATTTGAAACATACACAAATGATTTTAAAATTAACCAAAATTTTACAGGTGTAAAAAAATGCAGATTTTTGAAGATTTGTAACAAAAAATGTCATCCAGCAGTTTTTTAGTCAATTCTTTAATTTTTTAACATTTTACGAAGAATTTAAATAGTTTTTTACAAACATAAATTTTTGAGAAAGTTCCAAAAATAATTCTTTATTTTGAATAATTAATATCAAGAGCATATGCAATAGATTTTCAAATATTACGAAAGACTTCCAAAATTTTCAAAAATCAATACAGAAGTTTGAGAAAATATTTCTAAAAATTGTTTAAGCATCAAAAAGTGCTAAAAAAATCTTTTGTATTTCCTTGCGAAACCTGGAAATTTATATTCTAACACTGCACAAAATACACACAGAAACTTAAAAAAGAGAGTTTGTATTTTGCATTCATAATTATTTTTCTTCAAATTATAACTTAAAGGATTATAATTATATTATGGGAGAAAATTAAATTGAAATTTATTTAACTATAGATGACATTTTAAATATTCAAAATATCATTGAAAATTGAAATATCCTGCTCGTAA
>JAWWLR010000155.1:25911141-25922616 GCA_035041075.1 Acraspis erinacei | reverse complement strand
CATTGTAAGAAACTTTCTCGACCATCAGGAAGCAAGCGACTAAAACTCTGTGGAGGAATGATGGTTGTCACCTCCAACGCTGGAGGCCACTCAAAATTGTATACCTGCAGCATCGTCGCAAGAGGTTTCAAGCATCGTATTAAATGAGATTATAACATCCTGATCTCACAGGCACTTGACTTAGTCCGTGGCTATGATGTATAACCGGGTTCAGCTGAGTAAAAGTTTTGAATAAATAAATAATCTCGGTGGCTCAGTTGGTTAGATGCTCGGACTTCACATCAGAGGTCCTGGATTCAATACCTGAGCCGGTACCTCTGGAAATTTTGCTATGTACCTTTACCGATGTTCTGGTGGTTCGGAATCCACCTTAAGCTGTACGTACCCCATTCGTGCACTTGAATGCAACCCAGTCCGTCAGTGATGTTGTAAAAACCAGGCTTTGCATGATAAAACTGCGTCCATGACTGACGATATATACCGAGACAGCCACGTACAAAAAATTAAAAAAAAAATCCAACTAACCAAGAATGCCCTCGGCATGTTGGGCAATAACCATCTTCATCCTGTGACAACAATTTTAATAATAAGATTTCAGGGTGGCCACCAACCCGGAGAATGTCGGGGGAAACTTGCACCTGAATAAAACCGGGATAAAGTCGGGAGGGAGACATTACATCCGGAGTTTCCTCGTATTTCATCATTCGTGCTTTTTGTAATCTTTTTAAATTTCTCAATTTGAAAGAATATAATTTTCAAAGTGTTTAGAATAATTAAAAGTTAAAAGTTCTGAATGTTTCTCGTTTTAAAGGCCACTTAATACTACGCCACATGCTACTTATTAATAATATATTTATCCTTTTAAAAATTTATATAATTTTAATTCAAAATTATGGCTTTAAATGTAGCTATTATAAAACAATTTAATCCGAGGCCTTGAAACTAAAGTTTTGTCTGAAAGTGATTTTTAGATTAATTTTCGGAGGTTCCAAATTAAAAAGTAAACAATATTGTAGCTTCAAATTCAAATAATTATTCAAATTGAAAAGACCATTTCGCTATTAAATATTCAAAAATTTCATATTAAAAGCCTTGATAGTCAGTTTTTAATTTTATAATTTTAGATATAAGTATAAAGCAATTTCAAACTGCAAAGTTTAAAATTGTACAAATTAAAAAAAAAGAATCATATTGCAGCAATATAGTTGTTTATTATTTATTTTAATTTTCAATGTTATGTCTTAAAATTTCCCGATTTTCAGTTGAGGATTTAAACTAATAAATCATTTGAAATGAAAAAATATTTTATTGGAAAATTTCAAGATTGAATAATAGTTCTAAAAGAAGATTTGACATTAAAAATAAAAATTAGGTTCAAAATAACAGAAAGACAAAAATTAAACTCTTTAACTGAAATTGATACACAATTAGACGCATAATTCCATTTATTTTAAATGGTTAAAATAATTTTAGAGTTATGAATTTACATCTTGAATGCTCAATTTTAAAGTTATCCCTTTCATAGGTTTTAATTTTGCAACTAAAATTGAATTGGTAGAATTTGGGAGAGTTTAATTAGCAATTTTAGAATGATTAGTTTTAAAGTCATTTGAATTTACTACAAATAATTGAAATTTCAAAGGGATTTATTATAAAAAAGTTTTAATATCACAGTTCTTGGCGAATATAAATTTTGTCAGTTTAAAATGAAGTTCGCATTCGTTTCAGTTTCAAGGTTCTGGAGTAGAATTTTTTTAAATTTTGAATGTTTCACATTTAAATTCATTATTTATTTTCAAAGTTTTTTCAGTATAATTCCAAATCATTCTTGGATTTTATAAAAATTCGCCTAATTAGCTTTAATGTCAAATTATAATTTCGTTATCTATCTTGATCGCTTTGAATTTATAATTTTTCATATTCAAGAGCTTGCATTTTTTAATTATGTAATTTAGAAATCTTTCAAGCATAAATACTACAATTTCAATTCCTCTGAATTCTCAATGATCTACTCTTATAATATTCAATTTTTTAAGTTTTGACATTGCCCTATTTTCTAAATTTTTAATCTGAAATCATTCAATTTCGTAATTCTTCAATTTAAAATAAAATTGTGTGACTGGAAAATCTATTTCTTCAGAATCTATTGTAACTAATTTGGAGTTAATTTTTTCTGGTAGAGAAGAAACTCAATACAAAATATTTGTATTTTTCTTTCCTTTTTCTTTTAAATTTTCTTATCGCGTGTATGATACCTTTTTTCGAGTTTTTAGCATCTGGGTTTTTTAGAACTATTTAAAAAATCTTAGCGCTGGTACGTAGTTTTCCTTTTGTTTGCAGCCACCAGATTAGGGCAAACTTCTTTCCTCTTGAAGCCAATTCGATATATAGAAGCAAAATACAATGAAAATATCTTCAGGGGTGGCTACGTAGGAACTAGTAGAATAAGCAGCCGCAAAGTAGGAGCAATACTTCAATTTTGATCGTCAAAATAGGGCCTATACTTCGACTCGGTCAATCTCAAAAATTTATTTTTCTAAGTCGTTAAACTGATAAGTAAGTAATTTAATTCTTTAGCCAGAAGAGGACTTTTTAACAATATAGTTGCATTGAAAATAAAATAATTACATTTCGTTTAAAAAATTAATTTTCAACAATATAGTTGACATTTAAAAAAAATAAATATTTTTAAGTAAAAATAGTTACATCGTCAAGCAAAGGAATGAAGTTTCATCTAAAATGAGTAACAAGTCTTCAACGAGAACAAATAATTTTCAATAACAGAATTCTAATTTAACCAAAAAGATGATTTTTTAATTAAGAACATTAGTTTCCCAACGAAAAAGATCAATTTTAAACGAAATGGTTGAATTTTCAGTTAAAGAAGATAAATATTCAACAAACATTGGAATAGTTAAATCTTAAGTTACAAAAAATTAATTTGCAACTAGTAATGTAAGAAATTGTTAACAAAATAGTTGGAGGAAGCTTCTAATGTGTACCCTAAGGGTTTACATTTCTCTTGCACATTCTTCGCTATTCCTTTGCACACGCCCCACACACTTACTTGGAGGCGGGAGGGGAACCTACAGTTTAAGGTGGGTTCCGAACCACCAAGAACAACAGCCTTACTATCGACGAGAAAATTCGAGTCCTCTGGGTTTGACGTTGAAAAATTAAGGGAAAGAAAAATCGTAGCTTAATGAAAGACGGATCATTTTAAAGGTGAAAACCGTTTCACGTTAATGAGCTGAAAATTAATGTTGTAAAAAATGTTGTGTAGCTTGCAGATCTAAAAATGTGATAAAAAGCAAGGAAATTTTACCGCTTTTAAAGACAGTGAACTTTGGAACATAGATTTTCCTTGAAAAAATAATAGGAAAAATCTGAAAAAATTCATGGTGGTACTTTGAACATTTCTGAACAGGTTGCAGTTAAAAAAATTGAAAAATATAAATGATTGTACGTTTTTTGTACAACTAAATTATCTTCGGTTCTACTGACGATAACGAAGTGATTTAAATTGGAGTTAGTTACTTGGACTATCTGTAATAACTTACAATTTGAAAGAAGTATGTAAGTAAGTACTTAGAGAATATTTTTCTCTAGAGGTACCGGTCCCACGACTCTCTGGAGGTGAACAACTCCCTCGCTAGGCTAGTGTTCACCGAATGGGCCACCGAAGCTCTTCCAGAGTGCGAGGCAGAATCCAACCCGCAAGCCGACAGAGTGTGGGTTCAAAGCCTATGATTTAGCCCCCACGACCATCGTCCCACTTTTCAACAAAATAGATAAATGTTTAACCAAAGAGCTGAATCTTTAACCTTTTTAAAATTAAATTAACGACATTTCAACGAAAAAAAAGTTTTAGCAAAAAATAGCTAAAACCTCATATGAAGGGATGAGTTTTCACCTAAAAATATTATTCCTTAACAAAATAAAAGGTTTTAATGAAAGAGTTGAATATTCCACCGAAAAGATGATTTTTTGCCCAAGAAAATGTGCTTACTACCAAAACGACGAAATTTTAACAAAATACATTAATTCTGAACCAAATAATTGTGTTTTCACTAAAAAATATCAATATTCAAACAAAAATAGAATAATTAAACATGTAGTTTCACTTGCAACCAATAAGTTGAATTTTGAAATAAAAAATTATTTTCTAACAAAATAGCTTAATTTTTAACAAAAAAATTAAATTTTCAACCAAGAAGTAAAAGTTTTCACGAAGCACCATAACTTCCTAAACAAAAATAATTGGATTTTCATATTGGTCTCATAATGCATACCGCACTTAAGCGAACAAATACATGGCAAAGAGTGAAAAGGGAAATTATTTTAAAAACATAAAAAAGGGGAAAATGTTTCGAAAAATGCAATCCTTTTTAAAATGTCTCATCAGGATGCATCCGAAACGTTATTTATAAACGCTCTCTAAGTCCTAATTCTGCCGAAACAATTGGCCGTCTGACTAAATACGACTTTACCTACTTAGTAATGGTCTAATTCTTTGTGAAACTTTTCATGCATTAAAAAATGTCCTTCAATGTCCCGGAAGTATGTTACGCTTTTTCCTAATTGTTATAATTTAAAAAAAATTGTATACAAATTAAATTAAATGAATGAAAAATCTATGAAGCCTCATTAATTTTTAGATCGAGCATCTCTAAAGTAATTCCATTTATTGGAATATGGCATGAAATTAATTCGAATTAGACCCTAACTTTGAAAGACATATTATTGCGTTATCTCGTTCTCAATTTCTTTCCAATCCACTTGGAGAAGACGTTGATAAATGTGTTGACTGGAAACTAAGTCTCGCTTTACATTGAGCGCTTGGATTTATTTTCCAAGAAGAGGTGACGCTAATAAATAGATTTTTATCTTTTCAAGAGAAAAGTGCACTTTTATCTGCTTTTCATTCAACTAGTTAGAATTACAGTTGGGTAACACATTTAGTACTTTTTAATTAATTTATATTCCCCTTTCCACATTTCAAATTTGAAAATGAATTAATCAAAATAATCTAATTACTCCAGTAAATTCAAACAGAACCTTAATTTGAAACTTATGTTTTTAAATTTAACTTATCTAGAGAACAATTACAATCAATTCTTTGATCCTATATATTTTAGTAAGATTATCTAAAAAGTTGTAAATTTTATGATGTTAAATATTCTAGAAATAATACTTTATAATAATAAAATAATAAAAACAATACAATATTTGAATTCAAAACACATACTAATTCCTTGAAATATTTTTTAAAATATCCTAAAATTTATTAAGTTCCTTTGAATCTTTAAAAAAAGTAAAAATCTTTCAAATTCCTTAAAGCCTTTGGTAATAGTAATTTATTACTAAATTTGAAATATTTGAAATTCTTTGAAATCCTACGGAATCCTTAATTATTGTAAATAAATTCTTCAAAATCTGTTGAAATATAATAAAAACCTGCGAACTACATGAAATCTGAAATTTTCTGAATTCCTAAAAAATGTATCGAAGTACCAGAAGAGCTTTTAAAATTCCTTAAAATCATTGAAATTCTCGGAAATCTGATCGAATCTCTTGGAATGTTTTAAATTATCCTGAAAGCTGGTAGGTCTTTGTATAATCAATAGAATCTTTGAAAGATCATGACCAGTTTGTTGAATTCCTTAAAATCATTTAGATTCTTGGAAATTATTTAAAAATATTAAAATCACTCGCAAATGTCTTAAATTTTTTCTAAATACTCGAAAATATTTCAAATCTCTTTCAAAACTCTTTATAGCTTTTTAAAATTTTCTTTGAAATCTTGAAAATCTGTAAAATCTCTTGGAAAACCTTGAAATTCTTTAAATCTTCAAAAAATTGTTCGGAACTATTAAAATAACTTAAAATATTTATAATCCTTTCAAATATTCCGAGCTCCCTTAAAACTTCTTAAAGCTCTTAGCTTCCGAAATTTCTGAATTTTGCCATTTTTTTAAATCGTTGACTTTCCCCTGCTTTTCCTTGACCAACAAAAAATGATTGATTTTACCCTGAATTTCTGGTTTTCCCTGATCTGAAGCCATCCTGATTTTTTTAAATGCACTATCTATTCTTGAATTATCTCTTAAGTTATTTTGCTCAATATTTGACTGAATAATGCGTCACTGGTTTTACCCGCAATTTTATTAATAATTTTCTTTACAATCCTGACAGATAATAAAAAAAAATCTTAGGGACCTTGGGAATATAAATAAAAGACATTTTAAAGAATAAACAGTACCTTTATTATACAGAGATATGAAAGGAATCCATTCTAAAATATTTCTTAAACTTAGACTCGCGCTAATAAATTCGTTTCCTGCGAAAGAGCATTAAGTTTTTATGTTTTAAATATACAAATATAAAATGTTGGTATTGCAATTACATACGGTCATAGCTTTGACAATTTTTTTATTATTGCATCTATGCCAACTATTTTTCGAGGGTTATTGGGACCTTGGGGTATTACTTCGTAGACATTTTTTATTATTTGTGTGATTTTCCCGTGTAGAAAATTATCGGAAAAGAGTTGCGCCCTCTTAGGGAATTGGGCAGACCGTCTAATCTACACATAATTTTCGGGCCCTAAGCGGGAATGAGAATAAAAATTTCTTTTTGCATATTTCCAAAAAATCCAGGGTGGTCAAAAGTACCAAAACAGAAGAATCAATATTTAAAAAAATGATTTTTTTCCTCATCATCTAGTCCGTATTTTCAAGCCGTAATCTGTTCCTGACTAGCTTGACGTTTCGAACACTTTTTTTTAATCTCTAACTTAAATATTTTTTTGCACATTCCCAAAAAAGCCAGGGTGTTTAAAAGTAGCATAAATAAAACTTTGACCCTAAAAAAAGCATGTTTCAGGCCCATATCGGGTGCTGGGTAGCTTATCAGGACTAACAAAATTTCCAAGTATTTCACCCAAATATTTTCGGCACCTTTCAGAAAAGAGCCAGCATGTTTAAAGGTATCAAAAGTGAATACAAAAAAAAAGAATTTTTTTTCATTTAAATTTTTCATTTAAATGACATTCTGTCGGGTCCTAATCGGGTGCTGCCTAACCCGTGAGGACCAAAAAATTGGCTAAGGGTTTCATTCAAATATCTTTTTACATTTCCAAAAAGAGCCATGGTACTCAAAAATATCAAAAATGAAAAAGCACTCTAAAAAATGATTTTTTTTTATCAGATAGTCAGTTTTTTCTGCCCCTAATTGGGAGCTTGCTAGCCTATCAGTACCAACAAGTTTTCTAAGTGTTTAATCCCAAATTTTTTTTGCAGATTTTCAAAATTATTCAGGGTGCAAAAAAGCATAAAAAATGATAAATAAATATTAAACACAAGACAAAAAATTCTCAGATTACAAAAAGTTTCACTTCTACTCAACGTAAAAAAGTAAAACTCCACGGACTTAAAGAGCATAAATGCTGTCCCATAGTTACCCCAAAACGTACCACAATAGCTCCAGTTGACGGTAACTCTCTCTTCGTCGCTCTGAATCCTTTAATTGCTTGCACTTTAATATTTATTATAATTTGCTGGTTCGCGGGTAAACGAATTGACTTTCCTCTAAAATTCTAGTACCACTAATGTTTTCCCTAATTTCTCCTTTATATGCACTGGAAAGGTTGACGCCACGCACGCTGGAATTAATATATTTACACGCGCAACCGACGAATGTGCGGTGGCCAGTCGAATTAATATTTCACACGAGCTGCAATTTCGTTGACTGCGTCGGCGAGATGTACAAAGGTGTATAAAAAAAATAAGTTAAAAAAACGGGAATCCGCTCAGGACTGCCATCCAAAAAAGCACGGCACGAAAATCGAGTCTCGTAGACAGTATTCGTTTTGACCACTTTTTGCGATGCCCTGTACGTGTGCCATTTCTTC
Organism: Acraspis erinacei; assembly: GCA_035041075.1. NCBI lineage: Eukaryota > Metazoa > Arthropoda > Insecta > Hymenoptera > Cynipidae > Acraspis > Acraspis erinacei. The sequence continues at coordinate 25,914,704 of JAWWLR010000155.1, read as the reverse complement.
AGGCTCTGCACGATTTTGCGATCCTTCCTACGTGTGCAGACGACTCTACGATTCCCCGTGAAAATAAGCTCCGAGCTTATTTTTTAAGTTCACTTTTTTTAGGATGAAAAATTGTTTCGTTGTTGTTTCTTTCTTTTATGTGCAAGTGATCCAGACACGTGAGCTGGCAATTATACAAAACTTTATAAATAAAGGTAAATGAAACATTTAAGGATACCAAGTTATTAATATAAAATAAATAGAAAGGTGAAAATAATATATAGTAGCGGCAGTATTGAAAATAAATAAAAAGCTTTAAGGATATCAATTCTAAAAAAACTCCAATTTTAAATAATATAATTATATTAGGAAAATAAAGAATAGATATTGCTTCATAGTGGTTAGATTACTTTGCTCAGGGCTGATATAATAACATGACCCTTATTTTTCAAAAGCATATTTTCTTGTTCTCACCACCTATTTTTGTTATGATACATTATCCTATTCAGAATACATCAGGGAATGAAAATCTACAATAATGTTTAATATTACAAATTTTAAGACCCTCTTTATTAAATAAATTTTTGAAGTCCTTTCATTTTTCACTAATATTTTATTGTTGCAACTTTTTAAATTATTTAAAGGAATTTATTTCTTCTAGAAATTGCAAAATTGGAGTATATAATAGATAATTATAAATAATGTAATAATTATTATGAATGTCTTATATTTAATGTGAAAATTATATTTTTTCCCCATTTTCTCCAATAACTTCTAAACTGCTTTTAAAATAATTAGATGCATAAATGCGTAACTTATTAAAAAAAATTAATTCTTTAACAATTATTTTGCAGCCACTTTTGGTATTTGTATATATCTCTTTGTTTATTATTGTTTTTCTTAATTTTTGAAAATAATATTTTATTTATCAGTCTTCAAAGTTTGAAGTCTTCTTCTAATCATATTTGAATTGAATGTGCAAAAGTACTTATTTCGCCCTTAGAATGATTTAACTAATTTTCGTAGTTAAAAGACTATTTGAGATTTTGGAATGACCTGAAAAATGTTTATAGATAAACGTTAAAAACTGCAGTCTCAAAAGACATGTATATAATAAATAAATTAATAAACAAATTTTTCTTATATGAAATAGGAAAATACATTAATTTAGCATAATTATATTGTATACATGTTTTGTTGAAAATTGTTGTATTTTTGGATTAAATATATCTCTTCTTTTTTTTTAAATTGACATCTTTCTGGTTGAAAATTGAACTCCTCAGTTAAACTACTTTGTTAAATGTTTATTTTTTGACAATTTATATTTTTTATTGGGAATCTGACGTTTTTTGTGACAATTAAACTATTTGGATAAAATACGTCTTTTTGTTAAACATTTTTTGACCTTTATGTCAAACTTTGTATTTTCAGTTGAATTAAAAAGTTTGTGATTTAAAATAATAATATATTTTTATTTAAAATAATGATATTTTTTAAAGAAAATGCAACTTCTTATTGGAAAGTTTAACTTCCTTGTTGTAAATTTATTACTTGGTTTAGGATGCATCGTTTTGCTAGAAAAATTAACTACTTTGTTGAAAATTCTTTTGCTTTTTCTTAGTCAAAAATTATTGTTTGTAGCTATAAATTCCATTTTGGGTGGAAATTTTATCTTTTTTATTTGAAAATTAATCTCGTTTATTAGAAAATTGATCTTCTTAATAAAAAGGCCATATTTTGATTTAAAATTGAACTATTTAGTTAAAAATGTACCGATTCTTTCGAAAATCCATACTTTTTGTTTGGATCTTCTGTTTTTTATTTAAAATTCACATTTTTTTGTTTGAAAATTCAGCTACTTGGAAGATAAATTAGTTTTATGAACATCATGATTATTTTTTTAATTCTAGTATAATTTTTAATCATATTATTTCATCTGCAATGTTTTCTTCTTAGCACCTGGAAATGATCATAGATAGTCTACTATGATTAACACATTTCTAAAAAAAAAACATTTTAAACAATATTTAATTGTTAAAGAAATTAGGAATTGTTTTAAAATCTAAAGGGAACATTACTAATAAACTGGTAAATAATAATATCCAAAATTTGTAAAAATTGCTTAAGAAATACTTTTTCCCCTGTTCTTATTTAATAAGCTATGTATGTAAACATACAAATATTGTTTAAAAACGTTAAAATCATTAGTACAGATTATTATATTATTCACATTCGTTAAAATACTCATACAATCTGTAATATATACCTATTTTGCAGACTTCTACAAGAAACTTTCATTAATTGTTAAATAATTAAAATTGTTTAAACATTTAAAAATGTCTATAGCGTGAAAATCCCAATTAGTACGTATTAGTTTAATAATATTAAAAATTCTAGCCGATTCTTATTCCCTAAAGTGTTCTGAATAGAGCCATATTCCATAAATAAGTTTTGTACCATATTTTCATGTTTAGGATTTTAAATTTTGTTTCCACCATGTCAATAAGAGCCACTCTACTGAAACACTTTCGTCTCTTTTATACTTATTCATGCTAAGGATCTGGAGCTCTTAAAAAAAGTTCTTATCCACAATTATTCACTGACTGATCTCTCAGTGAGTGTTAAAATTGAATTCGTGTCAAAAAGTTCAAAGTGATTTTTTTTTAAAGTAGAAAACGCTCCTTTTCAGACGTCTTTGTAGGATCGACATGGAGGTGGTGGAGCACTCCACATTCCATTCTCTCGACAAGTTGGTTTTTTCACTGGTTCAAGGGGTGTGACGTAGCCTGGTGAGCATGTCACTTGAATATTGTCACCCGGTTTGTACCAGAACTTCAGAGGTGCTATTTGTCCATGGGGTGGGTCACCTGGGTATTGACACCTCACATCACCTGCATCAGAAAACAAACAACCATTTTTATCTCTTTGTTTTTAACTTTTATTTATTATAAAATTTATATTTACTTAGATATTTAAAGTTACAGTCAGTTAAACGTCAGTTAAATTACGGAAATTTGACCAAATAATTGGGGACGAAGCTACTATGATACCAAGAAACGCGTTAGAAATCGTTTATAGAAGAAGGACTTGTTTATTACAAATACTTGGTTCAGGTGCAAAATGATCCACATTTATACTTGATGCTGATGTAAAAACCACGGTATGATTAATCTTTTTAAATTAATTTTTTTCCGAAAAAAAATCTACTCACTTCGCTCCACAGGGAATCGAACCACAGAACTTCCGATGTAACATCTGACTTGAGATCGCGCGTATTTCTGAAAAAAGCATTCTTCTTTCGGTCTTCTTTAGTTGTTTCGCTACTCTCACAAACCCTAAATGAAAAAGCGCCCGACCGGAAATCTGAAGTTCTGTGGTTTGATTCTTAGTGGAGCGAAGTGAGTAGATATTTTTTCAGAAAAAATGTAATTCATTTTTCATCTAGTCAGTAATGACGTGAAGCATTTTCTGTCATTTGAAGAATTAACTTGATCGATAGTACTGATTTCTAATTTTACGGATTTGGAATGATATCTACACTAGGGTAATACAAAAACGCTTTTCGAGCTACAGGGCAAGGCACC
>JAWWLR010000155.1:25837540-25848982 GCA_035041075.1 Acraspis erinacei | reverse complement strand
CCAACCTGAAAGGAAAACGAATTTTTGCTCTTTTAAAAAAAAGAAATCCATCCAATCATTCAAGTTTGACACATTTAAATTGAGAATTTTCATTGGAGTACTATATATATATATATATATATATATATATAAAGAGCCGTTAAAAAGTACGTCACACTGCGCAAAATTAGACATCACAAATGGAAAATATAAATGTGAATAATCATTTTTTGCAATGATAAACAAATAAAAATTAGTGTTTTTATTTTTCAAGTGAAGCATCTTAATACTATTTTCCACATTTATCCTGTTTTCAAAGAATTCTTCTTTTTCTTCAGTTTTCAAGAAATTTCCACTTTAGTCCCTTTTCCAAGTTGGTTCATTCAAAGATTATCGAAATTCAATGAAATTGAAATGAAATTAAAATTTTTGATTTTTGAAATGAAAAACTTCAAATGTTTCGTAGAAAATTCGTTTAATTTTTTTGCTGAAAACTTTCATTTTTGGGTTTAAATTCCGTTATTCTCATAGATAATTGAAACATTTGATAAAAAATTAACTTTTTTGTTGAAAATTAATTTTTTTATTGAAAATTAAACTGCTTTCTTGAAAATTCTCTTTTTTTAAATTTCACATTTTTTAAAGAAATATTAAAATATTCTTTGTTGAAATATGAACTATTACATTTTTCGTTAAGGAATATTTTTTGTTGTAAAAATTTATTTTTTAGTCAAAACATTTATGTTCAACGGTCAATTCTTTCTTTTTGTCTTACAGTTGGTCTATTTCTTAAAATTTCAACTATATGGTGAAATGTTCATCCTTTTTTATCGTCTATTTAACTTCTGTTTCAAAAATTTTCCTTCATTGGTTAAATTTCACTTTTTTTATTTAAAATTAAATTTTTTGGTGAATTATTAATTATTATGATATTGTTTCTAGTGTATCCATTTCTTTGAAAATTCAATTATATGTTTAAAAAGTGATCTTTGTTGATCATCTGTTACATTTATCGTTAAGGAATTTTTTTTATTATTTAAAATCAAAATCCTCCTAAATTGAAATGTCTACATTTATGTTTTTTGTTGAAATTGAGCTTTTTGGCTCAAAATCAAACAATGTGCTCCAAAATTCATCTATTTTGTCTAAACTCTAATTATTTCTTGCACATTTAACTATATCGTCAAAAAAACATATTTTTTATCGAAAATTCACTGTTTTAACTTTTTTTATTAAAAGTAAAAATATTTTTTACTGAAATATGAAATATTACTTTTTTTACGAATTCATGTTTTTTGTTTTAATTTAACTATTTTTAATATAAAATATTTGTTTAGTTGAAATATGAACTTTTATATTTATCTATTTGGTTTAAATTTCAACCTTGAAAGTTCAGCTTTGATTTTTTGGTGAAAAATTCAAATTTTCGTTTAAAATTCGTCTGTCTAATAGAAAATAAATCGTGGCATTATAACATTAATCTTTCATGGTTGAAAATTTAACTTTTTTATTAAAAATTGAATTCTTTTTTTGAATAGACAACTAGTTGTCAAAAAGCATCTTATTTGGTCCAAAATAACAACCGCTTTATTGAAAATTCTTCTTTTTTTGTGTGAAATTCAATAATTTTGATCTATAATTAAAATACTTTGGGTTACAATAACAATTTTATTACTTTTTTTGTTAAGAACTCTTTTTTGGTTGGGTTAATTGAACTGATTTTTATTTTAAATTAACATTTTTTTTGTAAAAAAATCAATTATGTTTTTCGATCAAATTTACCTATTTGGTTGAAACTTAACATTGCTGTTAAAAATGAAACAATTTTGTTAAAATTTTTAATTTTTCTTGGAAATTCAACTATTTTGTCCAAAAGACATCTTTTTTGGTCGAAAATTCAACTTTTTTGTTGAAAAATCTTTGTAGGTTGAATTAAACTGTTTTCATTGAAAATAAAAATCATTTTTGTGTAAATATGAAGTACTACATTTATTGTTAAGAATTCGTCTTTTCTAGTTAAATTGAACTATTTTATGATTTAAATTCTTTTTGTTCTCTGAAATGTGAATTTTTGTTTAAATTGATATATTTGGTTAAAAATTATATGTGGTTAATAGGTCATATTTTTGGGTAAAAAAATCAACTTTTTGTAAAAAAAGCGTTTTTTGACAGAAAATTCGTCCTCTTAGATTGAAAAATCATTTTTTGTTTGGAATAGTTCTTGGTTGAAAATTGAACTGTCTTATAAATGATTCAATTTCTTAGTTTGAGAAGTCACCTCTTTCGTAAAGAAACCATCTCTTTTGGTAGAAAATTAATCTTTCTTTGTTGAAAACTCATCTATTTTGTTGAAAATGTAATATACTTTGACGGGAAACTTGAAACTCGCATTTCATATTAAATTCAATATAATACACATACATTATAAAATGAAAACAAAACAGTTTTTTTCAAAATAGCGTCACGTAGTTTTTGCATGGCCTCTAATGCTCTTTTAATGAAATGATGATTAATTTGGAACTTCTTTTCTTGTGTTTTATGAATTAATTGAATTTGCATATAAATTTGCAACAATTTCCATTTAAGAAGGATTTAACTTTGAAGCATGGAATGAATTTCGAAAGTTAAAGCTGATTATGACGTTCGCTTGAATTAGAGGATTTCGACCTAATTTCAAGTGTCCCAGAGAGAGCAGAGATTCCGCATTGAATTCGTGAATTTCGCTCTAGTCGTCTCATTCAGTACTACAAAATTGCAGCAAAGTTGAAAAGTCGATAAATTTCATAAGAAACAAATCACGAGCTTCGACACAGATCAAGAGCACCCTCGTGAATTCTCAATCCATATCGTAAAACTTACGAGGTATGCCGGCGGAAAAATGTTTAAAGTTTTACGTGCTAGCATGGTATAAAGTTGAAGCTACGGCAACTTTAGAGTGCGTCGAGCAGGCACTACCACCAGCGCACTTTAAAAAATTAAACGTTATTTAAATCGCGCGAGATCTGATTTCTCTATCGCAAAGCTCTCAATACACAACTTACGGCTCACAACTCACCACTCAGTACCTACCACTCAATACTCACCAGTCGCGACTCGCCAGTCACTACTCACCTCCCACCACTCACCACTCGCCACTTACAACTCAAAACTCATGACTTATGACTCACAGCTCATAACTCAAAACTCACAGCTTATAACTCACAACTCAAAACGGGAGGGGAAGTTTGGGAATTAAGGAGAAATGATGGAAGGGAAGTAAGAGACGTGAGGGGAAGTGTGAGTAGAGGAAGTAGCAGAAGAGTTAGAAAATGAGAGAAGCGCATCTGTGGGAAGTGAGGACAAACAAGGGAGTGAAGAATATGAGGGGGAGTGTGGGGAAGGTTAGGAGAGGGCGAAACAGAAGAGAAAAAAGTAAAGCAAGGGATTGGAAGTGAAGATGAGGAAGGAAAAATTATAAATTCTTTTCCATGGGTGCAAAAATGAAGGTGAGTCTTCAATTTTAAATAATGATAAGAGATTAAAATGTAGAACAAAAATTGGTTTATCCAGAATTTATTAGAATATCAACAAGCCTAATTACATTGTTTGGATTTGGTTAGTGAAACACCTATTTCAAACCGGAAAAGGTCTTCTTTATAATCTTTTCTCGTTTCTTTTAAAGAAACATATTTTTACTTTCCTAAAAAGAAAAACTTGGAAATTTATAATATTTCAAAACTTTGAAAGGTTTTTTGTATTTTCAAACTTTAAAAATGTTTATAATTTTACAAACATTGATAACTTTCAATTCCTATGTAGTGAACAACAGTGATATCTAAAATTTTGTTTACAAATCATGGGTTATCCTGGTACAATATCACAACTTTTCCACATGTCCCTGAAAAATATGTTAAAAAAATTTTACTTTACCCTAATTTCTCATATAATTTTACTAATACTAGTACGTGTCCTGGCGATACATTTGAACAACAACTTTGATCTATTCTCCACTTTTTATAATTTTTAAACAATTCTTTTTTCCCTGTTTTTGAGAGACTATCCCTTTTTCCGCTTTTGATTATTTTTTGGTTTAAAATCGAACTGAATTAATAAAACCCAATATGAAAATAAAACTATTTTGATTCAAAATTCATATGCTTTGATTGTGGATTCAAATGTTTTGTTGAAAATTTGCCTTTTTGGGTTGAATTAAATTTTTTTAAGGGATTCAACCACTGTAGAGCACGCAAAAATAGGGTTAATTCGGGAATTTGTTATGGCTCAATAAAAAGATCAATCGAAATTTTTTTAAATGGAATTTATAAGGCTAGTAATAAAATATACAAAATTATTTTTTTTAATTCGTTCATGACAAAATGGTGAATGTACAGTATTTCTACGACGGCACCTTTTTTTAAGGTTTCCACGGCATTAAAAAATCAACTGTTTGGATCAAAACATTTTTTTTTTTGGTTTGAAATACATAAGTTCAGTAGAAAATTAAATTATCTGGTTGTAAATGAACTTCTTTGTAGAAAATTCATGTTTTTTTTTTGGAAAATAACATATAGTTTTTTCAAATTTTATCGAATTTAAAAATGGCATTATAAAATTTTACAAGTCTTTTTATCATATACCAGAATCTATGACAACCATTTGTGAAATTCTTAATAAAATAATGTTTTGAGTATTAAAAATGCTCTACATTTTTTTATTTCATATGCTAGATTAACCTGGTTAACATAGTTGTTATGTGATTTCAAAATAGTATAAAAAATGCAAAATTAAAAGTTGAACATTTTATGTATCCTAAACTGGAAAAACGTAAGTTTTAGAAAAAAACTTGTTATAAATTAAAAATTTTTTATTGTGGCAAGAACTATTTGAGACGTGCCACAATAAACGACTAAAGAATATAGTAAAGAACTGAAGATTTAATTACAAACACTTTTGACATATAATTTATTGAATATGCAATAGAAGAAAAAAATTATTTAAAACTGTTTACAAATAAGTGTATAATTATAGAATAGCAGGGTAATAACGATTTATAGTATATGAAAATATAAGTTTTTTTGCACTCGAGATATAATTGACAAAATTGTTTTGAATTATTTTTAACCATCAAACTTATTTTCTAAAATCTACTTTTTCTTAATATTTAAGACTGATCCGCACTTGGACTCTTGAGTCCCAACAAGGATAAAAACCATACCTTGACAAAAAAATTTTTCAAACTGTCAAAAAAGGTTTTTGAAATTTAGCAATTCATATTTTGCATACCACAGGAGAAACCTGAAAGTGTCTACATAAGAAATCAATTTTTTATTATAATTGTATCTCTAAATACATTGTTTCTAAAACCCGATCCGCACGTGGTTTCTTTGCCCTATTTATTATCGCTCAATTTAAAGATTAAGCTAAGCGATTTTGTTGCTACTATATATAGCCAAAATTATATTGCAATTAATTCAAAACGTTAATTTTAGATTTTTTATACAAATTTCAACTGCCTCAAGCTATTTGTAATGTTCCCTAATGTGAGGCAGTGCTTACCTATCTTGTAACAGCAAATCAAAAAGGACTTTTCAATGAAAGAACAACAAATTTCACAAAAATAAGGGATTAGAAAAAATTAGTGAAGTTTTAATTAATAGCCTGTTAGTTTAAAAATGTTTTAAGATATCTCTTAAAAATGTTCCGTGCCTACCCTATAAATCGGGAAAGAAAAACTACGAACATGATTACGAATGTGAAATAATATTATAATATCTGAAAAATATTTCACTAAGAATTTATTGGTATTCAAAAAAAAAATGTTTAAGGATTTATTTCTATAACTATATACAATTTTAAGTATTGTATGATACATTTTAATCAAACGCTCCTCAATTTAAAAATGTCTAAAACAATATGTCAAGCAATTTACCAGGTGTATGTGGAGTGTGAATGGGTTTTATGTTGATGTGTGTGTGGATATGTGTGCGGATGTGTGTGTGGTTATGTGTGTGGATGTCACACCTTTTTATGAACACGATAACTTGAAAATTAAACAAAGAATTTCTCCAAATATTTATTGCATTTTTTTTGTACTTTATTATATTTTAAAAATATAAAAGATTCCTTAGATAATGCAAGAATAAATAAGATGTGTTGGTTCGAGACTAATTGATTGACCTATAATATTGATACATTTTATTAAACAGTACGGAAGCTATGGTAATGTATAATATTTGAAAAAACGCTTTTTTATAGTCAAATTTTTTTCATTAACATAATTCAAAATATATGCAGGAACGCATAAGATTCTTTGATTCATAGGAAATCGATTAACCCCTAATATTAATCAACTTAATTGAAGAGTAAGGAAGTTAAGCTCATTTATAATATTTAACACATCTCTTTTGAACAGAAAATCTTTTTTAATCGAATAAGTCCAAAGTTGATACATGAATGGAAAAGACTTTGTGATCATAAATTTTCAAATTATATAATTCTGACAATTTTGGTAACAAAATTGTACAGTTGGATAAGAGATAGTGTGCGACGAAACTTCACCCTTCCCTTTTCTAGCTCAAAAAATTACCATCTCAAATAAAAGATTTGATTTTTATGATTTTTTTTGTGTTTTAAAAGTTATTTGTATGGTTTTGTAATTTTTTATTCTTTGTGAATTTCTGTTCTTAAATTGATACAAATAAAAACTTTAAATTTTCTGATACGTAAAAATCGCTAATACTAAAACTAATAATTTGCTATCGGGAAGCAAAGTTCTCGTGAAATGAGCACCACATAATTATAAATATAAACAACGTGGAAAAACTCGAGATCAAATTCACAGCTAGTTCTTAAAATCAGAGCAATAAAGCATTCACAAGACTTAAAAATATATATAGGAAAAACGTATGTGAGTTTACTGCAAAATGATTTTCATTACAAATTTTAGGATAAACATGCAAGAATCACGTTAGAGGGTATAAATTTTTCTCCGATCAGCAGTCAATACGTGAATGTTTTCAATTGAACTTGTCCTAAATTCTTTCACAATGCCTTAATTTTTTTGGTTACACGATATGTAGATGGACCCTTACTAGTGTGGATTTAAAGCTTCATTAAAATCGAAACTTTATATTCTCCAAATATTTGGCAGCAGAGTATCAGATTTTTTCCGCAATTAATTCAATTTTTCAATTACTGGCTGAACATATTTAAAAATAAAAAAGAATTCGTACTGAAATTTAGAGATACTGACGATTTTCATTTTGTTTTAATAGGTGGGTTTCATAATCTGCAGCAGTGGAATTCTAGTAACTCTTGTCACTGGACAGATGTCATTGTGGAGAGCGGTTCGGACACTAATTTGCAAGCTTTGTGATTCTGTAGTTGTAGATATAGTGGTCACATGGTAGTATAATATCGGTTCACGAACGAAATATCAGTGTATATATATATATACCGACTACGTCAATGTTTCATCATGATGAACTGAGCGATTTCGGGCCGGTAACCTGTGTCCAGTTCAATTCAATAAATAACGCCCCCAATCGCCTCACCGGATCCAGAATGAGGGGTTGTATACCGCTGGTAATTTTGATGTCCTCCCTGGTTTACACTCAAAGAGTCCGAAATTCATGTGCTGGTTTAATAAATTCGAAGGCTATTTCAACAGCAAAAATTATCCTGTGGTCAGTGCTTCTGATTACATATTTCAGTTATACGAGTTTGTAAAATACCGATATAGAACTGGCAGGGGAAAAACTTTATTGCTGAAACAGCGATATTTATCTTTGATCTGGCTACAAATATTGTTAGAAACGAGCCAACGATATTGGTAAAGTTATTAAAGCAATAAGGCTGAGGTTTCAGAAGTCTAAGTGAGACTAATTTTGATTTTTTATGATATTTTGTATAACGATAGAGAATAATGTGGAAGGTGAATAAAACTTTCGATTTTCTGGGTTATGGAAAGCTTCTTTATTGAACTAAAGCATCTTCAGTTTCAAAAAAGTTCTCTCCGAATTATGAAACATAAAAATAACATATGTTCCTTTAAAAACTAATATATTGAGAGAAGTTAACAAAATTTTGTAAGATGTACAAACACATCTAACGTTTCTTGTTTGTTTGTTTTTTTTTAGATAAATAAAAAAAATGTTTAAGGAACTAAAAGAATGTTGAAGAACACCAAAAGATAATGGTCAACCTTTATGAAAATTAGAGAATAAAATAAAATTTATTTACCGATCAGTTGCTCATTCACAAATCTCGAATAACCTTGCAGAAAAAATACTATATTCTTGGTTCAAAATTCAAATTGCTGTAATGATTAGCCTAGAGTTTTGATTTTTTCAAAGATGATAGTATAAACCTAAAGTTGCTTCGAAGTACTTAATCGCCTAATACATCATATCGTTTCAGAAAGTTATTTTCATTTTTTAATTTTTTCCAAGAGATTAAAATGTTTTTAAATAAAAACAAAGTCCTATAGAGTATTCTCTTTCAAAGAATTAAATATTTGTTTAAACATTAATATATGTTCAAGACCTCAGTTCTCGAATGTCCGATTATAGAACATTATTAACTACAATTAGCAAATATAGTAAAATTCCCAACGTTCTGAATACACATACTTTCATATTTATTTTTGCACAAGAAATTAAAATGTTCAAGACCTTTTTACTTTGGACATCGATACTTTTCACTAAATGTAGTAAACTTTGTAGGTCTAGCGGACGTAAAAAAAAGGTTTGTATGCGAAATTTATTGTATACCCCTAAATTATGATTTTTGGTAAAAAAATCCGAGTATCCAAAACATTCCTATCCAATAATTTTCAACGAAATAATAACATTTTCATGATGGAATATTTCACTGAATTGCTTAAATTGTCATTTAAAAGCATCAAATTCAAAAAGATAATTGTCAACAACATAGATGAATTTTCAAATAGAAGATAAGTCTTCAAACAAAAAATAAATTTTTAACCAAACAATTAAATTTGCAAACAAGTAGTAACATTTTTAACAACATAAATGAATTTTTAACAAAATAATTCAATCTTTAGCTCACAAAATTAATTTTTGATAAAAAAAAGAATTTTTAAGAAACTAGTTACACTGTTAACATACTAAATGAATCTTCAACTGGAATAAATTAATTGTAAATCAAAAAGATGAAATTTCAACGAAAGAGATTAACTTTTTAACTAAAGTGATAGAATATTTAAGTTAACTAGTACAAATTTTAGTGAAAAAATTAATTTTTAACAAAACAAAATTTTAGAAAAAAAACATTTAAATTTTCAATTAAAAACCATTTATTTAAAAGAATAAAGCTTGCAATAAAATAGGTTAATTTTAACGGAAGAGATGATTTTTCAATTAAAATGCTTAATCTTCAACAAAAAATTCATTTTTCAACTAAAAATCATCAATTTTGAACAAAATATATGAATTTTTAACCAAATACTTGAATTCCCAAATAAAAAAGGTAGATTTTTGAGAAAATAGTTAATTTTAGAATAAAAAAGATAAATCTTTATCCACAAGGTTGAATTTTCTTTCCAAATAAACAAAATTTCAACCGAATATTTAAATTTCCTACATAAAAAAATGAATTTTTTACCAAATATTAGAATTTGGAAGGAAAATTTCAAGCTTTAACCAAAACCAGTTGAATTTTCAAGTCTAAAGGTTGAATTTTCAAAAAATACATGAATTCTCAACAAAAAATGAAGTACTTAATATTTCAGCTAATCAAAATAAATTTTAAAAACAAAAGGGATAAATTTACAACGCATAAATTGAACTTCTAACAAAATATGTCAACTTTTAACCAAATAGTTAAATTTTCAACCTACAAAGGTGAATTATCAATGAAAATGTCAAATTTTCAACGAAATATATGAATTTGCAAATAAATAGTTGAATTTTTAAATAAGAAAGTGATACTTTTAGTAAAAAACAATATTTAGCATCATAAAGAAGTAATATATAAAGGTTCTTTTAAAATTTTAAAAATATCGATGTTCTATTTTATATTAGAATTATACCGAAAATTCGGCACTCTCTCAAAAAGAATGTTCCTAAAATTTTCAGGTTTTTCCAGTACTATTCCAGGTTTTTCTTCAGGTAGAAAAAAATTCAAGGATTTTTCCAGTTTTCAAAGGTTTTCATGACACTAGATCCCACACTAAGAGAGTGCAGAGAGAGGAAGAGAGAGCATATATATGCTTTTCTCAGCGTGGCAGTAGTGGGGATATCGGAAAGGAGATTTCCGAAGAGGAGCAATTTCGAATCGCCTCATAAAAGGGAGACGTAAATAGAGAGAGAGAGAGAGAGAGAGAGAGAGACAGAGAGAAGGTATATAAATATTATATCTTAGTAGAAAGTATACTTATAAGAGAGACACAGAGAGAAGATTCTCTTTATCAATTCATCTCCACGTAATTATTGAACGCACCCTAATTAATAGCGAAGCTTCTGGCATTGATAGTCACTGTTTCGATAATTGTAACTCTCACAGTCTCGCCAATTTCCATGGTATCGACTCTACTTATTTCGAACTTCCTTAACAGAGAAAGTCTATATGTCTCAACTTAAAGTCTGGAGAACTTCCTGTTCTGATATCTAATAACGAAAGTTTCGACGTTGATCTTCGAGACTCACGTATAGAATGTACTTGAAATACATTCGGAAATAAAGTTCTCTCGAGCTAGGATGCACTCACTGCCTTTATGTCAGTTATGACGATTTTTATAATGAAAAGTGAGGAGTTTACGAGAAAAAAGTTACAGATTCATAGATTTTTATTACAGCATATTTCGAAATAAACGACGTGCAGGCCCGATTTTCATTAGGGAATGCTTCTCTCTCGAAAGCATTGCATTTGCTGTTTTATGAGTCCTCCGTAAAAGGGTTGTGTTTTAGTGGAATGAAAAATGAAAGAACACCGTAAAATAGAAATTAAAAAAAGATTAAAAGTTCATTGAAATTCTACAATAATTCTGCGCCAAATAATTTTCTATTATTAATCGCCCTAAGATTTTCGAGAGTGGTTTCTATGTAATACGAGTAAAATAATTAGGCTAATAAACAAAGATTCATCACTCAGAAAAATGTCTGGTTAAATCAACCAGAATTCTGGTTAAATATGCGCTTAATAATTTTTCTGGTTAGATTAACCAAAAATCTGGTTGAATTAATCAGATTTTATGGGGAATTTAACAAGAATTCTGGGCACTTTCTCATCACGCCCCTGCGCGCGGCTCGCTTCGCTCGCAAGTTTGAGCGCGCATAGGGCGCGCGGGTATTGGTTCTCGCGCTTCGCGCTCGATAGTATTTGTATCTCGCGCTTTGCGCTCGATAATTTATTTACCTCGCGCTATGCGCTCGGTATTTATATATTCCTCACACTTGTACACATGCTTTGTAAAACTAAAGGTCATAGAATCGTCAACTGTAATTTGGCGATTGTGACTTCTCT
>JAWWLR010000155.1:25823792-25833939 GCA_035041075.1 Acraspis erinacei | reverse complement strand
TTATTAATTTTTAAATTCTTAATTACAAACAGAGCAAGTGAGTGAAAAACTCAAGTGGCTACTTAGACCTCTGTAACTCGAGACCTACACGCAGTGAGGTCCTTTTCTTTTATGACTAACATCTGGTAAAAATCATTCAAACTATTTGAGAAGAAACCCGAGTAAAGTAATAAAAATAAAATGGAGACCAAGCGACCAATGAAAAGAGAAATTAAGAAACTAGGTGTGAAAAAAAGGGTGAGAACACTCCTACTACAAGAAATGACAACCCACACGCGCGTCTGTAGGGTCTTCTCTCAAGGACCAGGCTATAGTTATACATCTGCTGGGAAGTGGAAACATACTTTAATGCTCAGACCAGGGCGTACCGAAGTACTAAAACATGCGCGCTTACATATTAGAGTTGTCCAAATTTATTCTTTTTCCAATTTTCGTGCACATCGGCCACAATTTTTTTTTAAATTCACTCAAAAATAACTTCGTCTTTTTTTGTTTCTAAAAAAATGAAATTTAGAAGTTCGGCAGCCCCCATGAAGTTTAACAAGTACTTCCCGTAAGAAAAAAATACGCTTTAGTCAATTTAATTCAGAATCATCAATATATTAGGTAAATCGAACTGAAATTGGAGATTACTCTTCACAATTAGCTCGAGAATAGAAACCAAAAATTACTTTTCAAATATCACCTTGTAAGCTTGTTTCACAGGTTCTCAAAAAAACAACACAAGTAAAAAATTATTTTTTGCAAGTTTTTGACGGTAATTATGATTTTTTACGGTTTCTTTTATACAAATTGTTATCTCATGCACAAAATATTACTTTCTACTGGTAATAAGATATATAAATAAATTTTTTAAACAATTTTTTTTTAATAATAATTTCTTTAACTAATTCTAGAATGCTGCGGTTTTTTTCGTATATATTCAACTATTTGTCGACTCTTCACTTAGAACGAGCTAATTATTAAAAGCATTTTAACCAAATTAAAGGTTGAAAGAATTAGTTATTGTTAAGAAACATCTTCTCTTGTAATAATGCTAGATAGTTGCGGCCTTTGGTAAGGATTTTAACTTTTTATCCAATATTTTACTTAGTGAAATAATACTTTTTTGAAAAACTTATACTTCCTAATGAAATTTTTTTAATTTGCATAGTATTTTTTTTAGTAGAAAAAATGTTCTTGAATATCACATTTGTAATTAAAATAAAAATAATAAGGAAAATTCGGGATAAATTAGTCCTGAAAAAAATTGTGTAAAGTTTGTTTGGCTCGGAGAAAATGTAGAGAGAATTTTTGTTGTTGGAGGCGCACATATTTTTAAACTAATTTTGTAATACAATTTTTATAAAGTAATTGTTTTTTCAATTCAAACAATAATATAAATTTGAAATAATATAATTTATAATAATTAATAATATAGTAATTACTAATAATTTGTAATAATAGAAAGAGAAGTCTAAAAAATACTGAAAAATAAAATTCCCAAATTATAAAATTTCCTAATAATAAAATTGCCGAAATATAAAATTCTCGAATGGGAAAATTGCCAAATAATAAAATTTCTGACAGAGTATAATAGTACTGAATTTGACAATTCAGAACAGGAGTTTTCCGAATAATATAATATTTGTATCAATGAAATGTGTTTTTAATATTTAAGTGTTTTAAAAATTATATTGCTTAAATTATGGAAAATGTTCTCCACGATCAAAATGCTTATTTAAAAAAAAAATTAATAAAGGAACGTTTGAGGATCAAGTATTTTAAATTTTATTTTTGTATACAGTTTTTATACAATTACTGCTGTTTTAAATTTATGAAATTAGATTTTTTTTTTTGTCGGTAACTTTATTATTCGGGAATTTTCCAATTCTGTAATATTATAAGCTGTTTGGGAAATTTCTAAAGCTGAATTTTTATGTTTCGGCAATTTTATAATTTCTGTAAATTCATGGACCAAGAATTTTCCAGTTAGAGGATATAACACTATCGGAAATGTTATTTTTCGGGAATTTACATTTTTCTTAATTTTATAATTTCAAATTTTTTCTATTTCGAATAAAATTATTCAATTTTCAAACTTTTAATTTGAAGAAATACCATTTCAATTCCTTAAAATTTCAAATGAACTGCTAATTTTCAACAAATTGAATTAGGTATAATACAATGTTAATTTTTTTCTGGTGTAATTAGTCTATTCTTAACATTTTCGTCGAAAATTATTCAAATTAAAGAAAAATTTTAATTTTAAAAAAATTTTTAAACGTAAAAAATCAAGAGTAATTAGTAATATAAAAATATAAAATTATCTGACTTTTATTTTGAAAAAATCGAGGAACATTTTCAATTTTGAAAAAAAAAAAATTCTAGACCACCCTAACATTTATAAGCAAATTGCGGGTAGGCAAATAAAAACAGAGCCGAGTGAGACTTATTTTTATTTAATTACATTTGTATTCATTTGCGGACTAATTACCGTATAATGAGAGCGTAGCATCCGTGCTTAGCCAAAGAGAAAGAAGGGTCATGTATTATCATATTTCATCCCAGCACTGACTGGCAGACATATGTCTGCCAAATGTTACCTCGCATTTTATGACGCATATTATTTTTAGCAACGTTTTTTAAAAATAATATTATGAAAACCCTTTGTTTTTTCCAGGACTGAAATTGTACAGAAATTATTGCGTAGACTCTGAGTATTGTTATTAATTATTATTATTACCAGTAATAAATGCACGCGCAGCAAGCGCGCGTTCACAAGCCTAAATTTTTATAACATGAAAAATTTAAACAATTTAAAAATCCCTTATTAATCAGTTTTTAAGTATTAACAGTTTTGAACAATTTTTAACAAATAATTAATAATTTCAAATTGAAAGCTGATTGAGAGAAAAATCCTTTTTCAGAAATAAGCGCCTTATTATGCTAGGTGTGGCAAGTCAAATTTTTCAAGGAATCTGTATTATCATCAGATAATACCAGAAATTCGTGAGTCTTTACGGAATAAATGGAGCTATGAATTAGGAGTAGCTTAATGGAAAAGACATTAAGAAATTATGTTGTTTGTTATTTGCATTAGAAATTTTCAAAATCCAAAAACTTAGAACAACAATTTTTGAAAATTTGATAATGCTATTAAAAATTAGTTGGTGTTATTATTTTGTATAAAGTTTTCCGATTACAGGTCAATCGAGTAGAAAATTTTCAAAAAGACGACGAAATTCCAAAACTTTAATCGAGCAACGTGAAATTTTCAGACAGATATTTTTCTTTTTGGAACTTCGGCTGAAAAAGAACACTTTTAGATTTATCAGTTTTCACTGTTCAGTGACAATAAAGGAATGCGTTTCAGAAACTTTTTCCAAATATCTTTTCTGTTTTTGAAGCATCTCCATCACAAAAAGATCAGAAGTTTCTTTCAATCTTTGAAAACTTGATAGAATTGTATAAAATGGTGACGATGCTTTCCAATTCTCAGAAGTGTTCCGGTTGAAATGGTCTGAAAGGTTCAAAGAAAAAAAGTCCTAAAAGTATGACTGATTTAATTTAATTTTGGACTTAAAGTTAGTTACCTAGACGTTTAGGCTTCAGTTAAATAATTTTCTTACTAATTTCAAGTCCAAAATATAGACCTATTTTGGATTTAATGATGTTAAAATTTTCATTTTAAAAAATCGTCTAGGTTTTGTTAAACCTTGATTTATGCTCGTTTCCAGACTTGAAGTTAGATATAAGACCATGTTTTGCCTTATAGCGGAATCCTTTTTTTAGTTTGAAAAAAAATGTTTAAAACCGATTTTCTTAATTCAAGAACAATCCCATTTCCAATCATGAAAAATTTTAAGAAAAGTTTAAGTCGCGTATTTAGAATCTGGTCTTAAAACATATCATTCTATGATGAAAATAAAGGATCACGTTTTTCGTAGTATTTTCCGAACGAGCGGAGGTATTGTTCTTTTTTCGGCGTGAGAGTTCTTACTGTACTAATTAATTCCAAAAGAATAATAATATTAAATGTACAAAAAAGGCAGATATCTTTCGGAAATTTTTGAAACTGGATTTCTGAAAAACAATTAAGCACAATATAATGTTTAATATATCGAAGATTTTATTTCTGGAAGTACTTTTTTAATGGGCTTACGTTTTTTATTGGCTAGTTTTAAGTACCAGGAAAGACTCAATTTAAATCTTCCGTCCTTGTATAGTTCTAGGCGGACTGTTCTTTCTTAATTGTATCCACGAGAATTAACCCCTATGCTTTCGATTGGTACGGAATTGAGAAGAAATTATGGAAGGGGAACTTGGGAAGATGCGAAAAAATGATGGCAGGGTAAGTAGGGGAAATGAGGGGAACTAAAGTAGGCGGAGTAAGAGTAAGGGAAGTAGGAGAATTGGGAGGAAATTAGACGATGCTAACTAGAGCAACCTCTGGTGGAAGAAGCGGGTGGAGGGAGTGAGGGGAAATGTATTAGCAAGTAGTGGAAGGGGAGTGTTGACCGAGGAAGTGGGGGAAAAGGGGAAGTACATAAAGAAGGAATTGCGGATGTGAGAGGAAGCGAAGGTTAGAATTTTGAAAGGGAATTAGGGGTAGAGAGATGCAGCAGGGGAATGATAGGGGAGTATGGATGGGAAATTCTGGAAGGGGGAATTTCGAGAGACTTAATTAACAGAATAAAAAGAAAAACGAATTTTTGGATTTGTTAAATTAAAAAGGTTTGGTGGATTAAGTATAAGACTTACCGGTTAGATGTTGACGAAAAGTAGAGGTCCATGTCCACTCTGGATTTCCAAGTTTCCTGGAGAAAAGGCATTCCAGGTGAAGGATACTTCCGGGAAAAACAGCCAGAGCCCCTGAGGGTTCTATGGATGCGGATCCCGCGGGAAGTCCGAAAAGTATCGTCGGGGGTACATCCTCTGAAATAAGTGAGAAACGTTGCAGTACACTCGAAGACGTGTGTAACCCTGCGAGTGACGTACGATACTTAATTCAACTTAGAGTTTTATGAGACTGTAGGGCTATGTGAAAAGTAAATCTTCAGCAATTGAAAATCTCGTATGGCGCGAAACTTTCAATGTGGTTCAGTCCGAGCTAGAGTGACATCTGAAGTCATTATTTTTCCGAAGTGTAAGATTATAGAATTCATCGTGCGTTATTCAGTGGCCATTTTTGGAACCAGTAATCTGCCGGTCTACCTTATTTGGAACTAAAAATATGTCAACAACTGATACCAATCAGTAAAGGGTTAAATGACACTTACTTTTCAGAGGGCGTTATAGGATCTCAACACAGTGCTTTTGATTAAATAATAATAAATAAAATCAAATAAATAAGTACCTATAAGTTTATATAAAATTCTATATAAATTAATACAAATATTAAATCCAGTATAAACATGACGCCATTAAAGGACATACAATGTTGTTGGGTCCAACACGCTTTGTGTACTCTGGACTTAAAAAGTGAATAGTAGAAAATTACCTGTATTTTTCACGCAAAATTTACAATTTTCTCAGCTAGTATTTTTACATTATTAAAAATAAATAAAAGCTCCTATTTATTTTTAATATTTTTACAATATTTGAAAAGAAATAAACACTCTTATCTGTTTATTGTAGGGTTTAGCGTCTTTCACCTTTCCTCCACCACACCTGACCATTTGATCGTTTTCCACTTAAATGTGAGAAAGAAAATCCAGCTATTTTTTATTGAAAATTTAGTTATATTGTTTAGGGTAGAACGATTTTGCTAAAAAGTCCTCGTGTTTGGTTGAAAAGTTTTCTTTCTTGTTCGAAAATTCAACTTTTGATAGAATCGTATTCTTTTTCCTGAAAAATTCTACTGTTTGGTTGAAAATGAATATGTTTTACTTACGGAATGAACTGTTTTGTTAAGAATTCATCTTTTTCGATGAATTTAAATGTTTCTGGAAATATTTTTTAGTTAAAATATGAACTATTACATTTTTCGTTGAGAATTCACCTTTTTTTAAATTCAAATAATTGGTTGTAAATGGAACTGCTTTGTTACAAAATAATTTTGTGAATGGCAGATTCATAATATTAAGTAAAAATTCATCTATTTGTTTGAGAATTCACATTTTTTTTAATCCTCTTTTTTGGTAGAAAACTACTTTGATGGTAGAAAGTCAATCTATTTGGCTGAAAATTCAACTACATAGTTGAGCTTTGCACTCCTTTATTAGAAATTATTTTTTTCTTTTGGTTAAAGAATCACAATTCTAGATGAAAGTTCACCTCTTTGGATGAAAATTTAACTAGTTTTTTTTTAAACTATTATCCTTTGGTCAAAAATAATTATCATCTGTTATCAAATTTCTTTCCTGTTAAACACTGAACCACTCCTTTTAAATATTTATAATGGAAGTTCAAAATTCATCTCTTTGGTTGAAAATGTAACAATTTTTTTTAAATTCGTCTTTTTGAATAAATTTAACTGTTTTTTATTCAAAATAAAAATATCTTTCAATTTAAATATCAAATATTATATTTTTATTCAGAATCCATATTTTCTGGTTGAAGATTTTTGATTTAAAAATTGATTTCCTTAGTTAAAATTGTAACTATTTGGTTTCGAAATCTTGCATCTTCTTTAAGATTTGTCTTTTTTGTTAGAAAACTAATGTTCATGACTAAAATTCATCTTTTTTGTTGAAAATTTAACTATGGGGATAAAAAATCGTTCTTTTCTTGTTAAAAATTCATTTTTCTTACTGAAAATTTAATTACTTCAGATGAAAATTTATCATATAAGCAGCAAGTTGATCTCTTTATTTAAACTTATAACCGTCGTGTTCCGTATTTGTCACTGTTGGTAACAAAGTATTCTCTATAGTGGAAAACTTATATATTTGGCTGAAAATTTAACTATTTGGTTAAAATTTAAGATTTTTCTTAAAAATGCACATTTTTAGCTTGTAAAATGAACAATTTAGTTTAAATTCTTGTTCTTTTCTGAAGCAAAAACCATTTTGTTTAAAAATATAACTGATTTTTGAAAGGTGTATTTTCTGGATGAATTTAACTGTTTTTTTATTTAAAGTTTTAATACTTTTTGGTCTAAGTAACAACTATTACAATTTTGATTCAGAATTCATCTTTTTTTGTAAAGACGTATCTTCTTAGTTGCAAATTTATCTTTTTGGTTGAAAATTCATCTATTTGGTTAAAAATTCATCTAATTTGTTCTAAAACTTTTAGGCGCTTCAAAATAATTTGAGTGTAGCAAATACATTATTTTGATTTAAAAGAATCTATGTTTTCAAATAATCTCCAGATTTTTCCTATTTTATAAGTATTATAACCTGTAACGGCCGTTATCGAAACAGTTGAAAAAAAAAGTTTTTTATTCTTCTTATAAGTTCCTTGGAATTTGAATATTTCAAAATATATGTAGGGTCGTAAGCCTTCGCAAAATGTAAATTTTTCTCTATGTAATATAATATATTATGCACGACACCGTCGATGTCGGTCCTTCGTCACTTTATAGAGGTTCGCTGGAAAACATGTTTGCAGTGGGTGTTATTAAATTTTTTAAATATGCAGCTTTACGGGCGAAGAATCTGGGTGTTTGAAGCATATAACGGAAATTTTAAATGAAGGTAAAATAGGATGATAAAGGCAGAATTGCTGTATACCTATGTGTAAATGGATGCGTGCACTTGCCTTAAACAAAGTGAAACATTTTCCTTACAAAGTGTTTCGGCTCTTCTATGAGATTAATTTATGGCGCCGGTATGAAAATCTCAAAACGTAGATATAATTTATTATTATTTATTATTATTGCTATTATATCAATCACAATTTTATGTCTTAATTTTAAAAAATCTTGAAAATAAGTCAACCAAAAACTACGAATTTTGTACAAAACAGATCAATTTTGAACCAAAGATGTGAATATTCAACTAAAAAACATGATTTTTCAATTTCAAGTTTGACTTTATTGAATTTTGATGTTTTCCACCTGAAAAAATGTAATTTTCAGAGTTTTTATAGCTATGAAACTTTAAACGTTCCCAACATTTAAAATTCTTCAATTTTGAACTCTGAAAATGAAAGTGATTTTTTTCCAGAAATCACATTTGTTGGTAAAAAAATCTATCTTTTCTATCCTGATATGATACTCATGAATAATATATTTATCATCTTTATAATTTCTGTAATATTTTTATTCAAAATTATAATTTTGCATGCGCAATTCTAAAAACATTTAATTTTTATCTTATTTTTCTAATTTTAATTATACTTTGTTTTATTTTTGGGTCTTTTTCTTATAGTTGCGTACTGTTCGGTCTAACGGATTTGTAATTAAACAATTTTGAATTAAATACATCCAGGATAAATTCAAACCAACTAAAAATTAAGAATTTTTATCTCAAAATGTTGTGACTTATTCTTTCCAATTTAAAGTTTTACATCTAATATCTTAAAATTGGCCGATCTTTAGTTGAAGATTAAAGAAAAATATTTAAAATTAAAAAATATTATATTAAAAACATTTGGGAATTCATAATGTATCTTAAGTAAGCGTTATAAATTAAACAATTTGAAATAAAAGAGTGAAAAATGACGTGTTGTTAATGTCCTAAGTTTTTATTTCGGCAAGAAAATTGAAGAGATTGAATTTTGAACAGTATTATCAAAAATTTAAAAATGATTTATTTTTAAACGATTCAAATTTAGCCCAAGGAAATTGTAGGACTTTTAGTGTAAAAATTATATAATTTCAGAATTATTGCTAATTAACTTTTTTTGGGGGTTTTGAACTAGGTTCGGATTTGATTAATTTTCAATTTTCCGTAGTAGAAATCTCTATATATGTAATTTTTTCCATTTATTTGAATTCTGAACATTTTGAAAATGTCCGGTTTTCGAATTTTTAATCCCAAATAATTAATTTTCGAGATTCTTTCCTTAAAATAAAGTACTTTCAATTCCGTATTATTATCTTTAACAGCTTTTATCCAGAAATGATACAAGTGCAATTGCTATTTATTCTATTCGAAATCTGGTGTCTTTCCAAATTTTACCTAAATTTGAAACAATTTAAATTGGAACGTTTTCAATTAAAAATCTTTCATTATATTTCATGAAATTTTAAACGGTTTTTATTTCAAATTATTAATTATTGCTTCAAAAATGTTTCCAATGATTTCAAAGAATTTCAACATATTTTAAGGTAATTCCTAGAATTTCCAAAGGTTTAAATTATTTTAAGAAATTTGCAAAGCTTCAATGAATTTCAAGGGATTTCAATCAAGTATTTTAGTTTTTCCTGCAGCTCAAGGGATTTCATTGAGCTTCAAATATTTCAAGATATTCACAGAAATATTATCAGTTTTTATATAATTTCACAGGATTTCCAAGTATTTGATATTTTAATGGATTTTAAGGAATTTATTCACAAGAATAAAGGTATTTCCAACTATATTAAAAATTTGAAATTTTTTTAAACGTTTTAAATAAATTTCAATTACCCTAAGGGCTTCAAGAGATTTTAAGAGTAACTCCAGGGTATTTTTAGCATATTTCATATGATTTATAAATATTGGAATAACTTTACGGGATTTTCAAAGCTCTCAAGGTATTTGAATATATCTTCGAGTATTTCAGGAAATAGCATACGATTTCATAGAATTTCACGGATTTTTGGAAGGGTTTGATTGGATTTCAACGGATTGTAATGATTTCAAAGGATTTTTAAAGTATATCAATGGGTATAAAAAGGAATTTCATAAGATTGAGGGAATTTAAATTTGATTTCCAAGAATTAAAGTGGTTTCAATTTTTTAATTTTAAGAACTACGTTTTTGTAATCAATATCAAGAGAGTCATACATTTTTTATTAGAAGAGTTATTTGCATGAATCCCACCGAATGCTAGTTTTTTATAATGAAATTTAAAAACTGGTAACCTTCGAAACTGATTAAGCTCAAATGTAATGCCCGTAAAAATTAAATAATTTTAAAAAGAATTAACAACTTTAAATTCAATGTTAGTTTTATCTGGTAAATAAATCTAGCACAGAAAACTAAAGGTTAAAAAAAAGGGGAACGTGTCGCGGGACACGCATTGGGAACGAAGTTCCTCGTTACTTCCTCGCATTGAATGATTCGCGCACTCGAGA
>JAWWLR010000155.1:25789941-25803330 GCA_035041075.1 Acraspis erinacei | reverse complement strand
CTGGATCCAGAATATACCTTGCCACTAAAATAAAAAATTTTCATATGTATCTTTTCTTTCTTCATACATTATATTAAGTGCTTTCTTAACTCCAAGGGGGTGTCGGATTAGCCCCACGATTTTCCGTTCGACAATTCTTCCATCACTTGACTTTTTTCTAATAATTGATTAACAAAGTTTCATTCTGATTTTTTTTTCCTCTTTTTTCTTTTTGTCTGTAATTTTTATTTTTAACAAGATTTTTTTCAGATTACAATTGGAGCATTTTTGTTGCTTTCTTGTGGTAAAAATTTGGTCGTTGAATTCTTGTTTTTTTGCATGAGTTTTCATCAATTTGATGATTGGAGGTTAAATATAAATATAATATATATATAAATATAATAATAATAAATATAATATAAATATCATAATTCATAATGATCAGTAAAAAAATTTCAGCTAACCGGTTCAGTCCAACTTGCCCCTATTTTTATAGCACTTTTTTTTAATCCTAGAATAACTTTAAACTTGATATAAATGCAAAAATGTTTTCCATTTACCGAACTATTTGGGTATATTTTAATAGCTAAGTATACTTCCACCACTATTTATTAAAAGTCCCAAATCTCCGTTATTTTAATATTAGTAACTAAAAGTATGGCCTAAACAAATTACCAACCTTACGGAAGTAATTTTGAATTGAATGCAAATGCATGAATCATTATGCAATAAAGTTGGTTAATAAAAATGATTTCCACGTTCTCTGCAGAGGGAAAGGAGTGCAACTTTGACTTTTGACCTCCTTTCAGCACATCTCATGATAATGGGCATATTATACAGGGACAGGGAGTCATAAATCATAAGCCATATGTCTGTAATTTATGAAAGTTTCGACAGTCGAACAAGAGCTTTCTATGTACGATTTTTCGATTTGAACGAGTACTGAATCGGGGATCTTCCGTAGGAGCGGAAAGGCATTTGACTCGTGATCGGAATTCGTGGCATCTCTTTCGGCTATACTTCCTTTTGAACGAGATTCCAGCACTCACATTCGCATCGAATCACTCAACATTCTGGCTAAGTACGTGGCTGAATTTATGGATCGTTCTGTACTCGAAATTACTGCAAATCCAAAAATTCGATTTCATTCCATATCTAATCGGGGAAACAATAAATTCCAGTTGATCAATTTGGTCTAGAAATTTAATCAAAATGATTTGCAATGCTTTTATACAGACATCGGATTTTTTATTTGATCTGAAACTGGTGAATGAAAATGTGGTTTAAATACTTCATTTTGCAGGAAATTGAAAAATAAATGAGAAACATTTTTAACATTGGAATGGAGTTGAGTTTTTGAATAGCTTCTAGCAATCAGAGAATACAATGAAGGTTGATTTTAATGGCCTAAATAACTTAAATTTGAATCTTGAATCAGAAAATAAAAAAATTTGACATTTTTTTTTAGCAGCACTACTAGCAAGCAGTGAATATTTTTTTATATTTAAAAATTAGTCAAAGTCATATTTTATTTTATTTGAAAATATAACCCTAGGTCAAAAAGTTGTATATTGTTTGTATATAGAAGACAACACAAGGATATTTTTAGTTTTTTTCCTCTAAATTTTTCTCTATAAAACAAATAAAAAATATCAATGTTTTGTCCACCATATATAAACAACATATAAACTATATATAATTTTTTCACCTAGGACTGTTTCTTTTTTTTAAATTAATCTTTTCCTCTTCAAAAATCCAATATTTGATTAGAAATTCATGTATTCTGTTATGGCGAATTTTTTTATATGAAACGATTAACTTTTCGGATGAAAAGTCAAACATTTATTTAAAATTTAAAAACCTTTGTTAAAAAATTAATTATTTGTTCTTTACTATGTTGTTGATCATTACTTTTTGTTAATCAAAAATTAACTTATATGGATTTAAAATGTAAGTATCCTATTTTTGGATAAAAGTTGATCTTTTCTGGTTGAAAACTAATCTTGTTGATTTAAGAATTATATCTTCGGTTGAAAATTTAACTACTTTGTTGAAATTTAAACTACTTTCATTAAAATTATTTTTTCATTTGAAAATTAGTCTTTTTAAGATAAAATGTAACTATTTCATTTTTGGTTCAAGATATATCTTTTTTGGTTAAAAATTAATATTTGGAAGTTGAACATTCAACTATCTTTTTATCCACTTGTAAAACATAAGACCATCACTCATATTGTCTTTTTTCTGAACATCGTGCAGTTCTAAAACATAAGACAATCAGTCATATTGTTACTTATATATGACTTTCATACAGTCCTACAATATGATAGATCACTCACATTGACATTTGTTTATGAATTCTATACAGCTCTAAAACATAAGAAGATCATCGACAATGTCCTTTTTTCTGAATATCATGCAATTCTAAAACATAAGTAGATCAATCAAATTTTTACTTGTTTATAAATTTTTATGATTTAATGCATTCTTAAAAGATAAGAAGAAAAATCAAATTGCTCATTTTTTATGCATATGTTCTAAAATAAAGGCGATCACTCACATTGTTATTGGTTTAGGATTTTTAAACAGTTCTAAAACATAAACGGCGACTCAAATTGTAATTTCTTTGTGAATTTAATACATTTCTAGAAGATAAGAAGATTCAGAACATTATTTTTTTGTTTATGAATTTTATTCAGTCCTTAAACATAAGACGATCACTCATATAATTATTTGATTCTGAATGTTCTGCATGTCCCAAACATATGTCGATCAATCATATTGTTACTTGTTTAGAAATTTCATGCAGTTCTAAAGCATGAGACGATCACTCAAATGCCATTTGTTTCTGAATTTCATGCAGTTCTAAAACATAAGTCGATAAAGCACAATCTTTCTTTTTTACGATATACATACATCTTTTAAACAAAAGGAAATCAATCTCCTTGCAGTTTGCTTCTGAATTTCATTCCGTTCTAAAACAAAAGACTATAACTCACATTGCATTTCTATCAAAGATAAGAAGATGAATCACACTGTTTCTTGTTTATATGTATACTTAGCTCAGTTCTTCAACATAAGAAGATCACTCATACAGTTATGTTTCCGAATGTGAAGAATTTCTAAAATATAAGTCAATCAGTCACATTGTTCTTGTTTATAAATTGCATACAGTTCTAAAACTAAAAAATAAGAGGGTCAATCACATTGTTACTTATTGATGAATTTCATGCAGTTATAAAATATAAAAAGATCAATTATATTTTTATAATTTATTAATATCATTCGTCTCGGAAGCATAAGGCAATCAATCACATTCTCATTTTTTTAAATTTAATGCAGTTCTAAAACACAAGAGAATCACTCAGATTTTTTATTTGTTTATGAATTTCTTGCAGGTTTAAAACATTAGAGAATTACTTAAATCGCCAATTGTTTGTAAATTGTATGCAGTTCTGAAGCACAAAACGATCACTCACATTGTTATTTGTTTATGAATTTGATGTATTTCTCAAATATAAGAGGATCAATCACACTGTTACTTATTTCTGAATTTCATACAATTTTAAAACTTACAATTCATCATAAAATAAATAACCAAAACATATAAATCTAAAACAATTGTAATTTTTTTCTAAATTTCGTGCAGTTCTAAAATATATGTGGATCAATAAAATTGCTACTTGTGTATAAATTTGATACAATTTTAGAAAAAGAGCCGATCATAAACACTCTTTTTTTTTAATCAATCCTGTTATGTTTTAGAACTGCATGAAATTCAGAAACAAATGAAGATGCGATTGATCGCCTTACATTTAGAACTGTAATCATAAGCAAGCATCAATCTGATTTAGCTTCTTATATTTCAGAAGTGTAGAAAATGCACATTTGAACATCTGATGCCAAGAATAATATTGAATACCAGTTTTCAGAAATTGAAAAGAAGGGTGGTTCTAGCAATCTCAAAACGATTAATCCAAATTTAAACTTTTTTAGATAAGCATTTTTTATGAAAAAAGAAGAGTATATATATTTTAAATTAGAGTAGATTCAAATCTGAGTAAATTATTTGCTTCGACTTCTTTCAAAAAAATTAAAAACCCTTAACTAAAATGGTTGAAATATCTTTATGAACAATTTTAACTGCAATTATCTATTAAACTAGACCTGCTAGCAACAAACGGAAACAAGATTAGTGTTAAGGATTGAAAAATATTTTATAGACGATATTTCACATTCAGCGAGAATTGCAGGTCATTTTTGTTAATCAGTGTTTTACCTACGAAACATTTTTAAGAATTAAAAACCTCGTTCCTTTTTTTATTATCGAAAATGAGGTAAAGGAGAAATACGAAAAATATTTTATCGTAATATCATCTTTCCGGAAGGAAAAAGATAAAGTTATTAAATTATATCGGGATTCCTTTACTGAATATTCGATATTACATTTTTCTCACGTTGAGTTGGGCACAATATTGAAATTCTTTACAGTTCGGGTCTTAGTTCCACTTCATAAAGGCTTCAGTCAAGTTCTCGGATCTTTCCATCAATCTCAAGAACAATCTCGTTACCCTAAAAACTTTAATTATCGCGCCTTAAATCTCTCGGAATTCCTGTCGAGGCAAGACTCATTTCGCCTTTTCGCTTAGATTAAACTTCTCCGTCACTATCTCGAAAGATACGACTCTTCATGTCTTACTCTTGACTGTTTTATTTAAGAGAAAATCTAAAAAGGAAATATGAATGCAAACATTATTTTTTTATAGTGCTTCCGGGCTTGACTATCCTGGTGATTTAAGTCATTTGCAGTACATTGAGAAATTATAATAAATCAAAGGATTCCATCCTCTATAATAGAATAGTGATAATGACAATAAAATACTTTAAAGATTTTACTTGGTAAGCGTCTAAAATAAAACAAAATATTTTAATCGATTACTGGAAACATAAAATCTCTACTTTTCATTTGTTCAATCATTTAAAAAATTGTTAAGCACATTTATATTTTTAATAAGTGATTTCACATTCTGCATTAAAACCTTCATCGCTACGTCACACATCGTCAAAAGTCTGTTAAACACCCCTCCTCATCTAAAATTTTGAAGGGCACCTTAGCATATTATCATATCGGATAATATAAATACTATAAAATAATTTGAATGGCTAATTTTTTCTTAACTTTTCCGGCAGATGAGAAAAATTTTACTATAAAAATCGAATTTTAATGTAATATAAATAACCAAAAATTCCTTACTCTTTAATTAAATGTATTAAATTATAGATCAATCATTCCTCTCGAATCAGCACAGCTTTCATATTCTAGAGTGAGCTATAAATTATAAGAATTAAAAACTTTTTATCTTCAGAATCTATTTTAAATATATTATAAATGACGATAACTTTCTTAATCTTTGGGAAAATTTATTAATATTATAGATGAATCGATTTGTCTCGAAGCAAAAAACCCAGCAATCTTTTATATTCTCAGATGAACTTTGAATTATGTTAATGAAAAAAGTTTTTCTATAAAAAAAACGATTTTTAAATTATAATTAAGTGCTAAAAAATGCAATAAATATGTTTGGAAATCCTTTTGTCAGTTTCATGAAAAAGAGATTAAATACTTCTAACAAATTTGGAAAATGTTACCATTAAAAGCTTCCTCCGCGAGGAATCAAAAATTAATGTTGTGGTTGAAAATTCGTCATTTTTAGTGAAAGTTTATCTGTTTGAAAATTTCAATATTTTGTGGAAAATTTCTCTTTTTCTGGTTAAAAATTAATCTTTTTAGGTGCAAATTTTACTATTAAATTTTCGTATCAAAAATTGATCTTTTTTAATTGGGAACTTAACTACTTGTTTAAAAATTGACATATTCTGTTATAAATAATACCTTTGTTTCAATTGTATCTAGTATTTAAATATTACTTTTCAACTACTTCGTTAAATTCTTTTAATACCTTTTTTAACTCAAGTATCAACTGTTTCTGTTTGCATAGAAAAGATTTCTTGGTGTGTTACTAGTTTTCCAAAAATTTGTTATTTTTTTAATTAAAAAATGAATTTTCGTTTAGGAATTGAAAGCATTTCAAAATCAATTTAATATAATACCATCCTTTTGGTTTCAAATTATATATATATTGTTTTGAATATAAAAATGAAAATCTGGACTATATCAGGTTCGTGTAAATATAAAAAAGTTTAAAACGATCTAAAATTTAATCGAAGAAACGTTTCTACAGGTAAAATTTTTTTAATGTATAGTCGATTGAATGTTAAAATTATTTGAATTATTTAAACATTTCACTAGCACAACGCTATACACTAAATTTTCTCATTCATTATTAAACTTTTAAGAGAATTTCAGAAACTATTAGTATATTGAAAACGCATATATATGTTTTTTATTAGAAGCAAAATTGTATTGGGCAACATTGAAAAACGAAAAATAAAATAAGAACTTATTAAGGTTGTAACAGCATGTCCGGCAACGACTTCTGCAATTTCGAACCATAACGTCACGTGCGTTCAATGAGAAACTAGAAATACTAAGAAGTAAATGAAATTGGACATTTTGCACTTCTTTCTTTACTTTGCAAAATACAACATTTACTGTTCAATGTTTTTACTATTATATTATTATATTATGATATTATTATATTATTACAAAAATAACTATTGCGTGTTTATATTTTTCATACATTGCAAACTGGATTTAGTAAAAAAGTAAGCAATATCAGTACTTTTTGAAAAGAAAAGTCGATTTTTTAGTCATTAGTTATTCTCAGCCTACACTATTAAACCGATTTTTACTTATTTTATCATTATTCATTTATTTTATTTTTATTTCCTAATGAATGGGTATGAATCTGCCAGATCTTTCTGTCATTTTAATTAAATTCAGTACTAATCGAATTTATATGATCACCATACACTGAAAAAGATTACCTAAATCAAAGAAATGTAGTACTGAAGATGTTCAATCAAAAATTTTTTCCTTATTTTAATAAATATGTAAAAATGTGTAAAAAATATGTAAAAATATGTGATTGAACGTATTCAGTAGTATATATTTATTGTATTCAAGTAGTCTTTTTTATCATTGCAGGGAACATTCATAATTTTGTTTTGCATGTCCCTGTGAAAATTATGTTAACAAAACTATACGGCATGAAATCTTTTAATTTGAAACAAGTATTTGAATACCTAAAATTTAGTATTGAAAAAGACGTAGATTCTCACCAAAAAAAAACTACGCTGCAAAAAGTTCCGCCAAGTGAAAAATTATCAGTATAAAATTCTTAGTTTGTGAAATGAAATTTGATAAATTATTTCTAAAAGATATCTAGATGTTTTGATTTAACTAAATTGAAAAAATTACAGAAACTGCGAGAATGGATTAAAAAGAAAAAAGTAAAATCTTAGCGTGATTTTGAATTTTTAAAAATAATAATGATATTAATCGCGCCAAGATTTTCTATTTTTATTTTGTAGTACACTCGTAAAATGTCTTTAGTTTTTCAATTTAATAAGGTTACAAATTTGGACATCATAAAAATCATATAGTAAACTTTTATTTCGTAAATTGTGTTAATTGTAGTGATAACTTTCTACTGTGTAGAATTGTTTGCATCGCTTAGATGATAGATGTTTTTGGCGGTCCTAGCTAGGCCCTTGCAGGGGACTGCATAATGGCCCCTTTATTATTTCTACAAAAAATTCCAAGTCCGATCACCCAGTTAAAAATTTAGTCTAAAATTGAAGATTAAATTGTTATAAGAAATTCCAAATCTAATTTTTATCATAATCTTTTTTACCTTGTTTTATGAATAATATGATTTTCTTCGTGTTTTATGAGAACTGGGTTGTAATATAAAATAAATCAAGGGATATAGTGATTTACATTTGTAATAACATTTTAAAAAGTAGAAATGTCAATGAACAATTTACATTCTAAAAATTTCACAGTTTCATCTTTCACAGTTTTATTTTGTTTTCAATATACTAATTTTAATGTACGATTCCGACTGTTAAGTTCCGTAACATGATTCAACAATTCCTTTTGACGTAATTTTGCGTTTGCCAGCACACACTTTAAGAAAGTACGCCTAAAACGTTGCTTATTTGCGAATTTCTTATTTATTTTGAAATTCATCTTTAACCTTTAGAAAATGACGAAGGAAAATTTTATTTTATTTTAAAAAGGAGGTGTTATTTGTTCGACTTCATGCGTGTTTTCTTCACGTGGCGTTTTTGCGGTTAAAACTGCCTAATCGTATTCTTTTTCTTTTAACATAGATGATAAACATCACTCACTATAAGGTCAGAAAGCTTATAATATAGCTTTGATAATTTTCATATTTATTTGCAATTATTATATATAAAGCATCTTTAATCAAAAGTATAAAATAAAATTCCGTTTATTTTGATGTTATTACTTTCGAATAAACACATTATATATTTAATAATATGCTAATTATTTATAAAGTCTAATGAATCCAAATTAAACACAAATTTCAAAAATTTGAAAATGCTCTTGCAGAGAAATAAAGGGGCAAACTACTGTGCGGCCTCTGTATGACTGAGCGGGGCACTACAGAGGGCCACTTTATTGGCCTTCGTTGAGTAGGGTCAACGTAGTAATGGGGAAAATTACCATGGCCCTCGCGGGGGCCAACTCCAGATTTTTACACGGGTAACGTTTTTTTTAACAAAAATTCGAATATCTCCAAGACTACGATCGACGCAGTGCGGTTTTTTTTTTTGACATTACACATTTCCTGTTAATTATTCCGCTTAAATCAATCACGAAGATAACGCGTTTAAGTAATGAAAAAATCTACTTTGAGTGGAGAAATTATTGACTGAATTAATTAATTTTCCATAAAGAGGATTTAAAGAGATGGCGACGAACAATAAAAGTCATTCAACGCGAAGTTCACAGGCTTCTTCCTCTTAGCGGAATTGATCGTGTTGGAGTTTCATTGACGAAATTCCCCATGAGACTTTAATTCGAATGTAAAGTACGCGGCAAGTTCCTGCGGGTTCTGCTTAATGGATTGAAAGGAATAAATGTTGAAACCTTATTTGGTTACAAATTGGCCTTTCAGCTCCCCGTTAAAACGAATTTCACAATAATAGATAGGATTAGGCGATTCCCCTTCACTTTTCTCCCTTTTTATTCGCTGAGTCCAAGTACTTAAATTCGACTTAAATTTTCACAGAAATGAAATTTTCTTTAATTAAAATTTGATTTTTAACAAGAAAAAAAAAATCTGCCTTCGCTCCGAGTGCAGCGTTCACCAATTGCATCACCGAGGCCTCAGCCTTATAATATTTCTTGGCAAAAGGTTCAACTGAGATTAGTTTTTTTGAATGAAAATGTGCTTAGTGAATAAAGAAATGCAAAGGAGTATTCAATATAATCATCAGATTGTATCCATCGCTCTTAAATTAATTTAATCAGTTACTCTGATTTTTATTAAAATATCACGACAGAAATTAAAGAATAAATAAAGTTTTCATGAAAGGAGTAAAATCAAATTAAGACTTATTTAAGAAGAGAGAGAGAGAGCGATAGAGAGAGAAAGAGTATCGATTCCTCTTTGGATAGACTGCACGGGGTGAATAATGAAAAAGGATTCAACTGTAAGTAACCCACCCTCACCTCTGTCTATTTTCATGAAATTTACCTTTCTGTTCTGTAAAAATTCCGCCTTCTTATATTTTGAACGTGATATTGATTTCCTAATATCCATAAGTATTTATAAAGTTTTTACACAAAATTAAATTTAGAAAATTAAAAGACGATGACTAAATTAATTTTTTTCTCTTTTGAAAGCATTATACCTTATTTTTTCTATTACACTTACTGATATTGTAATGTTCTTGTATGTAACGATGAGTAGTGGATGTAAACCTTCCAATTTACAACCAGGTTGCATACTTTCTTTTCCTGTAACAGAAAATTTGAATAATACATTAATTATAAATAAAAGGATAATTAATTGTAACAACGGATAAAATAATTGCTATCCTTTCTCATATAACTGTACATGCTGAAATGTCAAAATAAAAGTGGTCACAGACTCTTATCGTTTTGGTCAGCTGTCCGCTATTCCGTTATATTTTGTCTAGATTTAAATTAAAAAACTATTTAGTAAAAGTAAAATCCTTAGTAAGCCTTTCTGTGTATCCAAAGTAATTGTTAATATTATGAAAATTATCTTATATAAGTCTATTATATAATTTTATATGCGAAAATATTATTCAAATTTAATAACCAAAATAATATCTAATTCATTTTGTGCTTCAAACATAAAGTTTGTCGGAATAAAATAAAATATACGATTTGTTAATAACTGATAAAAATAGTTATTTGCTTAAATAAATTTCATAAACAGATACAAATTTTCGTCAATTATTAACTGGAAAATTACTTTTTCAACCTAATAAATCTTTAATTACTTACAAAATTCTTCCATTTTACTTGATCAACTAAAAATATTTTTTTTAATTTATAAACAAATTTACAGCTTGACTACTTCTGAACAAATGGATGTTGTTTTTTATGAAACAATCGACTGATGATGTCTTAGAATGGACGTGATTTAGGTGGACAGTTCGTCAAACGACAATATTTTTGTTCCTTATTTAAATAAACTTTGTAACAAAAATAAAGATTTTCATTAATTTTCATGCAGCGGATGAAGTTTTTCAACGCAATAAATTTTTAATTGCTGGGCCAAATCATCCCCTTATGATACAAAAATTGAATGTCAGTGACTTAGAAAGAAAAATTAGGTACTTTTGTCACGTTACAAGATTTGTATTTATTTCAATAAATTGTGTAATAAAAAGAAACATTGGGTACTGATTAAAAAACGAGTTCATCCAGTTGCACAAACACACTGAGAAAAATATTTGTTTGGATCAAAGAAGCCTTGGTTTTCCCCAAATATCAAAGAAAAAATTTGTTTCATTCAAATAAAATCGTTTGAGTTAAACAATAGTGTGTTTGATTCAAATAAATTTTGTTTGAATTAAACAAATATTTGCTTACTTCAATCAAATATTTGATTGCCCCTATATTAAATGACAGAATTTGTTTGATTTCAACCAAAAATGTTCTGAGTGTACTGCATCTAAAACCACCATAGACATTAAGATTTTAATTTCTTAGAAAAATGATCGTTTTTTCGTCAAAAATGATAAAATTGCGAATTTTTTAGAAAATCGTTAATAAAACATTGGTGGCTCGTTGATAAAATAACATAAGAAAGGTATATTGCCAAATTATTTAGAGTTAATTCCGTTGACGGTACGTAATCTGCAGGTTGAAAATTGATGAAAATCTCCAATTTTTTAATTAAATTTATTAAAATAAATATCTAGTTATGTCATCTGAAAAAATCTCCTAATAAATCTTTTCTGAATAATTCGCTCTCGATTTCGTAAAAAAAAATAATCCATTTCTTTAAAAGTATCCACGTTGTGAATATCTTAATTGGTTTATAAAATTTAATAAATCAAATAAAAAATTGTTTCACTTGACAAAGCCTCATAATAAATTCATTCCAAGGAATTGGCTCTATATTTTATAAAAAAATACCTCCATTTGTTAAAAAGTAGATAAGTTGTAAATTTGTTTATAAATTTATTTATAAAATAAAAAATTATTGATCTTTGATCAATAATTACAAGGGAAGAATTTTTCCAAGATATTTGATATTCACTCTGTGAAAAACAATAAATCTACTGATTGAAAATTGACGCAAATATGTATTTGTGCATTAATATTATTTAAATAAATAGGAGATATTTTCCACTAACAAAGTCTTCTAATACGTATAGCTCTTTCTTAATCACTGAAAAACGATTTTGTAAAAAAAATGGTTGACAAGTAGTCAAGTTTAATATTTGTTAATAAAGTTGAATATAAAAAAAACGGCTAAATTTTCAGAAGAACCTCTTTTGTCGCACTCTGCGCCCTTCCACCATAGGAGGAGCGATGTTAGGAAAAGGGAGAGGAATTAAGGGATTGCAATAAGAAAAATACGTGGAGGGGAATAAGGGAGAAGATGAGAAGGAAGTTGGGAAGGGGAAGTAAGGACGGGAAGTGTTGATAAGTAAGAGGAGGAAATGAGGGGAAGTATGGAGGGTCCAGGAGGGCCTTGAAGGTTATTATGAGAGGGAAAGTAGGCGTTAAGGAGTAGTGAGAGATATGAAGGGTAGGGGCAGGTTCCGCAAGACAAACCTCTTTTGGTGCACTTTCTACCCAAAGCCACCAAAACTTTATAATAAGCAAATACATGAAGATTTGGACGGACATGTAGAAGGTGGAAGTTGAAGGAGTAGGTGAATTAGTTAGAGGGGATGGGTGCAAGGGGCGTGTGGAGTCGAGGGAGTGGACGAGTATATAACATATTATAGAATAGGACATAATAGGATATAAGAGTGGAGGGGGCCGATATTAGGACTAGGAGAAGGAAAAAGAGAGGGATAAGCAGGTGCAATTTTAAAGATTTAATTAACGTCTTAATAGGTTACGAACCTCTTTTTTTTGTAGGCGTATGGCGCCAAATTTCACTAGTTCTAAAAATACAAATTTTTTGTTTTGCGTATCCTGTAATTTCTTCTTCAAAAATTCCTATCCATCTATTTATATCTTTTTGTCCCTGACTACATAAATGTATCATAAAAGCTATGAAAGGAAGTATCGATCATGAATTTATTTCGCGCATCGATTATGTGACAAATTCATGGGCGCAGAGGGCATTCTTCACGTAAATAACGTTGGCGTGTAACGTATATCCTAGACGTCTGGGTGTGACAGTGAAATTATTGGGATATGAAGGATTTTTGAAAAATGGAGGTCACCTGTCATACCGTAATTAAATTGTCGACAGCATAAAGCATCTCTGCTCTTACAATGATTGTTCTGGAAAAAAAACGTTTCTGGCAGAATATAAAAAATTATCCTTTCCAATACCCCTCGCGTGGAACAAAACTGTCCACTTGATGTAATCCTTTGGATTCAGTTTTATGCAACTTTTTCTCCATTATTTTACAGTTACATCACGTAAATTAAGGAAACCTTGTTACCTTGTGTACAAAACGTGTATTCATTATTTAAATTAGTTTTTCATTTCAAATAGTCATACAAAAATCGTAATGATAAATGAAACCAGGATCAGAACAAAAGTCACGTTCTGTTTGCTACAGTAAGTTAAACAAAATAATTTTTATTTAATCATACACTCAGAGAAATGGTTGGCTGGCACATCCAGTTTTTGTTGGATAAGGAATACTTGGTTAGAACATCTTTCCAATCTGTCAGGGCAGCCAAGTCCGTTGGTTACAGTGACCACTTATAATTGCTGCGTAGTAATTGACTAGTGCAGCAATGCA
>JAWWLR010000155.1:25573420-25583517 GCA_035041075.1 Acraspis erinacei | reverse complement strand
AAAAATGCACTGCCCCGAAAGTATTCATCTTTCCACTCTCAAATTTTACAAGGATTGAAAAAAGCGTTCGGGCTAATTTTTTCAATTAACAAAAAAGAAAAAATTAGGTCCAAGTTTGAGAAATTATTATTTGTTTATTAACTTTTAACTTTCTTCATTAAATAAATAATAAGGTTTTTTATTGGTATAGCTTATTGAAAAGCTGAGGAAAAGATGCGAGTTTCATGTCTTGGACAAATTGTTGCATCTTCATTAAAATTTTTAGTATAAGCGTTTGAAAAAAGGCTCTTTTTTGTGAACGCGGAACTTCAAAAAATCATTTCTGGGAAATTCCACGTAACATATTGAAATAAAAAAATACGTATCAAATATTTTTAAGTAATAAACCGAACTAACTTTTAAATGGAAAAAAATTTTGGTGCCTAATTTTGTGTGGAATGCCCCATATACAATATATTTATTTAATTCTGTAAACGTAGCTCAGGTATAGGCTCTAGATACTATGATCTTTTCGTAAAGATAAATGACTTTGCAACTGTCAATCCGACTATTCACTTCCCACAACACCAAAAGACGATCGAGTCAGGAAAATCACTTCACTTCATAAGTAACCTGTCAGGGAAAAAATTTGACACTTTTCATTTGATCACTTATTAATTGATTTCACGATAATCTGAAAAGAGAAAAACACCACGCGCTGTTCAGCAATAACTTATTTGGAATGAGAACAGCCATAAGACTTAAGAATTCACAAGTCGGAACTCAGGCTAATAATAATTATCACTTCAATAATGCAGCACGTCAAACCTTGTCTCAGAAGGAGATCACAAGTGCCCAGCACCGGGACCGGCACGAAAGTCCAAAGGACACTGGAAAAAGAAAGCTGAATATCGTCCAGCTAAACCTAGTGAGCTACTACAGACAATAATAAAACGACTGCACGAAACAAAAGCGGCAGGGACAAGCTCCCATATAATTACAGACCTTTTCATCCATAACTACATTGGTATCAAAATATAAAATGTTATCAAAATCTGAAAATGAACACTGAGACATCTCAAACCAATGCTGGACGATCTCACAATTGTTACAAGTCGGTAACTGCGAGTACGCCGTGGGAGCAGGCCGTGCCCTTCGATGCGTCATCTTGGCAATTTTCAGGTTAGCCAAAGAAACAGATTCCAATATATGTGCTAAGATCGAAAAAGCTGTGAAAATACGTCTCTCAAGATGAAAGGTTGATCAAGTAACAGGAAGATTCATCTGACATCTCTACATCGAAGGAGCGTTGTCACGTTTTGTGGAGTCATGATTGTTAAGAGACCGTTAACCACCGGGAGCTTCCTGCGAGTAAGATACCGAGTTACAGATACTCCTTTCATAACCAACTAAGTACATTTGAAGCCGTTCTTGTACCGCAGCAGAGAAAGAATATTGGCAGCCCCTGTGTTATGCACAGACAAAGGATAGGATGATTAGCCCCCGTCACCTAACAGCTAGATGATCACAATACGAATAAGAATTCAGTGAGGTCATAATGAAGACGATAAGCTTTAGTTGCGCAATTCATTTGAATTTGCTCCTTGGAATGTGTGTGAGTACGAAACCGTTGTTTGATACTTTCCTTGAAATAAAAGGCTTGCGGTCATGCGATCAATTTGGTTATAAAACTGACAGCAAAGAATACCAGCGATGCTAGAAAGTAAGGCGTGGAGACTTGAATGCAGAAAATGAATTTGCACGATATGGAATTAACTCTTGACGAAAGAACGTTTAGCAAAGCCATAAGGACTATGACTATGATTAATGAGATGCTTACTGCAGCTATATAAAACAATGATACCTGGATTCAGAATCATGGGAAACAACTTATCCGCAGACAATATACAAGACACAGATAATTCTTACAAATTGATTTACTACCTGGTGACCCGACACAAATCGCAGACAAGACATTCCTACACTATTGCACCAGAGTAGTCAATTCAGGCTGCAAAGAAGAATCGAAAATCAATCAAGATCATACTGTTCACAATTCGCAAGCATAAAGATTAACATGCTCTCGTGAGGAAAAGATCGAAAGGAGATCGTGAATGAAACAGTTTGCACACATGACTCATCAATCAATTTTTAACGTAAGAAAACCCTCGACAAAATAGTCAAACACCCAATCGAGCAGTCCATCCTTGAAAAAAATAATACGAATAAGTCATTATTATATCACCGTACTCAAGTTGTAAATTTGAGCACCAATGACTAACATAATTCAAAACTCGATCAGTAGATTGACTCAAGTAGAACATTAATAAATACCAGTGCTTTGCGAAGGTAATGCTGCAGAGAACACACAAGTGACACAGTTCAGACAACTCGAGTTCTTCTAAATATGTCTTAGATCGAAAATAACCAGTAAGGATGATGCGCATGAAAACGAATAAAGCCTGAAAATAAACTCATACAATGGCTAAAAACAAGCTTGTACATGACTATAAGCCAACTCCGTGATAGCCCCTGCATGCGCGCACTTAGAAAGTGCTCCAGAGATTTTACAAATCTATACAACTGCATGAAACTAAATCAATCAAGGGAATTTCTATTTCAAAATTATAAACTTAATCGGAAATGTTCAGATTATTTTAAATCATTGCATAAATTAATCTATGGTCTGATTAATTGCAATTCAGGTGTCCTTCTGCGGCTAAACAGTCTTTTGATTCAAAATTTCTTAGAACGATCAGGGACACAGTTTTACTCTCCTCCCATTAATTAATTCTAGTCACAAGGAACGGAGATTAACTAAGGACAGTCTTAAAGAACAGAATCCTTTATTATTCATAATGAAAATCTCTTAATTGACACCTGAAACTTAAAAATTCCCTGACTAGAGACATAGACGAACAAGCATCAGAAAATTGTTCGCCCCAGGTAACTCTGTGATAAGGACATTGTCCCCGGGAATGATTGGACCCCGGGCGATTCTTCTGAAACAAGAGAGAAATCCGCGTCACCAGATAGGTTTTACTATAAGTAAAACACTGTCCTAAACTCTGCTTGTATAATTCATTGTAAATCAATTGGTTATTCAACTTTCAAGTCCTAACAATGTCACAATCAGGGCATATTCTGCGCACTCATATAGCACCAGAAAGTGCCTAGTCAGGTACACACTCTGTTATCTATTAGAGCTTTGTCAACATATTAATCACTCAACTAAAATATATAAAAATGTCTTTATCATGGTCCTTATTACAATTGTCTAGAAAACAATTTAAACTTTTTTGTGCACTCTAATCTTGATGTTAACACCGATTTCTGAAATTTCACAGAAAAACATCTGAAATATTGTTTTATCCTAATTTCAAATAGTTTTTTTTTCAACATTTTAATTTCAACTATTTTACACAACTGGATACACAAGTGGATCAAATAATGGTTCGGGCTTTTCTGTGATGTCGCTACTATTTTTAAACAAAAATGTTAAATTAAAGGCTCCATTGCTAAATAAATGAATTAAGTTGATATTCGTTTTCTGCTAAAGCCAATTTATTTTCAATACAATGGAACCGCATTTACATCCGCTTTCACTTATATCCATTCGCACTGACATCTTGCCATAACTCTCATTTTTATCCGCTTGGCATCCACCTCCTCGCAGTACCACGTGACAAACAAACCAATCAGCGCGCAGCGCGGCCATTTCCCCTTCGCTTGGCAGCATTGGTGGGATCCCCTCCCGGGAGGATATAAGTGAATGTTTCCTTTCTCGGACGACGAATATAAAGTATAAACGCGAATCCAGTGTATCTGCTTAACTAACAGAAATTATTATAGTTTCTCTTTCCCGTGTCAGCCTCGTATCAGCCGCTAAATATTGGCTTGACAGCCAATAGTTAACGGTTTATTAGCCACTACTTTCAGACAAGTCGATCAGAAAAAATTGTTGTTTTGATAGTTTTAATTTATAATTTTCTATCAATTTAGACACCCTGTAACTTTTTCTAAATGTTTCAAAAAAATATTTGGTTAGCAATCTAAGAACCTTATTTGTTCTTGGACAGCTGATATGGCAGTGTCTATGTTCACTAAAGTTGGGTAAGTGTAGCATTTCAAGAACTTGGACATTTTACATTTATTTGCAGATTCTTACTGAATATTATTGATTAAAAATATGAATTCAGGAATCGAATACAAAATTCATATTTCAAACGTACAATTTAATTCTAGTGTGATTTAAACTTTATACTAGGAAGTATAGCTGGGGTAAGTTAAAATTTATTTTGTCTGATGTCAATAATGACCTGACGATATGCAAAAAGTGATACATTATCAGACACGATTCATCTGTCGAGAACAAGTTCCGTCTTGACTGAAATACTAGCCTGGCCATCGAAAATCGAAATATTGCTGAACTTGGAGAATATTTGCTGACCAGATCTCAGATAGACACTGTTCTACCTCGCTGCATTTCTTTTCAGATACTTTCTTCCAGGTGTTCGAATATATTTTTGATCAAATCTAAGAAATTTCTACAGATGCTGTAATGAAAATAAAGCATGAAACGATAAAAACATTATGTTTAAATATAATATCCAACAAAAAAGCCAAATATTGAGCCAACAAAATTCCCTTAAAATTTGAATTAGATAGATTATTAGATGTTCCTATTCTTTTAAAATCAACGCAACTTTGTTTCGTCAAAATAAATACCCAGTAAATGACTGCTGATCAATTTGTTCTCGAAATTACATCAAAGTGATATACAACGCTTTTACACAGATCATAAAATTTTAAGAGTACTTTTCAATGTCTCGTAGAAGCATGTATTACGTTTTTTACAAATGCAAAATGATCCCCTTTTATATTACCATCATTGTAGGTAATTTAATGCCAAATTTTTATCTCATTTGTATGTAAAATAATAATTTTTTTATTTATTTGGTAAACAATTTAAGTTTTTTTCAAAATAGTTTCTATTTGGGTTATACTTTAATTCTTGTATTGAAAAATTTAGTTTTCCCATTTGTGAATGAAAAGTTTTCTTTTTTAGTAAAAAAGTCAACAACTTTATTGAAACTTTAACTCCTTTAATAAAAATTTTATTTTAAATTAAACTATTTCCTTATAAAATTCCTTCTTTTTTTAGTGTAAAATTAATTTTTTTTACTGAAAATTGAACTATTCCATCTATTTGTGAAAATTGATCTTTTTTAGTAAAAAATTCAACAAGCATGTTGAACATTAATCTTTTTTAGTTGAAAATTTATCTTTTCATTTAGAAAATTTAACTATTTCGTTGAAAATGTATGTATTTTGTTCAAAATTCGTCTTTTTGAAAGAAAATTAATTTTCTTATTGAAAGCTTTTGTCAGTGAAAATTTAACTACACTTGATCAAAATTTGAATGCTATTGTTAAAAAAATTTGTTATAGTTATAATTTTGGTTAAAAATTCATCTGATCGATTAAAAATTTAACTGATTCGTTAAAATTTCGTTGTTCTTTAATGTTGAAAATTTATTTTTTTATGGATATTTACCTATTCTATTTTTGATTTTTTTTAAATCCAACTATTTGCCCTAAACCGACAACTTGAAACTCGGTGAAAAAGCCATCCCCATAAACTACAGTTCAAAAAATTTAAAGTACCATATTTTCAGCTCTCTTTTTCTAATTATTTATTATTATACGACGTTATGTGAATGTAAAATACACGAAATGTTAACAGGAATACCAATAAAATAATTTTTAAATAAATAATTTAAATCGATAGCAATTTTTCTTCACGGAATATTTCGTTTTTTCCCGTTGTAGACTAATTTACAATTTTTTACAATGACAGGAAATGTAATTTTTTCTGAACATTTAAAATTAATAATAACATTTTCTAAACGTTCATGCAAGGTTTGGTTTTTAGGTGCATACTACTTTTTCGGGACAGTTGTATTTATAGTTTTTAGAAATTTTAGGACGCATGAACCATATTTTTCAACGTATTTTTTATGTCCATTTTTTATTATATAAAATATTCAAAAGTTAAAAGTTCAAAAGTTTACTGTTATATCTTTGGTTAAATATTTGTCTTTTTTTGTTCAAAATTTTTTTATTTGGCTGAAAATTTAATTATTTTGTTGAATAATCAACCATTTTTTTAGAAATTCATTTACATTTTAAAGTCAAAAATTGAACTATTTTGTAGAAAATTCGCCTTTTTGTTTTGAAAGTTTAACAATTATGTTTAATTTTTTTATTGATTTTTTTTATTTTTTATTTGCCACTATTTATTTTATTTATTTTTTTTTATTTATTATTTTAATAATGTACATGTGCATTTTGAAATTTTTTTATGTAAATGTATGTAATTGTTATGTATGTTATGTATGTTATGTACATTTATGTACACATATT
Source organism: Acraspis erinacei (assembly GCA_035041075.1). Classification (NCBI taxonomy): domain Eukaryota; kingdom Metazoa; phylum Arthropoda; class Insecta; order Hymenoptera; family Cynipidae; genus Acraspis; species Acraspis erinacei. The sequence continues at coordinate 25,577,113 of JAWWLR010000155.1, read as the reverse complement.
TATTATTTTAACATTTTATTTATTTTATTTGCCATTATTTTTTATTTTTATTTGTATTTTTATTTTTCATTGATTAAAAATTCCTCTTTTTGGTTTTAAACTTCATCTTTTTTGCTAGAAATTTTTTTCTTCGTCAGTACCATATCCCATTGTTTGATTGAAAATTAATCTGTTTTGGTTGATCCGAGGAAGTTGTAAATTTTCAGAGGTGAGAGTCGAATGTAAGTAAATCTAAAGAAACGCCTTTGAAAAACAAAATTATTTCCAAATTTAAAAATAATGATAGTCCACTATAGGAAGATTAGTATTATTCCCCCAGTCTAAAATTAAATTTTGTTAAAATATAAGAGGTCAATCGACTCGTCTCGAACCAAGGAATCTTTTCCGTTCTTACATCAACTTTAAAACTCTTTGGAAGCTACAACCTTCTTCAAGCGATCCGCCCACTTTCGGAAGCACTTTTTAGAGTCACCTTTCGGAATAGCAAACAGCTGCTTCGTCGCATTCTGTTTTATTTCCTCTACGTCTTGAAGTCGTTTTCCTTTTAAAGGACACTTAAACTTGGAAAAAAGCCAAAGATCATAGGAAGCCAGGTCCTGTCTGCACGGGGACTGCCGAAGTTATTTAAGGCCGCGCTTCGCCAGAAATTGCTGAATAAGCTGCGATGAATGGGTAGGTGGACTGTCCTGGTGAAGGGCCCAATCCTTACTTTTTCAGAAACTCTCATGGTTTATTCCCAAATATTGGCTACAAATTTCCGAAACAATAGTTTTTGGAATCTCGAGGTCTTCCTCTATCACTGTTAAACGAAGTTTTAATCAAAGAATTATCTCTAGAAAATTGTAAGACCTATTCAGATGAATAATGTTGCTTATTAAACATTTTATTGTATCTTGTATAGTCTCTTCATAAATTTACTTTTTTATTGTTGATGTTTTTTTACGAATATTTCCGCAAGAATCGACAGATAAAAGACTCTTTAATAAATATTTGCGCTTTGCAAATTGCAGGTTTTTCTAATCATCTATTTTAAAAGAGGAGAGGCAATAAAACTTATCCCTGGTGTTTTCAGCAAGTGGAGAAATAAACTAAAAATAATGATCGGCCTTGCCTTATCTACTCGAAAGCACAAAAAAGGAACCATTCAAAGGGACATACATTAAGGCCGCTGACATGTAGTTGAGAGCGATTTAAAGACGCTGGGAGTTTTCAACCAATCAAAGACTTTTCCTCTGAAGTCGAGTAAAATTCTTGGTTAAGATGAAGCACCCGGAATTCTTGAACGGGTTTTCGCGTCCGAAAATTCTGTGTTTTAGACGAGAGCTTTCAGATTTAACGAAGCGAAATAGGGATGAAAGGTGGTACAGCCTGCAAACTCCCCTCACCCGCGACTACCATTCGACTACCACTACAGATACTATACTGCCAGGATATTTGAGAAAGCAGGATTTACAAAAAATGGAAAATGTGTTTTTATATCGTTGGAATCGCAAAAAAAAAGAAGTTTATGAAGATCTTCTTTTAAAGTTCATATAATTGAAAATAATTTCATCAGAAATATTTTTAAAAAAAGGCAGATCCAATATTCTAACTGTTCGTGTTTTATAAGAAACCATAATATAAAAAAACTGGTACGAATCTGCACGAAGCTGAACATGAAGGCTCGAATACGGCACCTAAAATTACGGCTGGTCTAATAAGACATGACACACTGGAACTTGGATTTAAGCTGTCCGGATTTACTGCGTTCCGAGAATTGCTGCCAAGGCGATCCAATCAGGACGGTTGACATTTGTATTTCAATGCATGTGAGAAAAAGATAACATCATTTTTTGAAACCCGAAACTGTTTCTCAATTTTGACTGGAAATATTTTTTTTAGTAACAATGAGCGTAAAAGTAATTAATCTGTCTATAATTCTCACCAAAGCTAGCAGATGAATGGTGGTAAAATTACATATTTAGATCAGCATTCCTAGATTTAAAATTGTATGTTCTATTATAATATATTTTATGTTTTTATTTAATAATTGTTAGAATTAAGGAGTTTTTAATTGCTCTTAATTATAGAGAATTGTTATTTCTATATAACTTTTGTCAAAAGTATCAATGATTTAAATATATAATTCTTCAGTTATTAATATTTATAAAAATAAATAATTTAAATAAAATAATTAATAATATATAATATTTTCATTATTAATTCAAGGTGGCCATTTTAATCGAAGAATAAATTCCCGAACATTTCCCGATTTTTTCCAGGTATACAAAAAAAGTTTCGAACTCTTGAAGCTATTTTTTGTCATTTGATATTCTAAAAACTGAACTGCAAATTAAAATACTTAAAGTGGAACTCTTTTGAGTCTTAAACTTTTGAAACTATAGTATAACATTGTTTTAATTTAAGCGCTCAATAAATAAATAATTGTTAAACTTTTATAAATTGTACAATTTAAAGATCAAAAAAATATACAAAAATCCTCACTATCATTGACCGATGTCCAACATTATTTCTTTTTCATCAATTTTTAGTTAGAAGTAAACCTATTTTAATTGTAGGTCCTTACAAAATGTTATAATTGTTCAATTTTTATTCATACATCAAAAAAATTATTGAAATCTATTTCAAACATTTTCCTAAAATTATTATTTGAATAAAAAATAATTTTACAATTTTCGACAAATCGAAAAAAATCGAGAAAAATCCACATTTTGTTTGAATTTTTTTGGAATTTTCTCAAATTACAAATTCTTTTTGAAATTCTTTTTAAAATTCGAAGTATTTTTTCAAATAATTCTAATTTTTCTAAACTTTTATCAAATTCTGGAAAATGTAAAAAAAAAATGATTTGAAACTATCTAAAATTATTTTTTTGTCAATTGTTGATGTCGTTTGAAATTATTTAAATATTCTGTTAAAGTTAATTTTTCCAAATAAAAAGTCATTTAAAATTGTTCACGAATCTTAAGGAAAACTTTTTTATTATCTTCAAACTTTTGAAAATCCTTTAAAACTCCAAAGTTTTATTTTGAAATCTTAAAAAATCTATGTTTTATTGTGATCATTTTTTTAATCTTTTCAACATTAACCCATTAAGTCCCAGCCGGACACATTTTCAATTTTTTTTCAATCGCTTCATACACTATTAAAACGGTCCTAAAAAATTGAGAATACTCATCTCCGACGTAAAATTGTCTGGATTTTCGATTAATGCGATCAGAATTTCGAAAGAAATGCATTTTGAAAAAGTTATGGTTTTTATTTAACAAAAAACGTGGCATTGAAAATAAAAATTTTTTTTCTTTCAATATTTTCAGATCGAAAGCATCGGTGGATTTCTACGATGTGGATTTCTTGCGACCTTGGACCGTAACTTTCAAAATATACCGGTAGGTTAAAAAAAAAGGCGGCACAAATATGGCGGCTTGAAATGACAAATTTTAGTATAAAAATTGTATTTTTTTGAACGACAACAATTTTATTTCTATTTCCATGAGAATGCATTCCAGTAGGGTTTTCGGGTCGCTGAATACGAAAATGATATCAGATTTTCAAAATTCAAGATGGCGGATCCAATATGGCGGCCATTAAAAAAATCGTTTAATTTTCATGACAATGTTTTAATAGGGGGTTTTTTGGGTCGCTGATTACGAATATGTTATAAGAATTTCAAAATTCAAGATGGCGGATCCA
>JAWWLR010000155.1:25477432-25494699 GCA_035041075.1 Acraspis erinacei | reverse complement strand
GAAGGAAAGATAAATTTTCAACTAAAAATGGAACATCTGCATTTTCGGTTGAAGAAATAATTTTCAACCAAACTGATGAATTTTAAATTAAAATGATTAATCTTTAACTAGAATACTTGAAATTTTCATCAAAAAGAGAAAATTATTTTATTTATTTTTATTTATTTTTCAACTAAAATTAGAAATCTTTAAAAAAAATATTTCTCTCTGGTAGCTCTTCCTTCTACCAAATAGACCAATTTTCAATCAAAAATATAATAAATAGTCGAATTAACAATCAAGAAAGATTTTAGTTGAATTCTCAACACTATAGAAATAAAATTAAAAGGCAAATAAAATACAGACAAAAATATTATATGAAGGTGACCCAAAAACTTCATTTTCAAAATTCCCTAATTTTTCCCTCAACAATTTTTCCATTTTTTCTTATCAAAATTGAAAAATTTTTATTTCCAGATCTTCAAAAAGAAAAATCAAATTTAACATTAAACATTGAAACACCGAAAACTGCTCAACTGTCAAGACTTTGAATTTGACATTGCCTCATTTATAAATAACTTTAAAAGAATTTAATTAGAAATTGTAATCATTTATAATTTTTTAATTTAAAACGAAAGCATTTTTAACGCTTTCAATTTAATTATTTAATCTATTAGAACTTTGAGTTCGAAATCATAAAATTTTTATCGATTTTTAATGCAACATTTCTTATTATTTCAATAGAAATTTTTTTGGAAATTAAGCGCTTATTTATATTAAAAATTATTTCTTGGAAGTTGCAAATTGAAATAAAATTGTGTTGTATCTTTTTGAAGGATTCAATTTCACTTCATACTATAATTCAAAATATAATAATATAATTTAATATAATAATATAATTCAAAATTGTGCAATAATTTATATAAAATTTTACAATAAAGTTAAAATTCACATTTCTTCAATTTTAATTGCTAATGATTTAAAAATTTTCAATATTAGACATTTTAATATGAAATTTGTAATTATTTGTAAATAATAGTTATTAAAATATTAAGAAGCTTCCATTTATAATTTTAAAACTTTAAACAATTTCAATTTTACCACGAAACTTTAAATAGTTCAATAAAGCTTTTCAGTTTGAATATGTCCAATTTTTAATGCTAAACTAAAAACTATTGAATTGGAAATACTTTTAATTTGAATCATATTATGAACATGAGGCTAAAATTTAAAAAGCAAAGAAAAGTGAAAAAGCGACTCGCTATCCAACTTAAATGAAAACATTCAAAATATTATATTTTAAGTTTTTAACATTCTGAATTTAAAAAAATTTTAATGCGAGATTTAAAAAATATAAATGGTAAAATTCAAGTCGTAACAAACAAAATATTTACAATAATTAGTGTTTAAAATATAAAAATTTCAAATTGGAACGTTTTAAAGCTAGAAGTACCACTAGAAGTCCTGATTGAATAAGTTCTTCTACTAAAATGATAAGAATTACTAAAATTCCCCACCAGAAAATAAATTAACTGTCATTTCACGGCTTTCTAACGGTCTAAAAAAATGTCAGCTCATTTCAACTCATACGAATTAACTCCCGGACATTGTAAATTGTAATTTTAAATCAAATTTAATTTTTTTTAATGAAAAAGCTGACAAATTTACAATATTTAAAATTTTTTAATTAAATATAAATATAAATTAAATTTCTGTTAAAATAATGTTAAATTAAAAATAATTATTCTTATTCTGCAAAAATATTCCGGAAATCAAGAAAAAAACAGGTTTATGTTTATTTACTTAAAAATTATTGACTGTACCGAAAATTATTTACAAATAATATTTATTTATTTACAAATAAAATACAGAAGTTTTAATAGTTTGCTGTAATGCCTTGTAATTATTTGTATTTTCTGTAAAATTGTTTGCAGTTTTTCATACTCGTTTGTAAAAAACTTTCCACCACGGGCAACAAAATTTGTTATTTGATTTTTTTTTAAATAACTTTTTGTGTAACTGGATAACACACCAAAACTAACCTATTATGGATTTTAGGGATCGGAAAAAGCAATTTATATTTTTCATGAAGTACACTAGTAAGTAAAAATATAAATGCGCACTTATTTTGAAAAATATAAAAATATCGAGTTTTCATTTTCATTGTTTCCATTTTTCTCGAGAAGGGTTGTTGTTTTCTGGTTTTCCGACAATTTTGGCAGAATTTCTATTTCTTCATAATTTAAAAATTGGATAATGTTAAATTATTTATAATTTAGTTATGTAGAAAAAAACAAGGTGCCCGTTTTAATCACACAGAAACATTCCCAGGGTTTGTCCTGGTTCGCAAACATTTTTTACAGTTAATGAAGTTAAAAAGTTCGCACTCTAAAGCTCAAATTTTTTTATTCGAAGTAATGAAAACGAAGCTGCAAATTACTTTAAGCAATTTTAAGCTAAAAATATTTAAAATGGACCGATTATATTTTTATTATGAACTAAGATTTTCTTGAATTAGAAGTTAAATTATTTTTATTTTAAGTGGTTTAAAAATCCTTTAAAAACTTCAAAATTATATTTAAAAATTTTGAAACAGACGTATGTTGTTTTCAATTTATTTAAATTTTCAATTAATTGTGAATCTTTACAGACGCTCTAAATATCTCTTATCAATATTTATTATACATGAAAATACAACAATATTGTAATTGTAAATTAGTTCAAACAGAACAATTAAAATTTAAACGTTCAAAGTTTAATTTTTTTTTAATTTTCAAAACTAGACAAACAATATTTCAAATTGAATAAAAACCCTGAATTATTATGAATATATTATTTTGAATTTATTTTAAAATTTAATCGGGCGTTTATATGTATAAAACTACTAAGACTTTCCAATTGAAATTAAATCTAATTAATTTCAATTAAATTTATAAATACTTTAATTTTTAACGTTAAAATCTGGAAATTCCTAATATTTGATCTGATTCCGAATCGTCTTACGCAATCAATTATTATTTACTTTTAATGTATAGTTCAATTTTAAAAATCACAATTAATATTCAAATTTGATCAACTAAAAAGGAGGTTCTGTCAAAAATTGTAAATTTCCAACGGTTTTAATCTTTTAAGTCTTTAAAATTGCATTTTAAGATTCTTTAAATAAAAATTGTACGCTTAAAAATTAAAATCCAAAATGGAAAATTTGTGAGTGAAAGATTTTCGAATTACGCAATATAAACTGAATGATACGACAATTAAAAAAGATAACAATTCAACTAATTATTCCAAAAACTTGAGAAATCTAGCTTGTACAGACTATATTTTTTCTAACAAATTTGTTAAATCTGCGATCAAAAAATAAATGCACTGTCATTTCCCAGTCCAACAACCACCCTGAAAACCCTTATTGTACTGTGGAATTTTCCGTGAACCTAACCGGTCAGGTATAACGCTAGGGCTGGTACTATGTAATTTTCCGTCGTAGACGCCGGCCGTAGACAGTTCGTTGGAAAAATATAGGATTCAGAAATTAAAAATAAATATTTATTCTTTTAAGCAGGACCTAACGAATAAATGCATACTATGTAATTTTCCGTACAAATAACATATTCCCAGGTAAATCTTCCCAACATTCCTTAATACTAGACAGCACCGAATAAATAATCATAATTGAAATGAAAACACGATTTCTTCATAAACCTGAAAAGAATAAATTTGGACAAGACTGTAAAATGTAATCAAAATCAAAAGCATGAGAACTGTTTCAGAATTTTATTTCAGTATAAGAAGAAATAAACTTTCTCTTTACTCTGGTTCGGTCAGTTCTCTTAATGACGTGAAAGGATCATAATTTTCTTTAAAAATCTAGCTCTCTTAATCTCATAAAAAGTAAAATTCTTTAAATCTTTAGAGCAAAACTCGAACATATTTTTGCTGACATTCAAACTCGATGATCCGTAAATTATCCCTACACACTTTCTGAATCGATGGAATGTTCATAAACTTTTATGGAATTAAATGTTTAAATAAGATTTTAAATTGGAGAAAGATAGGAAAGGTATTGAGATGTAAATAAAAACTCCCTGATTTTTACCTGACCAATATTTAATTTTTTTCGGACTATTTATATTCAAAGACCAGCAATATTTAATCTTGTAAGATTTTTAACGTCGAGTCTTTTATAAACAGAATAAAACAATTTTAAATTAAGGTTTTAACATTTATTTCAACCAGAAAAGATGAATTTTCAATAAAAAAAGTTGAATTATTTTTAAAAAGATTACTTTAACAAAACAATTGAATTTTCAACTAAATGGTCGAATTTATTAAACAAGAAGATTAAACTGCAACCAAAACCCGTTTCATTTTCAACTAAACAGTTTAATTTGTAAGAAAAAAGGACGATTCTTTTTAGAAGAGAATTGGATCTTCAACCCCAAATGTTGAATTTTTAACAAAAAGATTAAATCTAAAAAAAAATAGTTTAACCTTGAAGCAAAAGAGACAAATTTTCAAGAAAATAGATGCACTTTTAACCAGAGTTGAATTTTCACCCAAGTTCAAGCATAGAATTAAATTTTTAGATAACAGTTTTATTTTAAAACAAATAGTCGAATTTATAACTAAACTAGATAAATTTTTAACCAAAAATGGAAAAGTTAAATTTTGTAGTGAAAAAAGAAAGAAAAGTTCATCCAAGTTGTTGAACTTCAAGCCGAAAGACGAATTGTTCGTAAAGTTGAATTTTCAACAACAAAAAAAGTTTATTTTAACCAAACAGAAACAAAAAAGACAAATTTTTAACTAAAAAAATTCAGTTTTCAATCAAGAACTGAAACCTAACATTTTCGAATTAAAAATTAATTTTAAATTAAAAAGAAAACGAATTTTCAAAAAGTAATTCACATAGATGAATTTTATAATGAAATAGTTAAATTCTTAATAACCAAGAATTATTTTTAACCAAATAGTAAAAATTTCAAATGAAAGATGACTTTTGAATCTTCAATGAAATGGTTGAATTTTGTAATAATATAGATTAATTCTCAAACAAAAACAGTTGCATTTTCAACCAAATAATTTAATCTTCGAGCAAAAAATTCGATTTTTAGCCAAAAAATATGAATTTATAAAGTTGGACTTTCATCCAGCCACAAATCGTGCCAAAAACCAGCATTTTTTAAAGTACAGTTAAAATTTCAACAAAAAAAGAACATTTTCAATCCAAAAATATTACCGTTCAAAATTAAAAGAGGAATGCAGGGTGGCCGTTTTAATCACATAAAAAACTAAGGGTCAATTCCCGGTTCGCAAACATTTTTCACTGTCAATTAAATTAATAAAATTCGAACTCTAAAGCTACAAATTTTTTCATTTCAAGTAATAAAAACTGAGCTGCAAATAATTTCAAGCATTTTTTAGCTATAACTATTAACTATTAAAAATTGAACGATTACATTTTTTATAAACTAAACACTTCTTAAATTAGAAGTTACATTATTTTCCTTTTTAATAGTTTAAAAAACCTTCAAAATATTCCAAATTTTATTTCGAAGTCTTATACGTTAATGTATAGTTCAATTTTTAAAACCATTATAATTTAGATTTACATTTGATCGAGCAAAAAGGGTTTTTAACAAAAAAAAATCGATTTAAAACGCTTTTAATTGTTTAAGTCTTTAAAATTCTTTACATGAAAAACGTACCTACGCTTAAAATTAAAATCTAAAATGGAAAATTTTTAAGTGAAAGATTTTCGAATTACACATCGTGAACTGAATGATACCATAATTGAAAAATATAACAATTCAACGAATTATTTTTTAAATCTTGAAATCTAACTAGTAGACTATTTTTTTCTTTTTAAAAATTTGTAAAACTTAATTTTTTTAATTTTAATTTAATTTTCCGTTCATTAAGGCGAATGTTTAACTAAACTGTTTAATCGACCAAGATGAGTTTTAAAAAAAAAATTGCGTTTTCAACGATTTAAAAACTAAGAATAGGTAAATTAAACGAGGAACAAGAAATGGGGAAGTTTCTTAAAAATTAGAAGAGGAATTATTGAACAAAATTTCAATTCCGAACGAACTTTTTAGAATACAATTAAATTTTTAATACAAAATTATTCTTGACGAAACAATTGCATTTATAACCAATAATTTCAACTCTTACTCAGCTGAGATGATTTTTCGACAAAATAATTGAATTTTATAGAAGATAGTTAAATTATTTTTAAATAAAAATTTATTTTTGACAAAAAAGTTGCATTTAAAACTAAATATTTTAACTTTCAATCAAGAGACAAATTTTCATAAAAACAGTTGCATTTCTAATCAAAAAGTTAAATTTTCATCTAAAATAATTACATTTCCAACCGATTAGTTGAATCCTAAAGCCAAAAAAACCGATTTTTTTAAAAAACAGTTAAATTATCAGTCTGGAAAAAGTTGAATTTTAAACAAATAGATATTTTTTAAATAACAAAGATGAATTTTTAATAAAATAGTTCAATTTTCCACAACAAAAAATTAATTTTTAACCAAAAAGTTGCATTTATAACCAAATAGTTGGACTTTCAATCAACAAACGAATTTTCAAGAAAATATGTAAATTAATGTTTAGCCAAATGGTTCCATTTTCATCAAAAACAGATGGCTTTTGAAGTTTCAATCGAATTGCCGAATTTTCAAATCAAAGATATTGAACCTCGGCCGAAAACAGTTGCATTTTCAACCAAGTAGTTGAATCTTTAGGCCAAAAAGACGATTTTTAGAAGACAGTTGAATTATCAGCCTGAAAGTGGATTTTTCATCAAACTAAGCTTTTGCATTTTCAATCAAATGGTCGAATTTTCAAATTAAGGAAATTAGTTGCATTTTTAAAAAAGTAAGTTAAAAAATAGTTGAATTTTCAACAGCAAAAAATTAATTTTTTACTAAGAGGTAAAATTTGGTTTAAAAAATAGTTGAAATTTCGACAAAAAATTAACTTTTAACCAAATAGTTGCATTTACAATTAGATATTTTGACTTGCAATCAACAGCAACGAATTTTCAACAAAATATTTGAATTTTTAACCAAATACATAAATTTTCATCTAAAACAGATGATTTTTCAATTTTCAATGAAACGGAAATTTTTGTTAATAAAATAGATTAACTCTCGAACAAAAACATAATTGAATTTTCAACCAAGTAGTTAAATCTTCAAGTCAAAAAGACGATTTTTAGAAGACATTTGAATTATCAGTCAGAAAAGTTGATTTTGCAACATAAAATCTTTCTTAACCAAAAAAAATTTATTTTTAACAAAATCATGACGTTCTGAACAACAAAAAACATCTAAATAGGTGCAGTTGCAATCAAATAGTTGGGCTTTCATCCAAAGAGACGAATTTTCAACAAAACAAATGTACATTTATCTAAATAGTTAATTTTTCGTGCCAAAAACAACAATTTTTTAAAGAGCAGTTAAATTTTTCAACAAAAAAGTTAATTTTCAACCAAAAAAGATTATAGTTCTACCATAAAAGAGGAAGTTTTAACAACACTGTTCTATTTTCGACCAAGAAAGCAGAGTTTTTAACTAAGTATTTTCATTCTCAACCAAACAGTCAAAAATCGCAAGCCAAAACAACGATTTTTAAACTAAAATGTTGTAATTTTCGTATTAGGTTCTATTAATTTAGAAAGCATTTAATTTTACAGACGAGTTATTTCGAATAGTTCACTTTTCAACAAAATAGTTGGACTTTCAATAAACAGAGAGGAATTCTCATCAAAATAGATTAATTTTTAAACAAATGTTTGAATTTCAATGCAAAAACAAACAGATTTGGTAGAAAACAATTAAATTTTCAACCAAGAATTTATTTCTGACGAAACAATTGAATTTACAACTAATGATTTAAACTGTCAACCAAAAGAGACTGAAAGCGCATCAGAAATCTAATTTTGATTATATCTTTTTTTTTGTCCGCATTTTGGTACACAAAATGGTTCATAAAGAAGATTTAATTTCCATCTCAAAAGGACCAGTAATCTCAATTTATCTCGATTTACTGGGACGCTTTTACTACATCTTATGGGCAATTTACACAATAAATAACTTGACTGTTGACTAACAAGTGAATAACGGAAGAGATAATTCAAATGAAGGTTAAGGCTATAACTACGCATGTTATTATACTATGTATATCTATATATGTACCTGCCAATGCCTGGTCAACTAGACGCTAGACGGATAAGCGACAAGTGGCGGCAAGTGCCAATGTCAATCGCAGCAACAGCAGTTCCCAGCTCTCACTCCCATAATAATTCTCACAGAGAAAAATTGACGGAAATGACTAATCTAGTTATTACACTTTTCGCATTATTTGCGCACTGTCACCGATTTATGCATCTGTCACGAACTAGGATGGGACTCCACATTAAATATCCTGCTACATCCGTGCACAAGCTAGAAACAAATCCTTCCGACCCTTCCGACACAACATCAGCAATCACGGACCATGGCGGAACCATGGTGGGACTGTTCAGAAAACGTGCGCCCCACCATGGCGTGAGAGTGAGAGAAGAGAAAGGGATCGAAAGGAGAAAAGAGAGAGAGAGGACGAACATGATCCACAAATGACTAAATAAGGGACAATTATTATTTATTATATTTGAAATTAGTTAAAAAGTTTCTCATTTATTTTACTCAAAAGTATTAAATTCTAATCCTTGTAAACAAGTTTGCAAACTGACTTAGCTCCAAAAGTTTAAAACTTGAAAACAATTTTGGGTCGTTAATATATTATGTACAATGAGGTTTTTTTTCTTTTGCTTATATTCGATCCTTTTTAACTACACGGAAATTTTATTCTCATATATCTTTCTTTAAAAGCTTACAAAAAAAAATTATGCATGCATGCATATACATCATATCAATTTCGATCCTATATATAAGAAAAATTTGTCAGAATCTAAGGTTCAATTCAGGAATTGAAATATATAGACCACTTGTGCTTAAATCCAGAAAATTAATGCTGAAATCTGAATTTTCTGCAAAATGAATTGTCAGTTACCATAAATAGTATCGGTAACGTAACTGCAAGCAAAGATATCTTTGCTCAGATCTCTGCTTTGCTTCAAGCCCTCTAGTGTCAACATTGACCGCTAGTCGATAGTAGTTACCATCTGCTGCTGCGCCTAGAGTTAGAAAATTCTCCGTAACTTAAAATTGGAGAAGGCAACAAAAAAAATTACCGGTAGGTTGCCGAATATAAGAATTTTACGAGAAAATTAATTTTTTTAAATTGATTTTCGGAGGTTGCATTTAAATTACTTAACAAATTATAGGCCCTCTCCTGTAACGGACCGTAAAAATAAAATTCTACCCCCTCTCCTTCTGACTGCACGTAACTGATGGTTTCCAAAAATAATCACATATGGGAATTGAAACTAATAATAAATAAATAATAAATTTTATTTTCAAAAATCCCTTTTTTTCTTTGACTAACTATTCATTCAGTCAGATAACTGAAAAAAAAGTTTTTCTATGATTTTAAGAATGAAAATATTATAACTGATGTAATTTCAAATAGAAAACATTATTTTTTATGAAAAATGCTGAAATTAAAAAAAAACATTAATTTTAACCATGTTTTTTGCAACTACATTTTTTGATGATCGCTTCTTACTAATTTTCGAAAATTTATTTTATTTTAATAAATAACGTCTTTTTTCCGGGCAAACAATCTCTACAATTCTAATGTTTCCAATTTTAAAAGTACATTGTTGTATGGATAAAATCGTTAGAACAATTTTTTTCTAAGAAATATTTAAAAAATAAATAATTATATTTTAAGATTACTTAGTTATTTTGAAAATTGGAAACAGTAGAGTTGTAGAGAATATTTTCCCTGAACAAAAAAGCCGTCCTTTATTAAAATGCAATCATTTTACAAAAATTGATCAGAAAAAATGTAATTGCAAAAAAATGGTTAAAATTAACGTTTTTTTTTGTGTATAATTTTAACATTTTTTGCTGGTATCTAAATTTTAGCACGACACTACCTTAACATCCAAAATCATACCAAACTTTTAATCTTGTAATATTTTTAACATAGGATCTTTTATAAACAGAATAAAAGGATATTTCAGATACAAATTTCAATTTTTGAAATTTATAGGGTTTTCGCTAAACCGGGAAAAGACCGAACATTTATTTTTTGATTGGTAATTTTACAAATTTTAGAAAAAAAATTTTCTGCAAGTTCAATTTTAACAAACTTTGAAATAATTCGTTGAATTTTGTCTTCTTTAGTTACGATACCATTCATTTTATTAGGCTTAATTCGAAAATCTTTTGTACTTAACAAAATTTTTCATTTAGGATTTTTATTTTTGAACGTACATTTTTAATTTAAATAATTTTAAAATCCAATCGTGGTAAACTTAAATAATTGAATATTAGATGGGCTTCAAATTGAAATATTTGTATAAAAAAAAAATTATATTTGATCAACTGTTTGGGTATAAATACAAAAAAGGTTTCAGTTGACTTTTCAACACCAAAATATGAATTTAAAAAACTAGCATATTTTCCACGAAGATACTTGAATTTTTAACCAAAAAGGATGTATTTTTAAAAAAATTATTGAATTTTCAACAAAAATAAAATTAATTTTTAACTAAATAGTTCCTTTACAACTAGATATCTGGAAATTCAATCAATAATTACTTTTAACAAAATAGATGAATTTTAACCAAATAGTTGAATTTGAATGCGAAGCAGATGCATTTTTTAGAAGACAGTTCAATTTAAAAAAAAATGTATTTTTGGCGATACAGTTGCAGTTTCAAGTAAATATTTCAATTTTCATTGAACAAAAACGAATTTTCAACAAAATTGTTGAATTTTTAACCAAATAGTTAAGTTTTCATCTAAAAACAGATGACTTTTGAATTTTCAATCACATAGATTGAACCTCGACTGAAAACAGTTGCATTCTCAACCAAGTATTTAATCTTTCAATAAGAAAAGACGATCTTTAGAAGTCAGTTGAATTATCAGCCCGGAAAGTTGATATATTAACAAATAAATCGTTTTTGAACGAAAAATATGAATTTTTAACCAAATTATTAAATTTTCAACAAAAAATAAATAAATAACGAATGTTTAATCCAAAATGATTAATTTGTCATCTGTAATGGCGAATGTTTAACAAAACTGTTTAATTCTCGACTAAGAAAGATGAGTTTTCAACATAATTGTTGAATTTCAAACCAAACCATTTCATTAGAAATCTGCAATTTCTACAAAAATAGACGAATGTTTAAATTAAATAGACAAATTTTCAAAAAATAGTTGACTTGTCAGCCAGAAAATATTTTACTTGGCTTTTCAACACCAATATATGAACTTTAAACAAAAAGTAAATTGTCTACGCAAATATTTGAATTTCCAAACAAATAATAAAATTAATAACTAAAAGAATCTTTAAGAGGTAGCGACTGCAAATAAAGGAATATAAATATAAATACAAGGCAATTAAATTACTAAAAAAATATCCATAAATTTAATAAAAATACATCAATATACTGCTTAACAGTATACAAAAACCAAGTCCGAATCTCAACTTGCATTCTATATTTTGTGTACCTTTTAGGTTATAGAAATTAACCATGCGGAAGGAAAAATAGATCATTTATAATAAGGAGCGTTATTTATCGTCTATTCATTTTTTTAAATTTTTCATTCATATTGGGATATTTTTAATGCACATTTAAATTATTGGTATGTTCTTAAAAAAAACAAGTAATATAAAATAATTCTTAAAAATAGTAATTTTACACGTTGATGTGGATTCTTTAAGCACCCAAAAATAAATCAAATGTATATTAGAGACATCCTAATAAGTATACAATATTTAAAAAAAACTTATGATAAAAAAAATCATTTTAATGAGCCCCATATATTATATTCTGTACAATTTTACATATGATCTGCCATGTTCGAAAAAATCATTTTTCTGAAAACACAGACGAATTCGCGATAAGCGACCTTTAAATATTATCTAATTTATTTTTACTTCAACGAGGTTCATTTTGAACCCAGAAGAAAGAAATATAGTTTCCCTTCTGTGCAAATTTTCAGGGTGTCCCACGATTATTTTGAGCCAAGAATGAAAAAAATAGTACTACGCATTTTTAAAAAATAAGATTTTTTTTCATTTTTTAACGATAAAAAGGGATTAAAAATCTGATTTTTCTTAACAACGACGGAAAATATGAATAGCAGCACATAGTTAAAAATTTTTTCCATTTCTAAAATCGATCAAAATATACTCTTACTAGAGTTTTGTTTATTTTAACTAATTTCCCCCAAAAAACTGAACAAATCTATAAAAATGAACTAAAATAGCATGTATTTTAATGAATTTCAACATGAATTCAGAACACTGCTTATTTTTATTTCATCAACAACAATGGTAATTAAGTGCTATTTTCGTTTATTTTGATCGATTTTTTAAATTTGTTTGAAAAAATTGGTTTAAACACACAAGATAAATAGTTGGAAAGGTTACACTCTTATATATTTAAGGAAGCAGAACAATTAGGAATATTTTGAATTATAATAAACTATTCATGTTTTCCGTCGTCCCGAGAAAAATGAGATTTTTATCGTTAAATATTACGTTTCTCGAGGGGCTGGTCACTCAGAAATCAGTTAGTCAGACTAACAATGACTGCCACCGGAATAACGAAGACTTCTTAGAGACCTCCCTCGGACTCAGGTGCGCTAGAGTGGAGGATCGTATCATGGCGGCGAAATTATAGTACCAACCTAAGAATTATAGTACGCGCGGGAAATACGACATGATTCATGCATAAATAAGAAAAATCTTATATTTTGCATGAAATAATGACTGTAAAACAAAATGATTTATCAATTTACTGCATTTAAAGCTATATTTATGAAATATATATTTTACTGAATTAAACTTACTCATTGCACAAATCATTTTTATCAAAATACTATGATTTGATACATAATATTGTTTATGGATTCTTCTTACAAGTACCTTAAACAAGTTTGCACTTATAGTCATCAAGTCACAGCTTTAAATTACTACCGACTCATCCTCAATAATAATACTTTCATTTTCCGAGGGTTTAGGATACAAAACTTTGGTCGTCGAATTTGCGATCTCTTTCGCGGAAGGCTCAAAAGAAATACAATTTTGGACGCGCTGTCTTGTTAACAATAATCCATTAATCGTAGGGGTAACGAGTTTGTTCCTTATTTTAGTTTTGGACAAATTCACAGCGCTGAATATACGCTCACAGTCAGCGTTGGCATGCGGTAACGCGATCACATCCAACACAAATTTTGCCAATTTTTGAAACGTCACACCAAATGGACTTTCTTCAATTTGAAAAATTTTGTGCCAAAAAACATCAATTTCATCGGTGATTACGATATTTTCTGGTAATTCGATGTTGGGAAACATTCTCCATTCGTCGTCTATGAATTGATAATCTTTCTCTGAAACTGTTCTTGGCAAAGCTTGCATAATGGGTAACAAACTTGGCATGGTTTGACGAGTTTTTTGCAGAACAGCAACTGATGGATTGAAAACCGAAAGATCTCGTAAAACAGTATTGTCGAAATCAAATCTCTGTCTAATTTCACTACACCCAACGACGAGAAAAGCTCTACAAGACTTGTGAAAATCAGATTGGAGATTGGTGTTTGTTCGGATTTCTGGCCGTGACAAATACTTCAAAACATCGACGCCAAGATACATGTTTTGTGGCAAAATGAATTTAGTATTGTCAGAGGGATTTATCCTTGCAGTTTCAGTTTTTGTTACATATTCTCCATCCATGTAAGATTTTAGTAACGTTTCGTAAGTCAAACGAACTGAATCATACATATTTGCAATCATAGGTTTTTGCGATTGAAATATCTTATTGAGAGTCGTGAATTTTGGAAGGGCCCAATCAAGAAACAAGAATAATAAATAAATCAGTGGATCATTCATTGCGGAACAAATCTGGTCAATCGCGAGAAGACGTTCAGTCTTTTGTTTTGTCAAAAAAAAACTTTTCAAAGCTTCCCATTTTTCAAGAATTCGTGAAATAGCAGCATGAACTGAAAGCCACCTGGTTTCACATGGATGGAGAATTTTGTGTATTTTCAAATCAAAGAAGTCTTGAAATAATAGGAATTCAAATTGTCTTTTTGAGCTGGCTTTAAAGTAATTGTAAATGTTTCGAGTTAGGTCTTCGCATGTACGAGGCAACATTTTACAAGCTTCGCCCGCGCATAAATGCATTGAATGACAGATGCATTTACAAAAGAATATACCAGGGCAACACTCACGAAAACGACTCATCACAGAATTATGTTCTCCAAACATAGTGTTGCAACCATCGGAACCAAATCCTTGAACGTTGTCAAAATTCAAGTTCCGTTCTTTGAAAGATTTTTCAATGCAATCGTACAGGTGTTGGGCACTGGCAGAAGCGTCAAATGATGGAGCGGATGTTGCGTTGCTATCAGCAACGAGCGGTTGGCTAGACGATGGAGCAGATGATTGAGAAGTTGCCGATGATTGAGCGGGCGAAGGTTTTATAGGGTGGACGAATATTTGTCGCAAATCCCAAAATGAAGTCACGACGCGTTCTTTAACAGTGTCGTAAAATCTGAATTTGAAAGATTTCCATTTTTAGAAGTTGATTTAAAACCAAAAAAATATATGATCTATTCAATCAAAAGGCTGTTCAATTACCTTACTAAAATGCACATTGATTTTGTTGCTGAAATATCAGTCGATTCGTCGACTAGGATGCTGAATTTTGATGTTTTCAATTTTTCGATCAGATTTTGTTTTTCCGATTCACCAAGCACATATTTAATAATAGCTGTTGCCTTTGTCTGCTTTAATTGGACATCTTTCAGAATGTTGGAGTCTGGAAAGCAGTCTTTCAATAAGTCGACGAAATGATCCATTACGTTGAAAGACAAATGATGCTCCGCAAGAAACCCGGCCAGTTTGATTTCCGCTCTTTTTGCAGCATGATTAGCAGGGAGTTTATCTTCTTTTTCGATGAAGCGTTTCATAGATACTTGATTAGGATGTCCTTTGTGGTGTTTTCCATGTCTGTCAGACTCCTTGTGTTTATTAATGACATGAAGTTCCGCAGTTATTTGCATATTGCACCAAATACATTGAGCTTTTTCTGGAAATTTGCCAACTGGACGCAGCCATTTGTTGAGAGTTTCATCTTTTAACCATTCGTTTCTAAACTTTTGAATCCGTCTTTTTTGAGTTTTTAATTTTTTTGCAGGAGGTGATTTGGTAGGAGTTGTGCTCGGTGTGGAATTTTCGTCGTCGGATGGCATCGTTGTGTGAAAACATATAGCTCTTCAACAGGATCTTGATAACCTGAAATAATTTATGTTTTTTTTCTTCAATAAAATCATTTCTTTGCATGCAAGATATTGGACATGCTTATTTTTTACCCGGCGCATTGAGAATGCATAATAACCTTAAAAGTGCAAGATATTGCATTGCAATTACGAAGAATACGTTTGTACTTACGGGAATAAAATGATCACAATTCAAGCAGCACCCTCCTGATAACTGATTTAAATAAACTGAATCGGAATGCCAAAAATGATTAATTAAACTGAATAATGAAATAACGGAGTATTGCCCAATGATTGCAGGTGTGGTAGTAAGGAACTAGAAAGGGAGTTTCCCTCATCCGCCATGTTCGCTCCTGCTTATGGACAGTGGTCCCAATGTTGGCGACTTTTTCTTTGCGCTTGCGTCAGGGCAGTGAAATTATTGGTCGCGCGCCACCTACGACCAATGAGTGTGCGGCCCTAATGGAAGCGAAGAACGGCATGAAGGGAAAGTTCACCACATTGGAATCACTGCTTACGGAGTATATGTGAACACAAACACATGTCAGTTGCTTTGTATGCATGCATACGTTGGTATTAGAGACGAAGAAAAAACTAAGGCGCAAACATTATTTTGTCAATTTCAGCGTTTTTTCCTGAAAATAATGGAAAGAATTTGATACGGGAGCGATTTCGTGAAATTATAGTACACATGCGTACTATCGTGGGTCAGGATTGCGGGTAGTACATCTGGTCGAATTATAGTACGCGTACTATAATTATAGTACGGTTGAGAACCCTGGTCTGACTGCGGTAACACATTTCTCTTGCTACACTAAACTAGAGTGGGGAGTTATGGTGCTGTCACAAGCTTTACCGGAGCTGTCGAATAGACCACTTGAATGACACATGAAGGGTGGATATTCAAAATCGTATAAGCGCCATTTCCAATATTTTACAGGAGAGCGGAAAAACGCTCACATTTTTTGTAATTTTAACATTTTTTGAAAATATCAAGATAGTTTGTTCCTTATAAGGTAATACGTCACTTATTCTAGTTTGAAACAATTTTCATTAAAATTGAGGAATTAAAACCACTTGAAATTTTGCCACTTATAAGTCGAGGGAGTCTGGCAGTTCAAAGTCGTATATTAAACATTAGCGTCACGAAGTGAAAGTAAGAGAGACAAGCTTCGCGAAGGTTTTTATTTCATTTTTGGCACTTCTATAACCAAAATGCTTCAATCAATTTTTTTCTATGTTAATTATTATTATTATTATTAGTGATTGTAAATCAAAATTTATTAATTAAATTCGTTTTATATTTTTACTCGTAATTTTTCTCCGGAAAGACAGGACCTAGAACATTGCTTCTGGAACCAAAATGTTTGTAAATAAATGTAATAATATAATGAAACATATGGTTTGACGATTTCCATCATTAAAATACTTGTTTTATACGTGAAAGACAAGGCGTAATATTTACCTTGACAGAAATGCAGGCAGACATGTGGTTAGCACTGAGGCAAATGTTTTTAGGTTGAGCACTACACCGAATTTCAATGCGCAAGAGCCCTACGAAGAATTATAACACACATACAGTTACATTTTTAGACCCTACTACTCTAAAAGTCTGAAAGTGTCTGCGAAAACCGGGAATTTACATAAGGCTCCATTGGTTGTTATACGACTTTGAATTGCCAATAGGCCGCGAGTTATCGAAAAGCAATGTTTGAAAAATTCAAACAATAAAACTATTGCGAATTTTGACTTGCTCTTATCGCCGAAATGACGGCATCAGCTTAAAGTCTCGAAAAAAAAATAAAACGAATTTTGAAAAATTGGCGGTCATACGACTTTGAATATCCACCTTTCATATGTTGA
>JAWWLR010000155.1:25395764-25409154 GCA_035041075.1 Acraspis erinacei | reverse complement strand
AGACTAGATATTCTGATAGGGGCCCCATCAGAATCTAACTTCAAATAGGGAAAGATGGGGAAATTTCTGCACGGGATAATAAGTACAATTTCTATGTCTGGACTATTATATTAAATTCAAAACCACGGTAAAATCTTTCCTTTTCATTAAGGTCAGTTTTTTTCTTTTTGTTAATTGATCGCAATACTTTAATACTCTTTTGAACTCAATGATATTGTGCTCTTTTAAGATTTTATAAATTAATTTTGCTCATTCTTCGAACGCACAATCGGTAATTTGTTATAAAATGCAATCTTTGTGAAACTTTTCAAAACTTTGTTAAATAATTTTAGTTTAACCTAAGAAATGCTTTGAGAACTTTTTTAATCTTTTTGAAATTTTTTATATCTTTGCGAAATATTTGTGAAATCTTTCTAATATAAGTCAACATTTATCAAAGCTGCTTACACATAAATCTGTCCTGAGTGGTATTTTACGATGCATATACTGATAATTTGTATCCCGTTTTTCATAATTTTCGGCATTTCGTTTTTCATTTTCACTTACTAAACTGTAATTACTGCATTTTTTAAAGTAATTTTATATATCATTTACTATGTATTTCTATAAAACTTACTTACTAAAATTCTGAACATGAATGAATATTCTTCATAATCAAAAGATTTTACACCAACAGCAGATGGAAATACAAATGTTTATATGCGCCGCAATTTTAGATTGTTTTTTTCTAAAGCTGCATTTAAATTTTTTGAGCTGCACAATTATTGAATTTGATTTGTGAGAGCACACACACGTGAAACCGAGAACAAATAAAGCAATTATTAAAGTAAAAATTAATTTCATGGTATTTTGTTGACCTTCATTTCCAAATAAAAGAAAGAGCGCATGTGAGGTTCTATTTAGGTGAAAATTGGGCTCTTCGTGTGTTAAACTTTAGTTAAATACAAATAAAGGTAAAATTGCTCAAAGTGTGATTAAAAATTACGCACTTACTGATCTATCGTTCTTGACGTGACGGGGTCAATCATCACGCATTAAATTCCACTATTGCGAAAGAAACATGTTGTGACAGTAGATTACGTTCTTCTTTATCTGGTATGTCTAGAGATGCAGCGCACTTAAAATATATGTGTATTTAAATGAGGCAAATAATCAACATGCTCAATAATAATGTGTACAGACTTTTCAGATTATATGATGTAAACGAGAATATATTTAATCAACTGACAAAATATTCAAACTGTACATAACTTTTCTTCTTGTAATACATATAACTATGTTCCTATAATTAGAATTAGTTTAATCGCTCAAAGAAGAAGCAAAATAGTTGCTCAAAAAACGGTTGGAAATACTATTAAATTCGGCGTCGAATGATCTCAAATAGAAATATTTTTGTTCTTCCGAAAATAATATACAAGATGGGAAGATTTAAAACAAAATTAATTAATTTGGCGAATTTAGTAAATAGACTTCAACTCATGGCACCGCCTAGGAAGGTTGTAAAACAATGAGAAATTTATAAGGCCAATAAGGCTTAAGAAATATTTGTTGGCTCCCAAGTTATAATTTAAAATGTCCAAGCGTCTTTTTGTTGAGTTTTAGTCAACGATCACCGCACGAGCTCTCGCGAGCCACAGTAGCTCTCGCAGTCGACAGCGGTGAACGCAGAGTAAAACCTGACGCAGAAACGCTTATAGATTTTTACTCATATCTCTGGAACTCATAAAGATTTTTAAATTTTTATTGGCTAGTTATTAAAGTTATTAAATTCAAGAAATTCTTGATTTCTTTATAAACTTTTACGTACAGTATATTCGCTTTGAACTTCCTTTTTGAACGGGTAATCACGTTTTGAACTCAGCAGTAATTTTCACTGATTAACCAATTTTTCCAACACTTTTTGGCAATCTTCTATAATATTGCTACATTAGCGGCAAGTATTTACATTGTATATACAGGCTTCTAGCTTTACTTATAATAACAATAGAAATTACACGTGTACATTCTACAAAAAATATTATCCGTTTAATCTGTTGCATTTATTCTAAGAACAATTCATTCGGTACTAGATGGACGTCAGAGTTAGCTTGTATTTTGTCTGGATTTACACAAAAAAACACTGAAAAAAGTCTATCATTTAAAGTCCCCCAAAAAAGTTCTAAAAGAATATTTATGTGCAGAAGTTGGTGCTATCTGGTGATGAAGAGAATGTACGCTTTTAGAAACATATGCATCTGACGCCAAAAAATCATCGCTGCAACTTGTTGAAAATCTGTTTTCCGATTAATACTGAATAGCGTCTGGGTTTTGTTGCAAAATTTTTAATACAAAATCATTTCTGCATTCAGTTGGAAACCTGACGTTGCCTGAATAACAGAAAAGATTGACTCATATTATTATAAGTTCTGGAAACTAGTGTTTGTAGTAATACCGTCAACTGGGGTAAAGCGGCGCATGCGTCGGGGAATTGCGCTACACTCTTTATTCTGTATTTAAAATACGAGGTTGCTTCTGCCAGCTTTTTTAATTGAAGTTTTATAATGGGCAGTTACAAAACTCTATATATTTTATCTAGAAGAAACAAATAACGAATTCAAAAATGCTAAATCGAAGGAGCGCCCCTTTTACCCCACATGTACCGCTTAACCCTAGTTTACAGTAGTGTAACATAATACTTAAGCTTATTTAATTTTTAATACAGTCTTATTTATAGCTAAATTATAAGTTCTAATTCACTTGAATTCCAGGGCCTAAAATATTGCATGGTACGACACACTTCGTGTAATCCGGATTTAAAAGAGTGTAGTCCGGAATCGAACAGTGTACATTGTGGAAAATCAGCTTTATTTAGTGAAGAAAATTTCCATTTTTCTAACCTAATATTTTAAGTGTAATAAAAATGAACTATACTGTTTATTTAAATTATTATTGTGTGGTTTATAAATGATCAAAATTCCTCTTCATTTATCGACAGCTTCGTTATTTCCGATAATAAAATCTAATTTTTTTACTGAAAATTTTAATATTCTATTTTTGGTTAGAAATTCATCTTTTTTGGTTAGCAGCTTTACAATTAGCTAAAACTTTTACTTTTTTGTTGAAAATTCATATTTTTGGTTTAATTAAAACTTCCTTGTGGAAAAATAGTCTTTTTGTTTTGAAACATAAACTGTTTTGTAGAAAATTAGTCTTGTGGGCTTGAAAATTCAACAATTTGGTTGACATTTTTTTTCTTGCCCAAAAAATATTTTTTTGTAGAAAATTAATTTCTTTTCAACTGAAAATTTAGCTATTCTATTTTTGGTTAAAAATGTTTCCTTTTGATTGAGCATTTGTCTTTTTTGATTAAATTGAACAGTATTATATTGAAATGATATGATTTATTTGGTTGAAGATTCATCTCTTTAGGTGAAAATTAAACTATTTTGTTGAAAATTCACTTTTTTTAAATTAATTCTTCTAACTGAAAATTTAGATATTTCATTGTTGTTTGAAATCATTCATTTTTAGTTGAAAAAAATTTAATTACGTAGTTGAAAGCCAAACTGCTTTGTTAAAAATTCATTTTTAAGTATAAATTTTTATTGACATTTTTTAAAACTTAACTCTTCTAAATGTAAATTGAACTTTCCTACTTTTTGTTCGAAATTTACCGTTTTTAGAAGAAAATTCAACTATTTGTTTGAAAATTCATATATTTTTTCGAAAACTCGCCTGTTCTAGTATAAAATTAATTTTTGTTTGTTTGAAAATTCAACAGTTTGGTTGAAAATTTTGTCATTCTTCACCAGAGTAAAATTAGGTAAAAGTGACATTAAGTAAGTAAAATTAATTAAGTTATAATCAAGCAACCGTGAAAATAAGTACAATTTAATAAGTTAAAATTTTACTATTCTATTTTTGATTAAAAATTTATCTTTTTTTATTAGGATTCAACTATTTTCTTAAAAAATTATCTCTTTTAGATGAACTCAACTATTTTTTCTTAAACATCCAATAATTTTTGGTTTAAATGTCAACTGGTACTTTTTTTGTTAAGAACTTATTTTTTGTTGCAGGAAATTCAATTACTTTGTTCAAAGTTAAACTAATTTGTTAAAAATTCTTTTTTTGTTGTTGAAAATTCATCTTTTTAGTCGGAAATTTAACTTTTTTGTTGAAAATACGTTTTTTTAAATTAATTCGTCCAACTAAAACTTTAACTATTCCATTTTTTGTTAGGAATTGATCTTTTTTAGTTAAAAATTTATATAATTTGTTGAAAATTCGTCTGTTTTCTTAGAGAATTCATTAACATTAGTTTAAAATTCAACAATTTGGTTGAAATTTTTTTCTTTTTTAACCAAAAATGTTTCTTGGTTGAAAATCCATTTCTTAAACCTGAAAATTTAATTATTATATTTTTGATTAAAAATTTATCCCTTTAATTAATGATACACGTCTCTTGGATAAATTCTGTTTTTTATTTCAAATTAAAAATTCATGATTCAAATATCAACTAGTACATTTTTTGTTAAGAAATCATTCTTTTGTGATTGCAAATTCAACCACGTAATTGAAAGTCAGGCTACTTTATTACAAATTAATTTTTTGGTTGAAGATTCATCTTTTAAAAATACTATTATTATTTTCAATTTATTTTTTAAAGTGAAAATCTAAATATTCTATTTCTACTAATATTCTATTCTACTAATATTCTATTTCTATTAAATATTCTACTTGGAAGAAAAAGAAATCATTTAAGTTGTTAAACTTTTAGCAAAAATGACGAATTTTCTGTCAAATTAAATTTTCAATCCGAAAATATGAATTTTCAATAAAAAAAATTCATTTTAAACGAAACAGCTGAATTTTGAACCAAACACGATCACTTTTCAACAAAAATGGAAAAGCTACATATTAAATAAAACGAACAAAATTTAAAAGAAAGAAAAGAATTTTCTACAAAATAGTTTCTTATTAACCGAATAAATGAACCTTTAAGAAGAACAAAAATTTAACAAAGTACTTCAACTTTCATCCAAGTGGTTGAATTTTCAACTTAAAAAAATCAATTTTTAAAGAAAAATTTCAACATTCAACCAAAGAGATGAGTTTCCCACTATAATTCGATTAATTTTGTGATTCAACCACAATTTTTACCTAAAGTAATTTCTAATTGCATAAACAAATTTAATAAACAAATGCATATCTTGACTACTTTACAACAAATGGATGTAGATTTTTTTACAAAATCTATCTTTCAACCAGCAAATTTCTTTTTTTCAACGGAATTAACTTTACGCTTAACTATATACCTTTCTAATGTTATATTATAAATTAGCTACAATTGTTTTTTTTATAAATAAATTTAATGAAAAATCCGTGATTTCGTAATTTTTGACAAATTTTTCTTTAAACAATTTAAATTTGTGTATGAAGCTTTAACTATAGCTCTTGTGCTTCTGGATGCAGTATTCTTTCAAACTTAACCCTTTATTTATATTCTTTAAATCAAATTCATTTAAATAAATAACAAGTTTTGTCGCCTGTTGAAGTCTACTAATAAATAAGGTCGATTTCGTAAAAATACGACATCCATTTATTTAAAAGTAATCAAGTTGTGAATTCAGTTATAAAATTGTTTATAAAATAAATATTTATGGATGTTTAAAAAAAGTATCATATCGAAGGATTGTTCCAAGTATTTTAAGATTTATTCGATTTAAAAAATTTAATCTGCTGGTTAAAAATTGACGAAATTCTGCATTTGCTCCTCAAATTTATTTAAACAATTAAAAATTGACATCAGGTTTTTTAAATAAAAAGTAAGCATTACTTAATGCATAACCCGAGCAAAAAATGGAAGAATAAAGCCTCCACGTATTTTTAATCTTTAAATAACACTTTTACTTTTATGATAATACAAATTAAACAAAAATGCATTGTTGTAACAAATAATATAAGAGATTTTATATTTTATGCTGAAACTATAATTGAAGATCTATATTTTATTTTATACTGAAATTAGAAATGAGGATTAATATTTTAGACTAAAAGATGGCTACTTTCAAAAATTGTTTCATTATGTAGTCCATTTTATCTTATGTTATTTTTGTGAAACTAAATATTTGTGCAAGAAGTTCTGCAATTTTAATTAATTTGTTTTAACCCAAAAATACCCAATTAAGCTACACCCTGAACGGTCTAGGAATATTAATTATTAATTGTCTACGATATAAATTATTATTTATAATTATCCACAGTGATTACTTTTTATAAGCTGTAATGGCCGGTTGAATAGCAAAACTACCTTTGGCATCCGGCCATAAGCGTCGCTATTACTTTTCGGCCGGACACGTTCAGAACTTTTGCTATTCGTCCGGGAATATTCTCAGCCTAAAAAAAATATTTTTAAATGGTACGAGGCCTGCCAGGAATGTATCCAACATTATGCTCTGACTTTCAACGCAGTTGTATTAATGTCAAAAACAGTGTATTTACTATAAAGCTACCACGGCAATGCACATGCCCACTCTTCGAAGCTTATTCAGCAATTTCTGGCGAAACCCGGCCTCACGCAACTTCATCAGTCTCCATACAGTCTTGAACTGGCTCACTGTGATTTCTGTTTGCTTCCCAAATTAAAGTATCCTCTAAAACAGGGCATCCAGCAACCTTGAAACCCGTGATAATCGGGAAATCTCCTTGAAGTTCTCACGAGAACCTTGAATTTGAATTTTTGTTTTGCTTTTAAAACAGTTTTCGAGGGTTTGACCGCTCGGCTTTTGAACATAAACCCTCGTATACACCAAATTTCAAAAGGTTACAAAATAATTCTAAAGGTTTTAAAATATTTCAAAGATTTTATAATATTTCAAAGGATTTTGAACACTTCCTAAAGGTTTGACGAATTTCAAAGACTTGAAAAGGATTCAAGTATTTGAAAAATGCTTGTAGATAAGATTTCAAACATTTTACAAAGATTTCGGATATGTCACAAATATTTTTAAACCTTTAGAAGATTTTAGTGTTTTTTTTTTAGTATTTTGCTAAGTGTACAGAACACCAGATTTCACAGATTTCAAAACATTTCACAAATATTTCAAAGATTTAA
Organism: Acraspis erinacei; assembly: GCA_035041075.1. NCBI lineage: Eukaryota > Metazoa > Arthropoda > Insecta > Hymenoptera > Cynipidae > Acraspis > Acraspis erinacei. The sequence continues at coordinate 25,402,058 of JAWWLR010000155.1, read as the reverse complement.
TAAAGATTTCAAAATACAGTGCACCCTAGAGATAGGGCCCCCTGATATAGTCCTTCCGAGAATTCACGCCGCGCCGAAACTAGGAGTAAAAGGAGCTGCGCAGGATGAGCGGCGATCGCTCAGGCGTGAACAAACAAATGCGTTTTCTACGAAACGTCCCTCTATCTGGATAATTGAGCCACCAGGTGCAAGAACCAGCCCGACGTTCGAACACGCGTAAAAGTATTGTCCGCACGTCTCAAAAATAGAAAATTTTCAAAATCAAAAAATCAATTTAAAAAAAATGTAGAATTGTAGAGAATAAAAAAATAAAAAAATTTTCCTTTTATAATTTTTTTTTCTCAAACGTTTATTTTTAATAAGAAAAGCGAAATATCGAATAAAAATGTATCTCAAATTTAATTAAGTTTTAAAACTTAAATCGATCGAACCCGGCTAAATATTATTGAAACGAATCCATATTTATAGGACTTATTAAAAATACTTTAGGGATGCCTAAGAATTCATGCAAAAGTTTCGCCGGTTAGAAGTATCTTGATAACTTCGAGTTTCAAACAACTTCCAATTGAGTAATTTGTTAAAAAATATTGAATGAAGTTTTTTGGAAAGTCTCATATCGATTCGTTAGAAATTGACTAAGATATGCATATTTGGAAAAAGTACTCGACGTCTGCTCGCGCGAGAAGGCTGCCTGACGGAGCAGTCTTCGTCACCTATTAGTTAAAAAACAGCGCGGGCAGACGTCGAGTACTTTATCCAAATATGAATATCTCAGTCTATTTCTAACGAATCGATATGAGATTTTTCACAAAAAATTATTCAACATTTTTGAACAAATCACTCACTGGAAGTTGTTTGAAACTCGAAGTTACCTAGATACTTTTTACCTGCGAAACTAATAAAACCCAATTATCAGCTTACCTCATTTTTCAATTAAATATTATTAAAAAATAAGCGATTTAAAAATTTCTTATGAGACCTAGGCATCGCTATAGTATTTTGGATAAGGGCTTAAGGGGTAACACCACTGTAAACGTAAAAAACACGTTTTTTCAAAAAAAAAATTTTAATGGAAGGATAGGGAGTACAATGATAATAATTTGGGAAGTTATTAATAACATATCGAAGTAAAAGATTTCAATTTTTCAATAAAAAATATAACAAAAAGGCAGCACTGGAGACATTTCCGTGAAGTGTCTTTTCTCGGAGGAGCTCCGCCGCAAGCAGCACGCAGGATGCCAAATGCAACTTTGAACAAAATAATTTTCTTTTTCTTAATCTATATGAAAATAGCTATTGTTTAAATAAATATATCTAAAATCCCCTAAGTGTTCCTCTTTGGAATATTATTATAAAGATGTAGGCGAAAACCCGATTATGCTGCGTGCCGATTTCAAAAAACGTGTTTTGGGAAAAACGCGTTTAAAGTTTTGAGATATGTAAAAAGTACGAAGAAATTAACCGGCACGCTCGGTTAAAAGGCTCGAAATTTCAATGAAATCGATTTCTAACACGTATAAAACCTTTTGTCCTTTATTCTTCAAGGTTCAAAGAATTTTTTAAGCTAAAAAAATCGATTTTTTGAAATTTCTACAGTGGTGCTACCCCTTAAGACGTTTTAAAGGTGCCGCGGCCTACCTGCCCTCTCGGCGACCTTCTATTGTTCAGCGCTGGACTGGATCTCGAAGCGCTGTCGCTCTCAACTGTTACATTGCGCATTATGTTACAGGGTTACATTCAAAATGGTATTAGTGTATCAACTCTGTTGCGCCCTACCATGGAGATTGAGTCGAAGGCGCGTGGGCGTGTTAAAATGTTTTAGGCGACTGCAATACACTGTAATTTTCGTTACTTAAAGAAAAAAGTAACGTACGATACTTAAAGAAATGTTTATACCCTTTTTACTAAATATATTTACAGTAAATTAAATATTCGCCCTGTCGGCGACCTTCTATTGTTCAGCGTTGGACTGGATCTCCAAGCGCTTTGGCTGTGTTGACAAAAAAAAAATCTGATGGAAAAAGTTTTTTCTCCTTATTCTCTACAAATCTACATTTTGTTATTGATTTTGAAAAGTTTTTATGTTTGAGACGCGCGGGTAATACTTTCACGCGTGTTCTAGCGTCGAGCTGGTTTTTGCATCCGGCGTCTCAATTTACTACAAAAAAGACGATCTTTTCATCAAATTAAAAAATTCTCAAACAAAACGTTGAATTTTTAGGAAAGGAAGAGAATAAAAGTTTATTTCTAATAAATTTTGAGAACTCTCCAACAAAAAGTAGAAAATAATTATTTTTTCTTTTAATTTTTATCTTCTTGGTTAAAAATTCAACAATATTGGAGAAAAAAGTATTTCATAAACTATTTGGTAAATATCCATGTCACTAATTGAAAATTCAACTATTTTTATTAAAAAATTCAACTATTTGGTTATTAATTAAATTATTTTTGGAAAATCTGAATGCTTTCTGAAAAAAACGTGTCATTCGCAATTTATGAAAAATATTAATTATTTGGTTTTAAAGAAAATAAAACTGACTAAAAATGCAGAATAAATTTTTTTGTCCAAATCGTAGGATGGGTCGAAAACGCAAAAATAAATAATAAAATTCCATGTTTTTATAGTAAAAATCGTGTATTTTGATAATCATTTAAATTTTACAATTATTAATTGTGCTGTTATCGTTACTAACAGTAAATTTTTTCTAATCTAAAATTAAATCTTAGGGTCACTCATTTTCAAAAAGATTCCACGCAATCGTATACTTGTGCAAAAAATTAATAAATTAATAAAATAATTCTCCGATATGAATTTGAGAATAGTAAAAGAATGATTCTGTTTTTTTTTAATAACTGAATTTGTGCATCTATTTACAAATTGTCGTACGAACTATTTTAAATCTAAATCTACTTAATTATTATTCTAATAGCTAGCCTTATTTGAATTGCAAAACGACGAGATCATTCTTAAAATACTTTCTCAAAAATTGCAACTGCCAAAAACCTATTGCAATGTTTAATTATACTGAAAATAATTATATAAATAATGCACACATTAAAGTTTATAACCAAATATGATTTACATCAAGTCAAGTGTCAAGTTCTACATCTACATCTACGATATTTGATGTAATAAATTATAATATCATAAAGAGAGAGAGAGCAGATGAAAATTTGATACCTAATACCTAAAATAATTAGATTTAGTTACCAGGGATCACAGTATAATTCAGAATTTGTTCCATTTCTCAATACTTTTTTTTTATAAATTATAATGCATAGGGATCATGAGGGGGCCATCCATAAATTACGTAAAAAAATTTTTGTCGGGGGGCGATATTTTTACGTAATATATTTAACAAAAAAACCTCAATTTTTGAAATTAATACTACCACGGGAATGTTTTAACCCTCTGATGGCGCAAATTTTCTGGCTTCGCGTTCAGGGCGCACGTGGGTATGTAGGTACCCAGAACATATTTCAGAGATAAAAACTGTTTAGAATACATATTTTTCAACTTTTCAGGAATGAAATAAAATCTTTAGAATGTCAGGAATACAGCTGTACGAGTTTGTTATTGATATTTTAATTAGGCAAAAGATAGTAAAATTTTAAACAAAAAAAAAAATGTACAGAAATGATTTAAAATTATATAAAATGGCAAAAAGCGCGTTTTTCGCGTATTTCCTTAAAATGATGTAAAATTAAAAAATCGTAGTGATCCGTAAACTGTCCTCTTCCAACTGTAAGGTAGTTTTATCAGTTATTTTGTCATAAAAAAATTATACTTATTTTTCTAATCTGAAGTTGGGAATATGTACACATAAAGCGCTTCAAATTCTTCCCACTCGAACAGCTGAAGACTACTGACTGAGTTGCTACCCCTATCACGTAGGCCCTATTTTTCATCTAATTCACTGACCCCTAGCCGCGCTTCCCCCTTTGTAACTTTTCCAAAATTTTCACTTTCATAATACCTCTGGGTACCTACGGACCCAGTGGCGCCATCAGAGGGTTAGATAGTTGCTGTAACAATTAGGACCATTGATCTCACTATAAAAAAATGTAATTTACAAAGTTTGCATAATGCTATTATGTATTTGAAAACTAGGTGTAAATTTGATCTGGAGTGTTCCCACTTTATTGGTATTTATATTCAACATAAAGCACTTTGCTTCCAGTTAGAAAATGTATTTGCTCCCTATAGAGGAAGCATTTGTGATTTTTGAAATAATGGAGAAACTAACCTTACCATTTTAATAAATTTAAGAATAGAAATTTTTATTTTAATAAATTACTAAGAAGACAGAAATTTCATTGAGATAAATGTAAAAAAAATTATTTGTTGTGGAGGCAATACTAGGCTTGATTTTATAAACACACCAAATTATTTCTGAACTATTTCACAAAAAAAATATTCCTGAATTATGATATAAATTTTTCACATTGTTAGTCATGAGTTCATCTGCTTTTAGTTAAAAATTCAACTAGCTGGTTACAAGTTAAACTCTTTTGTTAAAAATTAGTTTGAAGATTCATTGCTTTAAATTGAAATTATTTTCGCTTTTTAGAAAATTCGTCTTTCTTTAAAGAATATTCATCTTTTTGGCATAAAATTTAACTAAACTAGTTGAAGATTGATCATTTTAGTTAAAAATTCATGGTTTTTGTTAAAAATTAATTTTTTAACTTAAAATTTAATTTTTCCATTTTTGTTGAAAATTGGTCACTCTTAGTTCAAAGTTAAACAATTTGTATGCACACTGGTCTTTTTTAATTGAGAAGTCGACTATCTCACCGAAAATTGACGCATTTTCTTAAAAACTTGATTTTATGTAGATATTTATCTTTTTCTTTGAAAGTTAATCGTCTTGTATAGAAATTCTACTTTTTGGTTAGAAAATCAAGTATTCCAGTTAGATATTCGTCCTTTTAGTTTAAAATTCATTTTTGAGGTTGAAAATAAAATTATTTGATTGCAAGTTGATGAAAGTTATAACAGTTAAACACTCCTTAATTTTAGTTGAAACATTGATCTTTTTGATTGAACTTTCATTTTTTGACTAAACAATTTTTTATTTAATTTATGTTTACAAAATTACGCCTGTTAGATGGATTAATTGTAAATTATAAATCATAAATATTCGAGAAATTTTTATAATTTTTGCTGAAAAATACAAGCAGTATATGTGACCGTCCGCGAGAAAATAGACCTAATGCGTCAAAGCTAAATTTTACAGGACGAGTGATTTTAGTAGACTCTGCAATCGAGCATTTGAGCAGTGGGAATGCGTCCACGAATAGAACCCCTTCCACTTACCACTACAACTTTAGGCGCCATATGCGCGAGCTCCGCTCTCATCGGTGCGCTCCGGCTTTCCTCAGTAGTGGTGAGTGGTGGGGCTGGTTTTCGCAAGCCTCTCGTTTCGTCTCCGCGTATGCTTATTATCGCTATGTTTGTAGCTTAATAAGAAGAAAAATAATGCATTTAAACAAATTCTGATTATTGGAAATGAAAGAGTAATTCAGAAACTATAGATTGGAACAAAAAAATAAAAACGATTTTTTCCGCATTAGGTCCCTTTTCTGGCGGACGGTCACACACACACACACACACACACACATATATATATATACATTTATATTTATTCATATTTAGCACTATACAATATAATTTTAATACATGGGGCATGAAGCTTATGTTTATATGTATTTAAATTGCCTATGAGCATTTTTTTTGATATATTAAAGCGAAATAAGATACAGAAGAAAGTAAGGTTAGGAACCCGCTTTTCTAAAGAACGACGCACGTTAACCCACGTACATAAAAAAGAGGTATGATATGAAATATAAATAACTGTCATAATAAACTTCTGGAAAAGTATTGTAGAAATGTTTTACCTATAGTACATTATTATTTGTTATTATTTATTTAATCAATCAGATCAAATTTTTATCAAATGTGATCTAGAAATTAAGTTTCAAAGAACTATAACTGAAATTTAAAAAATGTTTTTTTATAACACGTGCACAAAAAGTCCGGCTTTGCGCACTAAACAGTGTGCCGAAAATGACATATTCTAGTAAGGCATGAAAAAAAGTACTGCGCATACGTAAATAAACATAGTTCCTTTTCGCGCACCTAGTTAATTGTTGCGCACACTTTTTCAACACGATAGCAGACGATAGTTACTGCCTAGTTACTTTTTGCGCACATTTTTTTAACACCATAGTTACTTATGGAGCACTACCAACGCGCCGCCTGGCGAGAGAAAATGTAGTTGTACTTGACGA
>JAWWLR010000155.1:25323520-25337713 GCA_035041075.1 Acraspis erinacei | reverse complement strand
CATCGCATCGAATCGCACTACCCGTTGGCGCGCCTATTTAAAATTATTAAATGTGCAAATCCATTGTTAAAAACAAATTATTACGATGAATCCAATTTATATTGTACAATTTCATCAATTAAACCAGTTTTTGCAAGGCTTGGCTTTATTTTTTTAATTATTTTTATTCCAGGAATTCAGGGGATTTAGAATATTCAAGCATTTCAGGGAATTCATACAAATCAAGAAATTTATAGAATTTAAGGAATTTAGAGATTTTCAGAAATTTAAAGAATCTGATTGCTGTTAGCCTCTAAATTCTTCGAATTCCTTGAAATAATTAAGTTTCCTGAATTCTCTGAACTCTTCTCATTCCTTCAATTTCGCGAAATTATTCAATCAAATTCAAATTATTCTTAAATTTTATATATATTTTATATTCCCTGAATTCGTTGAGTTCCCAACAAAATTGCTTAAATCCTCTGAAATTCCTAGAATATACTGAAATCTTTTATTTCTCTGAATTCCCTAAATACTTTAAACATTTCAATTCTCTTGATTTTTGAATTCCCATAAAAGTTTAAAATTTCTGTAAATTGTCTATAATCCTTGAATATTCTGAATTCCATGAAAATCCTAAATTCCTGAAATTCCTTTAATTCTTCTGAATTTCTCTTATTATTTTTAATTCCTTGTCCATTCAAAAATTTCTTAAATATTGCAATAAATTTAGAGAATTTATAATACATAGAATTTAAAGAATAAAAAAGGATTCAAAGGAATCAAACAGTCAAAATTAATCACATAATACTTTAAAATATTCGAAATTTAACTCTTTTAATGTATGATAAATTTAAGTTTAAATCTCTAAAACTTAAACCTCCCAAGAAAACATTAAGATCGGAATATTTTCGAGATAACTTCACAATTTTCCAAGACATGATTTTGCTTAAAGTGATTAAGCTGTACAAATAACAAATGTAATAATATTAATCTTGTTTTATATCTGTAAATTATTGATTGGCAATGCAACATTTCCAGCGCTTTGTAGTGTGCCGACAATTGCTATTTTTTAATCTTACAATTAATATGTGTTGTAAACAATTTTTACACATATTTATTTGAAATAATTGCGCCAACGATAACGAATCGGGTTACAAGCACGACGCATGCGCAGAGAAGAAATAATTATTTTAATATGTGACGTCAGTTGAAAAGATGTCGGCAGTCGGCACGCTGAGGACCAACCAATAATACTAATTGCATTAGAATAATCTTATTCATTTCATAACTTAGAAGAAAATTATTTCTACCCACAAGTTCTTTTCAATATTATTTTGTATAGGACTCTAAAGTTTCATGAAACTTTGGAAATGTTTCAAACTTTCAAAAATTGAGGCGGCAAAATTAAAAATATTGAAAAACTGCTACCTGCTACTAATTTCAATATTAAAAGGTAAATAAAGTTTATTTTCTAAGCAAATCATCTCCAATTTTCATTTTTCCACAAATATGTGAACTGAATTAATAGTAATCAAGAACAAAATCGAACTATTTCTTGTTCAAACTTAATTCTTTCTGATTGGAAAGTTAATTATTGTATTTTTGTCAGAGCGTTCATCTTTTTTGGTTGAAAATTTAATTATAATATGTGGTTAAAGATTTTAAATTGAACTATTTTGTAGAAAATTCAATAATATGGTTAAAAAGTCTTTTTTTAACTTAATTGTTTTGGTTCAAAAATCCCTTTTTGGAAGTAATTTTTTTTTAAATACATATAGGCTTAAAAAAATCAAATTGTGTAAAAAATTTGCACATGAAAACATTTCTCTTTTTGGATGAATTCAACTGTTTTTGATTTTAAATAAAAATAGTTTTTTGGTTGAAAGGTCAAGTATTACATTTTGTGTTGAGAAATCATCTTTATTATTTACAAATTCAACTGGATTATTAAAAATTCATTTTTTTGGTAACTCATTAATCATTTTAGTCGTAAATTCATCTTTTTCTTTTATTTATTTAGTTAAAAATGTAACCATTTAGTGGAAGTCGTCACTTTCAATGACAATGGATTTTTTTGCTTAAAAATGTAACTATTTTAGTTTAAAATTCGACTGTTTTGTTTTCAATTCTTTTTGGCATGAAAATTTAACATTTTGGTTGCAATTTTTGTTATTTGGGAATTGAAGAATCGTTTTTGGATGAAAATTCCACTCTCTTGTTTAATATTCATCTTTTTGGTTTTTTATTCATGACTGGTGGTAAAAATTTCATCTTTATTTGTTAAAAATGCAACTATTTTTGATTTAGAATAAAAATCCTTTTCTATTGAAGGTTTATAATTTTATTGCAAAATGCATTTCTTCGGTTGCAAGTGTAACTGTTTTATCAAACACTTTAAAGGTACATAATATAATATATACAAATGCAGTTATTGTAAAAAAAATTTCCAAGTTATTTAAAGAATGGAGTTTTGTCCTGTGCAATTGGTATTATTTGTAATTAATAACCCTTTAAAGATGCATCTCTTTAGTTGAAATTTTAACCATTTTGGTAAAAATTATTTGTAATTAAAAATTAAATTAATGTAATTATTTGCATAATTATTTTTTGGCTGAAAATTAATTTTGTTTTTATGGAAAATTCATCATTTTGGGGACAATATTGTTCTTTTTGTTTAAATATTCATCTTTTTGGTTAAAAAATAATTTTGTTTTAATTGAAGCTTCAATTTTTTTGTTAAAACTCTTTTTTTTTAATCCAATAAAATGTTGGAAAATTTACCGATTTTGTTGAAAAATCTTCTTTTTGTTGAAAATTAATTTTTTTAACTGAATATTAATTACTCCATTTTTTTAAAATGATCTTTCTTGGTTAAAAATGAATCTCTTTCATTGAAAATTGAACTATTTTATTGAAACTACTTTCTTTGTTTTAACATTTTTTTTACTGAAAATTAAGTTTTATATTTATGGTGAAACATTTATCTTTTTAGTTGAAAATTCAACTACATAATATGGTTGAAAATCTATGAATTTTGTAGAAATCTATTTTTCTAGGTGTTGTTGAAAATCAATTTTTTAAAATGAATATTTAAATGTTCCCTTTTGTAAATTTTATCTTTTTAGTTGAAAATTATCTTAAGTCTTTATATTTTTTTAAATTATATTTTCTTTTGGTTGAAACATTAACTATTTTTTGATAATACACCTTTCTTAGCATAGAATATTATTCTTTTTGTTTGTAAATTATCTGTTCCATTTTTGTTTAAAAATTCATTTAATTTGTTGAAAAATGAACTATTTTGTTGAAATTTCAATTTGTATCTGAAAATTTCATAATTTCATTTTTAGTTGAAAATTAATTTTTTTTAGTTGAAACTGCATTAAAATTTACATTTTTAGTCGAACGTTCAACTATATGGTTGAAACCCTATCCTTTTTTGGTAGAAAATTATTCTTTTTTTAAAAATCCTTTGTATTGCTTATCGTGAAAAATCATTTTTTTCGAAGATATTAAAAAAAAAAGTTTTATCCTATGCACTTAGTATTATTGTTTCGCCCCCGGCTTGTAGACATCTTTGATTTCCCCCACTCCACCTAAACTGCCTAATTGTTTGTCCCTCAGCGTGCAGACATCTTGTTAGCTGACATCACAACCTAACCTAAAATATCTAATGGAGACCTAACCTGACCCAACTCAAATTTGCATCCACGTTTCACGTCATTGATGTGTCATTTATTTGTTTTTAATTGCGTCAAACAACAGGTTTTCAATAAAGTAAATTGAAAAATAAGATCTGATAAACAAACGTTTACTTCTGCTCCTTTTATTTCATGAAAATTTGATTTTCGGGTCCTTCGTTACAGATTCTACGATTAATCTATGCAGAGGATGTGTGTGTGAAAGGGTGGTGAATTGGTGATCGCCATGTTTGCCTGATCAGCCACGTCCTAACTTCATGGCTGTCGAATCTTGTTTAAAACTGTGTTAGCAGGTATTTTCAAATCGAATCCAACAGTTCTGGGTGAGCAAACAGATCCACAGACACCTCAAAATGGTACGTAAAATATCTCTATTTCTTTGATTTGATTTTGCTCTTTAACCGGTACGTACATTATCAGTACGAGTGTTTGTGATTGTAAGAAGCGTTTTCCTGACACGTCAAACTTTCGACTTGATTTAACATGCAAAAAAAAACTTTTTTTATTACATCTTTACAGTTTAGTCTTTGAATTTATTTTTTTATTTAGGATTCATTCAAAATTTTGTCATTTCTTTCATATCAGTTAGCAACATACTGTTCAATATTTATTGGTTAGGTCGACCATTAGCACATACATTTTTCATTTAAACACTAAATTATTTTCGTTGTAATAAAGGTTCTTGCTCTTTGTCTAATCGGAATTAATTGACACTCCTTTTGATATTGTAAAATATTAAAAAATATTTGGGGTTTTCATTAAATTTTTGTTTTAAACAATGTATTCGAATTACAATCAAGTTTCACGATTATTGAGATCATCAGGATTAAAAACAAATGACACTGTATCGTGCTTTCTTTATCGGGGTTGCTACATGACAGGAAATCCAAAAAGTCAGAAAATTTTAAACTGATCAGGGATTTTAAAACTGGCCAGAGAATGTCAAAGAAAAATTCAAAGGATCATGAAATTTTCGTTAAACTGAAGTCGAAGTTAATTTTATTATTTTCATGACAATTTAATTAAATTCAACTGTTTTTGGGATAAAATTTAAAAAAATTAATTGAAATGTCAACTACGCGCTACATTTTTCTTTGAGAATTCAACTACTTAGTTGACATTGTTTTTGTTGAAAACCCTTTTTTTGTTCCTCATTTACCTATTTTGTTGAAAACTCGTCTTTTGTGGTAGAATATTAATCTTCATGAATTCGTATTTTGTGTTGGAAGTTCCTTCAATAATTGGTTAAAAATTAATCTATTTTGTTAAAAATTATCCTTATTGGTAAAAAATGTATTTCTTTGGTTGAAAATTAGTTTTTTAACTGTAAGTTTAATTATTTTATTTTTGGTTGAAAAATGAATCTTCCTCAGTTAAAAAATCAACTATTAAGTTCAAAATTCCTCTTTTGTAGTAGAATATTAATCTTCATATTGACTAACTCTTCGTTTTGGTTAAAGAATTCCTCTAAAAATTCAGTATTTAGTTGTAAATTCATGTATTTTGTTAAAAATAAATCATTTTGGTGGGGAATTTATCTTTCTGGTTAAAAATGAATTTATTTTTGATCGAAAATCAATTTCATAACTTTGCTTAAATTATATAAGAAATAGATTATTTAAACTCTCTATTTTTTGTCGAAAATATATCTTCTTTAGTTTAAAATTCAGCTATTTTTTATAGAATATTAATTTTTTGGTGACCAATTCATCTTTTGGTTTGAAAATTAATCATTTTTGGTCGAAAGTTTGCCTTATTATTTATGAATGTATCTTTTTGGTTAACAATTAATTTCTTACGTGAAATTTCGACCATTCCATCTTTGGTCGAAAATGTATCGTTTTTAACAGAGATTTTATCTTGTTGGTTAACAACTCACCTATTTTGTTAACAAAGTTTTTTTTTGGAAATTAAATTTTTACCTGAAAATTTATTTTTTTCAATTGACAATTAAACTATATAGTTGAAAATTCATCTTTTCTATAGAATATTAATTTTTTTGGTGACTAATTCGTCTTTTTAATTGGAATTTAATTTCTTTAGTTGAAAGTTTAAATATTAGATTGAAAATTTCTTTAAAAATTCAAATGTTTTGTTAAAAATTTATGTATTTTGTTACAAATATTTTTTTTCTCGAAAATTAAACCTATTAGTTATAAATTTATCTTTTTAGTTCAAAATTTTACTGTCCTGTTGAAAATTATTATTTTTTTAATTGTGAGTTTAATTACTCCATGTTTGCTTGAAAATTTATCTTCAGTTGAAAATATTTATTTTAATTTAATTTAATTGTTTTATTTGTTTGAATATTTTAACCATTCTGTTTTTGGTTGCAAATTCATCATTTTAATTAGAAAATTAATGTATTTGGTTTGAAAGTAGCCCTTTTTAATAGAAAAATAATTTGGTTAAATTAATTAAAAGTTCATTTCGTTTTTTGGTTAAACGTTCATGTTATGGAAAATTCACCTATTTTGTTAAACATTCTTTTTCGTTTTAATTCTACTTTTTTTGATTGAAAATGAAAATATTTTTGGTGGAAATAACTGTTACACTTATTGTTGAGAATTCATTTTTTTTTAAATCGAAGATTGATCACTTTGTTTAAAAATGTAACTATTTTGTTGAAAGTTATTTTTTTCTTGGTTGAAAGTTTATCTTAAGTTAAAAATTCATGTATTTCATGTATGTCTCACGTAAGTTGAGAATGATCTCTTAAAAATGTTCTCTAATTAAAATTTTTTAAGTTTGTCATCCTAGGTGTAAGTTGGTTTTTATATTTAAAAGAAAAATGTAGAACGGTCAAGGAAACTAGAAAAACTGTTCGAGGAAAATTCAGGGAATTTCGAAATTTAGATTTTGTAGCAACCCTGTTTAAGTTTCAGAGAACTCAATATTGAAGTTGTTCAACTTTATATTATATTTTTTTAATACTGTCTCTCTTCTACTCATTAAAATGATCAATCATTTTAATCAGTTTCGTATATTTAATGTATAGAATTCCTGAAAATAAAACCAAGAATCCAACGACCAAATTTGGAAAACCACCATTAATTTATTTCTACAACGTCAAATTTGAACAGCTAGGAACAGCAACGAAATTTTCGTTCCTGTTCCTAGCCATTCAAATTTTTCTCTTAATAGCAACGAAACTTTCGTTGCTGTTCCTAGCTGCTCAAATTTTTCTTTTCATTTGTTGATTGTCCAAATTTGGTCGTTGGATTCTTGGTTTTGTCTCTCAGGAATTCTATACATTAACTTTATTGTAGGATGTTTAATCTAATTTAATTTTATTAGGTTTATTTTTCCCCCTGTATGTAATTTAAAAAAAAAATTCTTGCAGCCACTGCGACTAGATATCAAGCGTAAATTGACCGCAAGATCAGACAGAGTGAAAAGTGTAGACCTTCACCCAACAGAACCATGGATGCTGTGCTCTTTGTATCAGGGCAATGTAAATATTTGGAACCACGAGACACAGACTTTGGCAAAGACTTTCGAAGTCTGCGACTTGCCAGTAAGGGCTGCAAAGTTCGTTTCAAGAAAGAACTGGGTCGTCACTGGGTCAGATGATATGCAAATTCGAGTCTTTAATTATAATACGTTAGAACGAGTTCATTCCTTCGACGCACACAGTGATTATGTCCGATGCATTGCCGTTCATCCGTCACAACCTTTTATACTCACCAGCAGTGGTACGTAATAAATTCAGAATTGGGCCACGCACCTCTAGTTTTTATTTGAAATAAGTTAATTTTCAAATTTACGGACACTGTCAAATTTACAGATTTTTAATTAACTTTTACATTTTCAAAATGCGCTTTGTAATTTTTGAATATTTAAAATCCCGCAATTTTGAACGGCGATTAATGAATAATTTTAAGTCTTGGATCCGCAATTCGAAAACTTTTTAATACTGTAGGCAATATTTGAAATTTGCATATTTAAAGCGTTGATAGTCAGTTTCGAGGGTGGCGACTAGACCGGGAAACAGGGAAATGACCAGGAATTTAATTTAAAACCGGGAATTTGCTTCTGATCTCAGTGAAATAAAAAAAAAGAAAATAAATATCGCTTTATTTTCGGAAAGGGATAACGTACTTCAAATCGTTTTTAAAGTAGATGTAGTATTTTCAAAAGAAATATTTCTGAATTCTAATGAAAAGTTTTGTTAAATTGTTCATTTCGAATTCATCTTTTTTGTTCAAAATTGAACTATTTCGTTAAAAGTTAAACTTTTTTATTCAAAATTTATTTATTTATTTGGTCGAAGATTCATGATTTTAATTGAAAATTTATCTCTGGTTGAAAAATAAATTTCTTTAACTAAAAATTTAACTATTCTTGTAGAAAATTGAACTACTTTGCTGAAAATTCATTTTTTTTTCTTGGTGAAGAATTCGATTTTTAACAGAAAATTTAACTTCTATTTTTGGTTGAAAATTAATTTTTTTACTTGAAAATTTATGTAAAATTCATCTTTTCGGTATAAAGTTCAACTATTCCAGTTGAAGATTCATCATTTTAGTTGAAAGTTATTTTTTTTAGTAGAAAATTAATTTCTTCAATTAAAATTTTAACTGTTCAATTTTTAGTTGGAAATTTATCTTTTCTAGTTCAAAATTCAACAACTTGGATGAAAAATTCTGTTTTTTTATAAAAAATTATCTTTTTGTTTCCAAGTTGATCTTCTTGTTTGAAAATTTCTCTTTTCGGTTAAAAATGTAAGTACTCCGGTTAAATATTTATCACATTAGTTGAAAATTCATCGTTTGGGTTTTAAATAAAGTTATTTTGGTAAAATTTAAACTATTTTGTTAAAAGTAAATTTTATGGATTGAAAATTCACCATTTTAATTAAAAATTAATTTTTGTTGTTGAAATATGAGCTATTTAATTGAAATTGCTGAAAATGTAACTATTTTGTTAAAAATCTGTTTCTTTTTTGAGTAATTTTTCTTTTTGTTTTAAATGAAAATTTATCTCATTGGTTGAACATTAATTTCTTGACTAAAAATTTAATTATTTAATTTTTAGTTGAAAAATTATATTTTTTTATTGAAAATTCGTCGATTTTGGTAGAAATTGTTCTTTTTAGTTAAAGATTCATAACTTTAGTTGAAGTCATCTTTCTTATTTAAAATTCAACAATTCCATTTTAATATTCACAATTTTAGTTAAAACTTTATCATTTTGTTTGAAAATGTTTCTTTTTAAGTTATTTTTTTTCAACTGAAAATTTAACTTATTCTAAGTGAATATTCCATTGTTTTAGTTGAAAATTCATTTTTTAAGTTAAGATTTAATCTTTGGTTCACAATTTATCTTTTTTAGTGAAAATTAGGTTTTTTGTTTACCGAAAATTCAACTTCAGTTGAAGATTTGTCATTTTAGTTGAAAATTCAGCAGTTAAATTGAAAATTGAATTATTTTCTTGAAAATCCGTATTTTTGGTTGAAAATCAATTTTTTCAACCAAAAGTTTAACTGTTCCATTTTTTTTGTTAAAAATGGATCTTTTTAGTGGAAATTTTAAGTATTTGTTTGAAAATTAATTTCTTTTGCAATATTTTGCTCTTTTTTCATTCAGTTTTGAATTTAATAAATTTATATGTAAATATAATGGATATAAAGCAACTTCGAATTGAAAAACAGAAAATTTTGCAATTAAGACAATGGAATCATATTGCAGCTATCTTTTCTTATATTCTTTGTTTAATTTTTAATGTCATACCTTAAAATTGTCCAATTTTTAGTTGAAGATTTAAACAAATAAGTAATTTGAATTTGAGTTTAAAAGTTCCATTTCTTGGTAGAAAATTAATCTTTTGGGTTGAAAATGCCAATACTTGGTTAAAAATTGATTTCTTTAATTGAAAATATAACTATTTTGTTACAAAAATTTTTAGTTGAATATCAATTTTTTCACTGATTTTCGCACATTTTCGCCTGAAAATGAATATTTATTTACTTGAAAATTCGCGTATTTTGTTAAAAATTTATCTTTTTTGGTAGAATTAAAAAAATATTGAAGGTCCATTTTATTTAAAAATTAATTTTCGTTCATTTCATTCATTTTTATAAAAACGGTGAAATTTCTACCGAAACAGATAAAATTTCAAATCGAAAAGATGCATTTTCAACAATAACAAAATTTGTTAGAAAAGAAAAAAATCTATCAAGTTGTTCATTTTTCAAACCAAAAAGACGAATTTTCAACAAAACACTTGAATTTTCTACCAAGAAGTATGACTTTTTAACAAAATTCTGAAATTTTCAACGAAATAATTTAATTTTGAACCAAATTGTAGGCTTTTCAACTGAAAAATGAATTAAAAAAAAAAATAGTTCGTTTTTCTTATTGGGTTGTGTTAATTTCTTCTTTATTTTATTATTATTTTTATATATTTTATTATTATTAAGGTATTAATTTATTTTAAAAAAATTTTCGAACAAATAAATAAGAATTTCGATAACTTATAAGCCAAAAAATAACATTAAAAATAAACATTGAATTTCATTTTTAATACTTTTAAAATATTAGGTTAAAAATCTGGAAACTTCGATTCAAAAACTTTTGTTTCGTTTACAAACTTTTATATTTAAACTAGACATAAATTTATTACTTGAAAAATAGGACAAAACTTTTTTGATACTTTTTTTATCTTAAAAAGTGATCTATTTTTGATAAAAATTCATTTCTGTTGAAAAAAGTTTATTTTCTTGTTTAAAAAATGTGTATATTTACTTAAAAATTTCTTTTTATTGTAGAAAATTATTTTTCCTGTTTGAATATTCATCTTTTGTTTGAAAATTAATTTTTGTTCTTGGAAATTTCGATTTTTTGTGGAAACTTGATCTTTTTTAGTTGAAAATTAATGTATTTTATTGAAAATTCGTCTTTTTTGGTGCAAAATTAATCTTCTTGGTTGAAAATTCATTGTACAAAAAAATTTAATTTGTAAAAATATTCGAATAAGTTGAAGAGATATTTAAAAGTTTTGAAAAAATTCAAAATTAATTAAAAATTTGAAATTATTCCAAATAATTTATGTACGTGTGCCAACCAAATCCGACTATTTGTACCGAAATTTCGACAAAAATAGTCAACAGACTAATTTAAACCAAAATATAGATTTTTGGAGATTTAGGACAAAAAATTTAGAAGCTTTGAAAGGCTTCTGAAGAGTAAAAAACATTTCCGAGAAAAATTGAAAATGATGTTTTAGTTCAAAAAATAATTTTCAGAAATATTTCACAAAATTTAGAAAGATTGAAAAAATGAAAGTGGAAGATTGTAAGGAAATTGATTCAATTTGGCAGGATTTTAAACAAAATTGAGGAAAAATTCTAATCGTTTTAAAAGATGTTTAGAAGTTCTGAAAAAGATTAAAAGAATAATGTTTCAAGATTTTGAAGCATTTTAAGGATTTTAAAACTTTTTAAAATAAACATTTTTGGCACCGAATCTGAATCTTTGAACTCTATAATTTATAAAAGCTTAAAAATTGTCATTTGACAGTTTAACTGCATTTAATTTCAAATCGTTCAGTTCCATTTTACACGTTTCAAAAGTTTAAAATTCAAAATGTTCACTTTGAGTGGTTCAATTTGTAGCTCAGTTTTTTTACTTCAAATGAACGAATTTTCGGCTTTAGTTTGTTTTTTTAAAACTTTCATTGGCCGTGAAAAATATTTACGAACCGGGAAATCTTCCCTTTTTTTCGAAGAAAAAATGCCACTGGTCTGCTATTTTTCCTGAACCCATTTAATCTCTTTGCAGATGATATGTCAATCAAGCTCTGGAATTGGGAAAAATCGTGGCTCTGCCAGCAAATTTTTGAAGGGCACACACACTACGTGATGCAAATTGTATTTAATCCAAAAGACAACAACACCTTTGCGAGCGCTTCGCTCGACAGGACAGTCAAGGTGTGGCAGTTGGGATCCTCGACTGCCAACTTCACCCTTGAGGGACACGAGAAAGGTGTGAACTGTGTCGATTACTATCACGGCGGTGACAAGCCCTACTTGATATCCGGCGCTGACGACAAGTACGTGAAAATATGGGACTATCAGAACAAAACCTGTGTCCAGACATTGGAGGGTCACACGCAGAATATCTCGGCAGTTTGCTTCCATCCGGAACTGCCAATCGTCCTGACCGGCTCCGAAGATGGCACCGTGCGAATTTGGCACGCAGGCACTTACCGACTCGAGTCCTCCTTGAATTATGGCTTCGAGCGAGTCTGGACGATTGCCTGTTTGCGCGGATCCAATAATGTCGCCATCGGCTACGATGAGGGAAGTGTCATGGTGAAGGTTGGCCGAGAAGAGCCAGCCGTTTCGATGGATTCTCTCGGTGGTAAAATAGTTTGGGCGCGGCACAGCGAGGTGCAGCAGGTGAATTTGAAAGCGCTGGGTGAAGAGGTGGTGGATGGAGAACGACTGCCACTTGCTGTCAAAGACATGGGTGCTTGTGAGATTTATCCGCAAACTATTCAGCACAATCCGAACGGTAGATTCCTGGTGGTTTGTGGCGATGGGGAATATATTATTTATACGTCCATGGCGCTGAGAAACAAAGCTTTTGGCCAGGCTTCCGAGTTTGTTTGGGCCGGTGACTCCAGTCAGTATGCAGTCAGGGAAAGTACGACGACAGTCAAAGTATTCAAAAATTTCAAGGAGAGGAAGAGCTTCAAGCCGGACTTTGGGGCAGATGGTAAGACTTTTTTTGTTTTATTAATAAGTAGATTTGATAAGAATCAAATCAATCCTTTCTTCGACCGTCAATGTAAATATGAGTAAGAATTTTGTCTAGGTCTTACGGTCTTCATTAAATTAAAGAAGAAAAAACGAAATTACTTTAGTTTTTTTAACAAATAAATGGTTGTCCTATGGGTTCACCATTGTCTCTTATAGTTTCACATTTGGTTTTAGAAGATGTTGAAGTAAGAGCTTTGGAAAAGTTGAATTTTAAACCAGACGTACTGATTAAAAATCAATTGTGATACATTTTTAACCCAAAGAGATGAATTCGGAAACAAAAGTATACTAACTTTTGCTTAAAAATTTAATTATATTATTGCACTATTTTGCTAGTCATATTTTTTCTTGTTGCAAAGTTAATTATTTTCAATTGCAAAGTTAACTATTATAATTTTGTTCAGAATTCATCTCTTTTGGTTAAAAATTCTACTATTTGATTACAAATTAAATTATTTTGTGGAAAATTCAACTAATACGATAATAAGTCCGCTTTTTTCGTCGAAAATTCCACTGTTTTGTTTAAAATTCGCCTTTTTGGAAAATTCATCTTTGATGGTTGAAAGTTATTTTTTATTATTTTTTTTTTAGTTTACTCTGATATTTTTTATTCCGAATTCATCGCTTTTGGTTAAACATTTAATTATTTTGTTGAAAGGTAATTATTTTAATTTTAAAAGTTACCTAATATATTTTCGGTTCAAAATTATGTTCTTTTAATCAAACATTTGATAGAAAATCTGTCCTTTTACATTGATGATCCATCTTTTGGCAGAAAATTCAATATATTTTTTTAATCGACAATTTATCTTTTATGGCACTATTAAATTTTTGGTGCAGAATTCATCATTTCTTAAAAAGTTATATTTTCTGGTCGAAACTCCAACTTCTTTGGTAAAAAGTAATACTTTTTTATTGAAAGTTAATTATTTTAATTTTGAAAGCTTAATATTATGCCTTTTGTTTTAAATTATCTGTTCGGTTAAAAAAGTAATTATTTTGATGAGAATTCTACTACTTTGCTCAAGAGTCATATCTTTGTGGTTGAAATTAATTCTCTTCATTTGAAAAGTTAACTATTATATTGTTGAAAATTTAATTACATTGTAGAAAAAAAATTTTCTACGTCTGTTTCGTCTTTTTAGATTAATAATAATTAATCTTTAGTTAGAAGGCTCATGTTTTTTATTGAAAATTAATTTTTGATGGTTGAAATTTTTTTTCTGAAAAGTAGACTATTCTATTTTTGGTTCCGAATTATTCATATCTTTTGGTCAAACATCTAATTATTTTTTGAAAGTTCAGCTATTCTATTAAAAAGTCATTTTTTTTTTTGGTTTAAAGTTAATTATTTTTATTTTAAAAGTTTACTATAATAAGTGAGGCCCCACTCGGGAGGACTGTTTTAGAATGTTTAAAATTCTGCTATTTTGGTAGTGACTTTTTTATGTAAATGAAATTCTTTAGTACAAAAATCTATCCAGTCATTTTGATTGCCACTTGATACTATATGATATGATACTTATTAATAGTATATTTATCGCCTTTAAAATTTTTATAATTTTAATTGAAAATTATATAGTTTTGAATGCGCAGTTTAAAAAAAGTTTAATCCTGAAAGTCTTGAAATTAAAGTTTTTGTCTTAAATTAATTTGTGGAGGTTTCTAATTTAAAATTTCACAATATTGCAGTTTAAATTTTAAATATTAAAAATGTAATTATAATTTAGATATTAAATATATAA
>JAWWLR010000155.1:25152324-25168315 GCA_035041075.1 Acraspis erinacei | reverse complement strand
ATCGGAAATACGTGTAAAACTTCATAGGGCTTGCGCCACCTCCAAATATCATTGTTTTTGAAAAACAAAAAATGGATTTATATTTGTGTGGATTCGAACAAATTTCCGGACAATATCATAAATAGAATAAGAGAATACTGAAATGTCTGACGGTTTTTGCGCCCTATGTCTAAACTCCCAGAGAATGAAAAAGTGAAGATATGCGGGAAGCGGGAAGTTGGGAAAAGTCAAACATTGAAGTGTAACATTGATTTATGTTAAATGACAGTAACATATTCCAGTTTAGAAATCGATGGTATATTCAGAATGAAACTGAAAGCGAGAAAGAGAGAAAGTGATACTTCCAGTCGGAAGAGACAGGAACACGACTATATCCCAAAATGCCAACTGTAACACTCGGTTGACAAGTCTCGAACAGCTGAGCACTTAGCACTCTTCGCAATCCCATGCCGCCTCCTTGGACACGATACCAATGATTTTAGAGAAAGAGGAACTGTCTCAAGGGACTCCTCGAAGAACTTCCGCCGCCGGCATTTAGTACAAAGTAAAAATTTCGACACATTGGAATCATCATGGCGCCGATCATAAATTCTCTCTCTCTCTCTCTCTCTCTCTCTCTCTCTCTCTCTCATATTTCATTTTATAAATGGGCATCATCGCAAAAAATTAAAAAGCTTCCAAGGGATGATCCACAATAGTGCAAGTTCATCCGGATAAAAAGTCGAAAGAGGAAGTGCGAAGGACAAATGAGTCCTGAAAATGCGGTCCCTCAGAGGTGGATTACTTGGATTAAATCGTATTATCCTGGATTACCTCTATTTACAGAATTACTCTGGAGTACCTAGAATTACCCTGGATTAGATATTTTTTTTAACAAAATTTGTTGAATTTTTAGCCAAACAAATTATTTCTAACTAAAATGAATAATCTTCAACTGGAATAGTGAAATTTTTACCTAATATAAATTTTCAAGCAGAGATTTTTAACTAAAATAAAGAATCTTCCACCAAAAAATGACTTTTTAACTAAATTGTTGAATTTTCTAAAAAGTAGATTAATTTTAACGAAAGGAGATGAATTTTTAACGGGAAATGTAATCCCATGTGAAAAAGTTATAATTTATAGTGAATACGACAATGATATTTTTCATTTGTTTTATGCATTTTTCTGTATAACACAAATAAGGGATATCAGTGTTTTGTCCACTATATATAAACTATATAATTTTCCACCTGGAATAGTTGATATTTTCATAAATTAGATTATAATTTCAAATAAAAACTAGTTGAAGTCAATCAAAAAGACGAATTTTTAACAAAAAAGTTGATTTTTCAATCAAAAAGGACACTTTTTAACAAAATTGTTTATTTTTAACCCAAAGATTAATTTTCTACCAAAAAAGCGAATTTTTTAACAAAATACATGAATTTTGAACCAAGTAGTTGTATCGACTAAAAAAGATACATTTTTAAACAAAAAATGGAATAACTACATTTGAAAATAAATAATTAATTTTTCATCAAACAAAAAATGTCATTAAAATACTTCAATTCGCAAAGAATTGAATTTCAAACTAAAATTATGCATCTCCAACTAAAAAATTTATTTTTAACAAAGTAGTTCGATTTACAATATAAAAAATATAATATTAAAAATGTAAATTAACAAAATTAATTTTGAATCCAAAAAATCTAATTTTAAACCGAATCTTTCAATTTCTCACCTAATAGTCCAACTTTCAATCAAAAAGATGAGTTAGATCAAAGATTAATTTTTAGATCAAAAAATTAATTTTTAACCAAAAAAAAAGACGATTTTTGAAGAAAATAGTTAAGTCTTCAACCAAACAGTTTTTAACTGAAATAAAAAATATATATAGGTCGAGAAGGATAGTTAAACTTTTAACCAAGCAGTTGAATTTTCAACTAAAAGAAGATACATTTTCAACTAAAAATGGAATAGTTAAATTTTGAGCTAAAAACTTAATTTTCAGCAAAACAAAATAATTTTCTACAATAAAGTTGAATTAATCTGGATTTAAAATTAAAGATTAAAGTGGATTACGCCGAGGAAAAAAATGGACCTAATAAGACCAGAAGTACTATACACCTAATCATGAAAAACTACCCTTAGCTAGGGGTTAAATTTTCAATATATTTTCCAATTTCGTATATCGTACTAAAAATTGCGTGTCAAATTTTCAAAATGTAAGATTTGATATTTTAACCCCTATAAAGGGAGATTTTCACGCTTAGGGGTAGCATTTTTGTTCTAATTGGGTCAAGTTTTTTATTATTGTTATTCAGCAAAACACTTATTATTTTTATGGAAATTAAAGTTTAGAAATAATATTAGTTATATAAATATCTTGGAGTCTCTTCATAGTTCATTGTTCCCCTATGGGTTCCTATGTATTGGGCCCCATGTGAGGGTTTTCAAAGGTGCAACGAAAATCGTTGAATGTAGATAAAATATTTTAATTTGGTTTGCCTAGACACTTCGATCAATGAAAACATTGATTGATGATTAGGTCCGAAAAAAAGGCGTTTATCACTTTGTTTGGAAAACCGCGCGTAAAGTTGACATAAAGAAAATGTAGCGGAACGGAGTTTACAAACTTCACGAAATTTACTAGCATGTTGTGAACCTTGGCCTATAAAAGATATGCACAGAACGAAAAATATACAAACAATAGCTCTAAGTTAATTCAGAGTATAATAGGTCAGTGTTGAAGATTAATCATTATCAAATTTCTCAGCTATAATTTGTTTATTCTCCTATTGAGTTCTCTAATTTTGATAAAGCTACCAGGAAACATTAATTAATTACGTAAAAATGATTTTTGAAATTTTAGATCCCCCTTTTTTACTCAATATTTCAGCAACATGCCAATTTTTTTGCTGTAAACGAGATTTTAAAGGATTTCAAAAGATTTGAATGATTTTCAGGGACTTTAAAAAGTTTTAAAGATTTTAGGCGATTTTAAGGGATTTAAAGATATTTCAAAAGAAGTCTCGGGATTTTAAAAGGTTTTCAAGAGCAAGCGAGTGATTTCGACGGAATTTTAGCGATTTTAAGAGGTTTTAAGGAATATCAAGGTTTTTTAAGAGATAAGAGATTTTAAGAGATGCGAGATTTTAAAATAGTTCAAAAGAAATTCACGAGACATCGAGGGATTTTGACGGAATTTTAGGGATTTTTAAAGGTTTAAAGGAATTTCAAGAGCTTTTAAGAGATAAGGGATTTTAAAAGGATTTCAAGGCACACAAAGGGATTTCGACGGAATTTTAGAGATTTTGAGAGGTTTTAAGGAACTTCCAAGGGATTTTAAGCGATGAGGGATTTAAGGAGATACGGTATTTTAAGATATTTTAAAAAGAAGTCATGGGATTTTAAAGGGTTTAAAAAGAATGTGAATTAACACCGAGGGATTGCGACATAATTTTTGGGATTTTGAGACGCTTTAAGGAATTTTAAGTTATTTTAAGATATAGAAGATTTTAAAATATTTCAAAATAAGTCAGAGGATTTTAAAGGATTTTAAAATAATTTCAAGAGATACCAAAGTATTGAACCAAATTCTCAAAACTGTCAGGGGATTTTAAAGGGATTTAGAAGATTTTAAGCCAGTTCATAAGATTTAAAAGGATTTGCACA
Organism: Acraspis erinacei; assembly: GCA_035041075.1. Classification (NCBI taxonomy): domain Eukaryota; kingdom Metazoa; phylum Arthropoda; class Insecta; order Hymenoptera; family Cynipidae; genus Acraspis; species Acraspis erinacei. The sequence continues at coordinate 25,164,658 of JAWWLR010000155.1, read as the reverse complement.
GAAGATTACGAAGAATTTCAAAGGAAATTAAGGGATTTGGAGAGGTTTCAACGAATTAAAAACGATTTCCGCAGATTACAAATAAGTTTAAAGGGATTTCAAGGTATTTTAAGAAATCTTGAGAGATTTTAATTGATTTTAAGGTATTTCAAAAGAAATAACGGGATTTTGGAGGATTTGAAGTGATCCCGAAGGGTTTCTACGTACTGTTTTAAGGATTTCAGAGTATTCTAAATGAATTGAAGGGATTGAGAGTAATTTTAATTTGCTGTTTAAAGATTTTAAGAGATTTCAAAAGATTTCAAAAATTAAAGAGATTTCGTAAATATATTACACGAAATGTCAAGAATTTTAACCGTTTTTTTTTCTCAAGATTTGAGGGAATTTTCACGGATTTAAAAAGATTATAAGAAATTTTTATGGGATTTGAAAGAATTCATGTGAATTCAAGAATTTAAATTTTTTCACATAACCACCAGGTTATGTGTGATATCCATGAAACTCAAAGGATTTCAAGATATTTTGCAAATTATTTTAAAAATGCTAAGAAAACTACAAAGCTTGCAGGAGGATTCATTTTTTCAATCAAATCAAATTTTTTTCTTGCAAAATTTCACTAAATAAAATCACAGCACTTTTGACTTATTATTCATTAAATTTCATTAATCATTTTGTGACTGTACTGATTAATGAGTGAAGGCTTTTTTAACCCAAATTTCAAGAGTTGTAAATTACACCAAAAAGTATTACTATTGCTCTTATTAAATTTTATTTAAAAATAGAAAAATTCAGTTTGCTCTCACTCCATTGTAGCATACATCTCTTGTAAATGCTTAATCGGTTTATTATGAATTAATTATAAATTATTACACCAAATGTAACAACAAGAGGGTAGGTTAACAAAATAAAAAAATCTTCGATTCTGCACTAGGAAAAATATTAAAATTTCTGCTGGAGTCTCTAGCATTTAGAATCTTATAATATACATTTTGCATAATAGGGAAAAACTTTGTACAGAGGATAAAATGCAATCTACAGTGGATAATCACAGATTAAGAGAACAAGTTAAAGAGAAATAATTGAATTTAGTTTATGAACACGTACCGAGTCTTATTTTTTACTTAAATTAAATTAATAATTTTACATACATTAGCATTTTTAATTAATGATTATCCACTATAGATTGCATTATTCACTGCGGGGAGGTTTGCTCTATACAAAGTTGGTATAGTCAAAGTAGTTGTGCCAAAAATCAGATTTCTGAATAAAATTCTTTTTCTATAAATTTAAGAATTAAAATAATATTATTAATGTCATTTTAAATGAAAAATATTATTTTTAATTAACAAATTCTACAACTTACAAATAAATTTATTTTAAAACATACTTTTGTAACGGCATTTTTTCTTACTATAGCTTCTTACCAACTTCTCAAAAACGGTTAAATTTTGTTCCAATTTCTCAAGTATTTAATTTTTTTTAAATTCAAACCAACATTGTCGTAAAAAATAATGTTTCTGCTGTCATAAGAAATGACTGATATTTCCATTCCTAAAATTATAGAATTTTTTTCCAGAGACCTAGTTTTTGGCACTACAACTGATTGACACGTCACAGCAATAACAAATAAAAGTTGTGCAATCTCGTCAGATTCGTATTGCGTATTAAGAAAAGTTACAAAAAAAAAAAATATTTTGTACTCCTTCACTTACAACGAAAACCTCACTAAAGCACTTAAAATCGGAATTTCCCTTTCGCACTTAACAAAACTTGAACTTATATAATCCTTGCATGTGATTACCTTAGAAATGTTCAGTTGGACTCTAATAGTAAAGTTGGTGAATTTTTGTTTAACTGGTAGCACACGCGACACGACCGATGCAGATAATCGCGACTCGCGAGTCGGCGTTTTTCGCGAAAACGCGACTTCGCATTAATGAAAACACAAAATTGTGGGAACAGCGTAAAAAGTGTTTAAGAAACTGGAAGGAAAGAAGAGCATCGAACTGCCAAGAACAAGAGGCTAAAGCTAAACTGAATCGAGATTGGGACCGACTCTTGACGTCCGCTTCTTCGTCAAAAGCGCACAGTAGTGGAGGAACTAGAGGCGGAGTTATATTTCAATCCTAAACGAACGCCCTCCCTTTCTTAATGCGTCCAAACAATATGAGTGAGCAGTTGACGAATTATGAATCACAGCAGGGATTGCAGCGCAAAAAGAGCTCAAAAAAAAGGAAATAGGGTATTTTTTCACGAGAAAGGGGAAACATAAAAAAGTTTATTTTTACATTTAGAAAAAAAGAAACAAACCTTTTATTAAAAAAATGTTAGCGTTTTTAAATAGTGTTAAATAATCGGTGCAGTTATTGGCTACCCCCAAATGATTGGCCACCATCCCAATGATTGACCGGTCAATGGTTGGCCACCTTCCAATGATTGACCGCCCACCCAATAATTGGCCAAATCCCAATGATTGCCTTCCCCAAATGATTGATTAACCTAATGATCGGACACCCTCAATTATTCGCAAAACCTAATGATTAGCTACCCCAAAGATTGGTTACCCTAAAATGATTGACCTCCTTCCAATTATTGACCTCCCTCCAATGATGGAACACCCTCCAATTCTTGCCCACCTCACAATGATTGAGCGCCCCCTTCTCAAAGATTGACTTATCTCAATGATTGGCCAACCTTAATGATTGTCTATCCCCTGCCCCCAATTATTGGCCCCCCTACAATGATTGTCCACCAACCAATGATTTTCCCCGCCATCTCCAATCATTGAATTAACGCACTGATTGGCCAACCCCACTGATGGGGCACCCCCCAATGATTGGCCATGCCCCAATCATTGGACACCCCCAATGATTGCTCACCCCACAATGAATGTGATATGTTTATATGAAAAAATACTAAAAAATAAAACTACTAATAAATGTTGCAGGATGGAGCGCAAAACAATTCCGCAGCGTATTTGACTAAAGTCAATTTTTTTCTATATACCATTTTCTTCATGGATATCACCCCCAAATTTGTTTAATTCAGATAAAAATAAATCCGTTTTTTTAAATTACATTCAGAGGTTCCGCAAGTTGAGTTGAAATTTTACATTTATCTTCACAATTAGCCATATAATGAAAAGAAAAAAATAATTTTTAATAATTTTTTAAGTTCACCCCCATAGTTCTCTTTTATAGGGTCCCAAAAACCCCCATTATTGAAAAATTGAGTTTTTTGCGAGATTTGGCGTTAATTATAATTTGTATGCTGTTTTCTAAATAAAAATTAATTCTAATACATAGAGTATTAATTTCTGCTGATAATTAGATGTTTAAATAAATTATTTTAAAAACTTATAATTGTTCAAAGGACATATGACTTCTTAAACCATATCATATTATTTATAACAAAACTCTCTCAGCATAATGCTAGAAAATTGTAGTTTTTTCTTAAAATTTCCAATTTATGTCCATACTTTTCAATTACAGTGAGGTTATAATTAATTAAAGTTAAAAACATAATTATTCAAAATCTTAACTTGTTGTCCCCTTTTTTCTTAGTGAAATAATAGTTAATTAAATTTAAGAAACGTAATTTTTAAAGAATGTATTATTGTTTATAACTATCTTCTCGTAAAGTAATGCAAAACTTACATTTAAGATATTTTTCTACCAATTAGTTGAACTTTCAAATTAAAAAGAATAAATTTCCAACCAAAAATGGAAAAATTAATGTTTTAGATGAAAAATTTGAGTTTATTTTTACCAAAAACGAGACGAATTGAAAAAAATATAATTTTGCAACCAAACAAGTGCATCTGGAATAAATTAGTTTTTAACACAGTAGTTCAACTTTCAACCACGTAGTTGACTTTTCATCTAAAATTGATGAACTTGTAAATAAACAATTAAAGTTTCAACCAAATTGTAGAATTTTTAACCCAAATTATATGATTCAACCAAATGGTTGAATCCTCAGCGAAAACATATTAATTTTCAACGAGTTGCATTTTCAATAAAAAAAGATTAAATTTTTTATCAAAAGAGATGTATGTATTTTTAAATAAAAAGCACAATTTTTCAAAAAACTAGGACCTTCTTTACAGGCTATTATATTATTTGGAAATGACGTTTAATAAAAAATACTCGAAGCAATTAACAAAAAGAAAAAAGAATTAAATTAATTCAAAGGAACATTTTTACCATTATAAAATTTTGTATTGCTTTTTTAATTCTTATTAAATATATAGTGCATATATTTGGTTATAAAAATTAATTTGTTTAAAATGTTGAAATGGTTTTAATTTTAATACTGTAGTTCAGATTGAAAAGTTGTACTTATTCTTAAAAAGCTTACAACTGCATGCATGCTTTTTATATGAAGCTAAGAAATAGCCAAACTAAATTCGTTTAGGAAAATTGTTTAAATAAGTATTAGTTATTGTAAATTTGCAAATTATGGGCTGAAAGAGTTATTGGAAATACATTCTTTGTTGAATACGTAAACAAAATGAGCCTATTCGATGAAAAATGACCAAATTCCAGATTTTTTATGAAAATTGTTTAAATAATTAATACTTATTGTAAATTTGCAAAGTATCGGAGGAAACAGTCATTGGAAATAAATTCTTTGTTGATTCTAAAAACAAAATGAAGCTATTTGTTGAAAAATGGCGAAACTCTTAATTTGTTAATGGAAATTGTTTAAATAATGAATAATTCTTGGAAATTTTCAAAGCATGATACAAAAAAATTATCAGAAGGATATTCTTCGTTAATTCTGTAAAAAACTGAGCCTACTCATTGAGAAATAGCCAAACTCTAAATTAGTTTATGAAAATTGTTTAAATTATTATTAGTTTTGTAACTTTGCAAAGCAACATAGAACAGAGTAATTGGAATGATATTCTTAGCTGACTCCGTGAACATAGTGTGCCTATTCTATAAGAAATACCCAAATTCCGGATCTTTAATGAAAATTGTTTAAATAATTAATAATTATTGTAAATTTTCAAAGTATCGTTGGAAAGAGTTATCGGAAATACATATTCTTTGTTGATTCCTGAAAGAAATGAATCCTATTTGTTTAATTAAAAAAAAACGACACACGATGAATACATTAAAATTTTTGAACATTAAACATACTTTTCAAAAAACAAATAGAAGCTTCAGAAGAATTGTGTGCGATCGAAGTAACTTATCAGTGTAACTCTTCTCATCGATAATTTAAACAAATGAGATGATCGTCACGAATTGAAGGCAATCGGATCTATACGAGTCAGACGTGCTCATCAACATCTACCAAGCTACTTTTTACTTTAGGATAATTTACTTTTATATCAGAAATTTTTTTATTCAATGTAGTAAAAAAATGTCAACTAAGTTGGTGATTTTCTAAAAGACAGATGATGACTTTTCTAGAAAACAATTCAATTTTCTAGTCAAAAATATAAATTTCCAACCAACATGTTAATTTTAAACAAAAAATGAATTCTCGACGAAAATTGTATTAGTTGAAATTTAAGTCAAAGAATATTTAAATTTTAAATCAAGAACAGTAAAATTTATACAAAAAGACAAATATTCAATAAAATAGTTGAATCCTCAAACAAAACAGATTAATTTTCAAACCGGAAAGTCAAACCAGATTAAGTAGATAAGATTTTCAACCAAAGGGATGAATTTTCAACTAAACTGATAAATTAAAAAACAAAAAGACTAATTTTCCACAACATTTTTGAATTATCAACAAAATAATTTTTTATTCGCCACCCCCAATGTTATGATATGTCATTACATTATGTTTATACGAAATAATACTCAGAAATAAAACTACTAATAAATATTCTAGTTACTAATGTTCGCTTCTTGAAAAATATTTTTTTTTAGTTATAACAGATCTAACTAAAAACTTTTAGATTTTAATGGAATTTGTACACGAGAGTAGTATCCTAATCTTAAAATTGTATCTGCATATCGATAAATGAGTGGCCAATCATTAATTTTTGTCGTGAATAAAGCGCAAACATAGTGATTGGCCACAATATCTAAAAAGTGAATCACTAATATGTTTGCAAAAATTCAGACCAAATTGCGTAAAATTTTCATAAACTATCTATATAATATTGTTTCTTCTTTACTTTTTCTTACAAATAACGAGTGGAAATCATATGGCAAAAGTAGGTTTTGGTTCCAGCCAATCATTATAAAGTTTAGTGGCTATAATCAATGTACTTCAAAAATCAATAATTTATACACTGATGTGACAGCCAGGCCACCAATCATACAATCATTGCCCTATGCCAATCACTATGTCGTCATGGCCCACCATTGTTTTTTTTTACATTTGTTTTTTTTGGCTCTGGAAAAGAGATCCGAAATCAGCACTAGGATTTCCTTAAGGATTTTCTGATATGTAGTTTAATTTCGTTCTTCTTTGTGTTTGCACCTCATTTTATTAAAATGTTATTATTCTCTGTCTATATAGTGGGGGGGGGGGTATCAACTCAAAACTAAATATGCATGCAAAGTCACATGTCAATTAGATATGCGTGTAAAAGTATCAAGTCATAATATAACCGTCGGCGGGGGTTGAAGAATTGGGGGGGGGGCGTGTAAATATAAATTTTAATACTTTCTACCTTCCAAATACTGAGCAAATATATCAATTGCAAAAATTATCCATATTTTATGGTTGTGTGCTATAAATTAACATACATTTGTAGTGTTAGTGTTCTTCATCATCACAGTTTGAATTTATTTGAAATTTTTTTAATTAGGTGGTGAAAAGTAAACTATCGCTATTAGCCCCTCGTAATGAAAAAACTTGTTTAAAAATCACGTGCTTAATTTAATTTTTGTCCATAATATACATGAGATTTCAGTGAATTACGATAATCAGTATAATTTTTGCCCCCCCCCCTCCCCAATGGTTAAAAACTTAATTTAATTATGTTTATATGAAAGAATACTCAGAAAATAAAACTATGGCCATAATATATGAAAAGTAAATCACTAATATCTTTGCAAAAATGTCTTGAAAATTGTTTTAACTTTTTATAGACTTTGTTAAATGGTTTGTCACCTTGTTTTACAACTAATGAGTGGAAATCATGTAAAACCTAGTTTTTGGCTCTGGCGAATCATTATATAGTTTAGTGGCTAATCACTGTACTTTCATGATCAGTAATCTAAATAACCTGATAAGGAAAATCACTCAGTTCCGCCACATTTCAGTGGCCATAAAATGATTGGCCTATGTCAATTAATATTCCGTCGTAGCCAATCATTGTCTTTTTTTGCTGACATTATTGGTAATTTATTTAAATGTAAATAGTAATTTTAATCATTGCATCGATTATCCTACGCTATCCGTAGAATTCAATAATTTCATCTTCAACCTTTTTCGATGAATTTTCTTTCAGTCCAATTGAATGTTATATTTCAATAAGCCAATTTGCGAAAGGTCCTGCAAAATAAATTTATATAATTTCCTGCTGTCATGAAAAATCGACGTATGCAGCCTGCTCTTATGTAAGCAAAATGCTTACACTGCATTCCGAAGACACAATTGGGCAATTCATATTGTATGAGGGGCAAGCCTTCCGTTGTCCAGAATCAGAATTAAAATTGAGGTCATGACCACATTACTTTGTATGTTCATCAAAATGACTGACCATATAAAAAATTTACAATTCGAGAAGAACCTTCAATTTAGTTAAATTATTATAAATAGCCGGATTCTTTGCTCAATCTATCAAATTTTCTCGATGGTGCAAAAAAATAAATCGTTTTGATTTTAAAATTCATAAAAAAACAATTGGAAATACTATTATTATATTTCTAATAAATTCATAAGGTTAGATTGAAGACAAGAATTGAACTTAAAATTTATATATAAGTAAAACAATTTTCAATTCAAATTGTTTTCCTATTTCCGGAATTAATTTTTTTATCCAAGTGTGGATTAGCAAAGTTATTAGAAGAATGTTAAATTAAAATTTGAAGGAAAAAGTATATTTAATTCAAATTTCCGCCGTTGAAAAATTTAAATTGAAGAATGCAGTCCGAGCTTTTAAACCACATTTTTGAATTCGTTACAATAAACTAATAAAGTGATTAGAAATCAAATTGAACCAGAACTCGAATTACTATATGTAATAAGTTAGGGTTTTTTTTATCTGAGGGTAATTCAGATTGGAAATCTGTACAAGTATCCTATTTTCTGAATCAGTTAATGTTCAAAAATAAATAAAAGATAAGCTAAAATCGAAATTATTTTTTGATTTTTTCGAAAGTTGAAATTGAAGTTTATAAGTAGTTCAAGTCGGTAAAGGTGCGGCGTGGCCGGGTTTGTTCGCTCGTCATTGAAGTGGGGAACTGAAACAGTCACCATGATTGGGCGGCATGGTGCTATGTCCTGATTGGTTAACGTCATATTGACTGGCAAACGAAAGTACCACCCAACAAGGGTTTCTCAACTCAAAGCGATAAATGATAAATCCCACAAAAGTCTGTACATATGGTTCTTTTGTCTTCTTTTCTGTATTTTCACCACGAATTTACCATAATAGAGTGTCCTTATTATATGTTACGCTATTTTTAATGATTTTTGACTATTTGGTTGAAAATTAATTCTTGTGTTGAAAATTCTTATTTTGGCAGAAAATTAATTTTCTTGGTTAAAAATTTATCTTTGTAGGTTGAAAATTCAGCTTTGTTGAAAACTGCTTTATTGAAAATTTGTCCTTTTCTTTTGGCTGAAAATCCACCTTTTGTTGAATATTCCCCTTTTCGGTTGAAAGTTGAACTGCTTCATTGAAAATTCATGCCTTTGGTTGAAAATGAAACAATTTATTCAAATTCGTTTTATTTTTGGTTGATAATTATTTTAATTAACTATTCCATTTTTGTTGAGAATGTCTCTTTTTTAATTTAATATTCAACAATGTGGTTAAAAATTCATTTGTTTTGTTGAACATTCGTCTTTCGGTATAAAATTGATCTTCTTGGTGATAATTAACTGATTGTGTTGAAACTTAAATTAATTACTTAAAAATTTTAATATTATGTTGAAAAAATGTTGTTCTTTTTTTGCTTGTTAAAACTTGTGTTTTGATCATAAAATGTAGCTATACCATACTTGGTTGTAAATCTTTCCTTTGTAAGTTGAAAGTTCAACTATTTTTTACAAAATTCAACTACATGGTTAGAAAATTACCCTTCTTTGTTGAAAATTCATCAGTTTGTGTAAGGATTCAAGTTTGTTAAAATTCTTTTTTAGTTGAATTCAACTGGTTAAAAATTCGTTTTATTTGTAAAAAATTAGTTTTTTTAACTGATACTTAAAATATTCCATTTCTGACTGTAAGCTTATCTTTTTTGTTGAAAATTCATTTATGTAGTTAAAAATTAATTAATTTTATTGAAAATTCGTCTTTTGGGGGAAAATTAATCTTATTAGTTGTAAATTCATCATTTTAGCCAAAAATGCAGCTGCTTAGTTAAAAATGACTCTTTTTTGGTTGAGGATGCAACGTTTTTATTCAGATTTGTATTTTTGGACTGAAAATTCAACCGTTTTGTGAACAACTCGTACTTTTGGCTTAGAAATTCAACAATTCGGTAAAGAATTAAACTATTTGGTTAAAAATTCAACTACTCTGGTCGAAAATTAAACTCTTATGTTAGTCGAATGTTTTTTTTTTGTTAAAAATTAATTTTGGTTTGAAAATGTATACCAGTTGACAATTTTAATTTGTAAATTGAAAGTTCAAATATTTGGTAAAAAATGTATTTATTTTGGTGTTAATTCATCTACTTGGTTATGAAATTAATCTTGTTTGTTGAAAATTCATCATTCTGGTTGAGGATTTAACTTTTTTTTTAACCCTTATGTGAGCAACCAACTTTCTCTACGTTGATGGGCAACCGGGTATCCGGGTACCCACATCTGGTTTATTTTATTTATTGAGTTCTAATATCATTGAAATCAACTCAAACCGATTCCATTTAATAAATAAACATAAATAGAAAATATTTGTGTTATTTCCATGACATATAGATCGGTAGAGATGTTTTGAATGGAAAGCGGAGCAGAGGTTTCGAGCGCACAGCGGGTAGCGCACGGTCAGTTTTCACGTACGGCGGTCGGCCTATTCATGACATATGGATAATGCTTAATGCAAATTTAACTAAAATATATATACCAACAGAAAATTTAACTATCGATGAGCAGCTTTATCCTTTCTGTGGTCACACCAAATTCACGCAGCACATTCACCTCGGTCCTATGCCTCCCGCTGAAAGAGATGATGAGCCTCGAGATAGTACTGGCAGGTTAAAAGTAACAGGCTCTTGTCATCTTTGTTATAGATTAACGATCAAAAGGCGCGGAAATACTAGAAAGAGTTGCGTCAAGTGTAAAAATCCTGTATGCGATGAACATTCATCAAAAAAAGTATTGTGCTCCGACTGCGTTGAATAAATGTAAAATTATTTCTTTTGAACATGTAAATTACTAATAAATCATTTATTTTTTACTTACCAATTATTGAAATTATTTATTCATTAACCTGTATTATATAATTATCGTATACATTATTTACAACACCCATTACCAAATAAATAAGTCACTTTTCTTCTAGTGGGTACCCGATTGCCCCCTAGGGCTACTTTTTTCAATAGCCGAATTTTCATATAAAAAAAAATATTTTTATACATGTAATATAGCTAATAGCTTTTTAAAAGGCCAAATCGTGGGGACCCGGAACCTGAGACCGTAAAAAAAAATGTTCAAAGCGTTATAGCAATATCGAATCCCAGAATATGTTATTTTTGACCTAACCTATAACTTATAACGAAAATTTCGAAAATTCAAACAATAACACTGCATTCTGAAAATGAGACAAATTTTAACGTTAAAATTCAAGTTGTTAAACTGAAGGCTTAAAAATTGCACAATTATACAATTAGTGTTTTGTAAATTGTATTGGTATCCTAGAAGAGTATAAATAGTTTTTAAATTTTCAGAAGTTTACCTTTTTTTGCATACCTAGAGGTAAAAAAATGAACCCAGTTTTTCGGATTTTAATAACTTATTTTCTGCGAGAAACTCGGCCCCGTTCATGTATTAGGAAAAAATCGCTAAGGCCAAGAATAAAAATTGGATGTACAGCTAAATTTTTAATTGAGATTATCTTTATAACTTGTGATTTCAAAAATTTGCATACAAATATTTTTTTGTTAATAATACTTTAGGAAAAAATCTACAAGATCCAGGTGTCGAAATTATAATTACATCAAATTTTCTGTACTTCTATAGGGACGGCTGAAATATCCCGAAAAATAAAATTCCCGACTGGGTCAAACTCTCTGTCCCGAATAATAAAATTCCAAAACTAATGAAATTCTCGAACAGTTTATAATATTGCCGAATTTTTAAAATTCCCAAATAATAAAATTCCCGAAATAACATGGTTTCTTAATTAATATATTTTTTAAATAATATAATAAAATTTTTGTATCAAAAATTTTTTTAATATTTAAAATGTTAACAAATTATTGTTTGAATTTAAAATTAAAATAATTATACAGCAATTTTATAGATAATTTAATGTAACAAAAACATGTGTGCCTCAAACGGAAAAAAATTTCCTCCTAAATTTTCTTCGAACTTAATAACATTTTCCAAACAAACTTCGGAGCATTCAAATCAGCACTAATTTATCTCAGTTTAACTTTTAAATTATAACAATTTGATTTCTCGTAAGAATTTTTGTAATTTACAAAAATGCTATGTACATTTTCAACCAAAATGTCTTGTCCAGAAATATATTTTGTTTTAATTATTGTTATTTTAAATTTAAACAATAATGTTTTAAAACTTTAAACATTAAAAGTTTTATCTTTGGTGTAAATATTTGATTATTTCAATGAAAGAAATATAGATTTTTGCCGTAAGTCTTCCGTTGCGGGACTTTACAACTTACGACGTTAAGGTGGTCACAAAATGCTGAATCTATAATGTCTTCATAAAAGGATCATTTCAGGTAAAGGCCATATGGACGAAACCCTCTCCTTGAAATGGTCGAAAAATACGAAGAAGTGGACAACGGGGCGTTTGCGTACACAGCAGCGAAGAATGCTGCTAAATCACTAGGCCTTAATTTCAAATCAGCGGGAAGGAAAATGCATCAACATTATCTACAGTGAGTACTCACTCCTGTGGCCCAAAGGAATAAAGGAAGGAGAAAAACTTCCATCTACAGCTCCTGGACAATAGAAATAGGACGAATCAATCAATGTCCATCGAGTTAACGTTTATTTACCTC
>JAWWLR010000155.1:25133818-25144814 GCA_035041075.1 Acraspis erinacei | reverse complement strand
TTTTGGTTGAATTCAACTGTTTTTTATTTAAAATGAAAATCCTGTTTGGTTAAAATATCAACTATTATATTTTTCGTTGAGAATTAATCTTTTTGTTATAAATTGAACTAATTTGTTAGAAATTAATTTTTGTTGTTGAAAATTAATGGTTTAAACTAAAAATCTAACTATTTTGATTGCTAAAAATTCCTTACTTTTCATTGAAAAAGAATTTTCGTGTAAAATTCACCTCTGATTGAAAATTTAACTATATTGTTGGAATTTTTTTCTGATGATACATATTTTTTACTGAAAATTTCACTATTTCATTTTTGATTAAATATGTATTTTTTTGTTAAATATTTGATAGAGAGTTGAAATACATTATTAAAAATAAATTTGTTTAGTAGAAGATTCATAATTTTAGTTAAAAATTTTATCCTGTTTGTTTAAAAATTCAACTGTTTAACTAAAACTTAATCTGTTTTGGTTAAAGTTTCAACTATTTTGTTGGAAATTCGTGTTTTTTTTATTGAATTCCACTGTTTTATTATGTGTTTAAAAGTTGAACTACTTTGTTAAAAAAAATGCATCAGATGGTTGAATTTTCAACCTATAAAAATGATTCTTTAACCAAATGATCAAATATTCAACAAAAAAGACGTTAACCAACAGAATTTTTAATGCGAAAATTCAATTTAAAAAATTTCAGTTTTCAACTAAAAAGATGTGACCGCTTAAGAAAATAGTTGAATTTTCAAATAAATAATCAAATTTTTAACTTAAAAGTAGAATCTTTAACTAAAAAATCTTAATTCTGAACCAAAAATAAAATAGTTTCTACGAAAAGAAGAATTTTATATCCAAAAGGACGAATTTTGATCCAAAAAGACGAACTCTAAAAAAACAGTAGAATTTCTTTTTCGATTAAAAATTAAAAATTAATCATCTTTTTTATTATTAATGCCATTATAGGCTGTTCAGAAAATTCCAGACTATTTCCCGGGTTTTCGGGACGAAAATTGCATGTTCCTTGGTTGAATTTTAAGCGTTTATGATATCAATTTTGCAAAAAACTAAACATTTTAGAACTCCAAGGAAAAATATATAATGTAAATTATTGTCAACCACGAAAAAAATAGTGAAATTTTCAATAAAAAAGATGAATTTTCAGCCGAAATTACCATTTTTAACCGAGAACGATGAATGTTTAATCAAACAGATAAATTTTTGACAAAAACACAATAAACTTCAAACAAAATCAGGTGCATTTTCAAGCCAAAAATATGATACCAAAAGATGAATTTTCGATCAACAAAGGGGAATGCTCAACGAAAAAGTTTAATTTTCGACAAAAAAAGATGACTATTCAAGAGAATGTTTAAATTTGAAAATAAAAAATTTAATTTTCGACCAAAAACTCGAATTTTTAACCGTATTAACCGGGTTTTTTTAACCGCTTTAAACCCAAAATACAATAGTAGACTTTTCAAATAAAAAGAATGGTCTTTCAAGTAAAAAATTGTCAACCAAATAGTAGAACTGTCCACCAAAAGTGATGAATTTTTGTCCAAGAATATGACTTCTATAATAAAACATCACTTTTCTACCAAAAACTGAATTTTCTATCCAAAAAAACGAATTTTTTATTACAAAAGATGAGGTGTTCGATAAAAAGTAATTGAATTTTCAACCAAATAGTTGAATTTTTTACCAGAAAAGATGATTTTTTAGCAAAACAGTTTGATTTTGAACAAAGTAATTAAATTTTACAACACAAAGTAGAATTCTTAACTGAAAGAGATGAATTTTCAACAAAAATATAATAGAATAATTTTCAAATAAAAAAATAACATTCAGGTAAAAAAAGAGAATTTTCAACCAAAAATATGACGTTTTAACAAAATAGTTGAATTTTCAACAAAATTAAGTTTTTTGCTTGAAGATTAATTTCTTTGGTTGAAAATTATTTTTTGAAACTGAAAATCCCACTATTTAAAATGTTAAAAAGTCGTCTTTTTGGTTGAATTCAACTGTTTTTTATTTAAAATGAAAATCCTGTTTGGTTAAAATATCAACTATTATATTTTTCGTCGAGAATTAATATTTTGTTATAAATTGAACTAATTTGTGAGAAACTAATTTTTTTGGTTGACAATTAATGGTTTAAACTAAAATCGAACTATTTTTATTGCTAAAAATTTCTTACTTTTCGTTGAAAAATCATTTTCGTGTAAAATTCACCTCTGATTGAAAATTTAACTATATTGTTGGAATTTTTTTTTTCTGATGATAACAATTTTTTACTGAAAATTTCGCTATTTCATTTTTGATTAAATACGTATTTTTTTTAGTTAAATATTTGATAGAAAGTTGAACTACTTTATTAAAAATAAATTTTTTGGTAGAAGATTCATAATGTTAGTGATAAATTCCCCTGCTCGTTTGAAAATTTAATTATTTGGCTGCATTTTCAATCCAAAAGGAGAATTTTCTATCCAAAAAGGCGAAAGTTTAATAAAAAGAATTTCAATTTTCGACTAAAAAGATGTGACCGTTTAAGAAAATAGTTGAGTTTTCAAATAAATAATCAAATTTTTAACTTAAAAATAGAATCATTAACTAAAAAAGCTTAAGTCTGGACCAAAAATAAAATAGTTTCTACGAAAACAAGAATTTTCAATCCAAAAGGACGAATTTTTATCCAAAAAGACGAACTCTAAAAAAACAGTAGAATTTCTTTTTTGATTAAAAATTTAAAATTAACTTATTAGTTGAAATTTTGATGTGTTTTATCTAAAATCGTTTTGGATTTTCTCAAAAATCGTAGGAAAATTATATTTATATAACCTTATAAACAAATAAACTGAAATAAAAATCAAATAATCGAAATGTTTACTTTTAATTGTAGGAGAAAAACTGCTCATTTTTTTAAATGAAAATATAAATACTTTTAAAAGGCGCATTTTTGGCATGAAAGCCTCCATAGAAACCCTTTAAATATATATTTTACAAAGCTGGAAAAACAGGAGATCATTTTCTCACAAGAATAAATAAATTTTTGATTCAAGGTTTTAGAAAATAAAAAAAAATTTGTTTAAATTAGTTCATTAACAAATTTGTTTACAAATGAAAATTGTAAAACCTTAAAAAATCGAATTTTTGGCATAAAAAATGGAACACCTTTAAATTACTGAAAAATAAAATTCCCGACATTGTAAAATTCCCTAATAATAAAATTCCAAATAATGATATTACAGAATAAAAAAATGTCCGATAGTCTATAATATTACCGATTTTAAAAATTCCCTAATAAGAAAATTGCCGAATCATAAAATATCCGAACTAGAAAACCCCCGAATTTAAACAATAAAGTTTTGTTATAAATTTTATTTATATATTAAAAATTCAATAATCCAATATTTGTATAAGAAAATATTTTTAATGTGTTAATGAATTTTCTATCATTGTTATTTTAAATTGAAACAATAATTCTAGAAAGTTTAAACATTAAACATATTTTTTTATTATACAAATGTTTAATTATTGTATTTTTTTAAGGAAATAATATTTATCATTTGTTTTTAATTATTTAAATTCGGGAATTTTCTAATTCAGAAATATTATAAACTGTCGGGAATGTTATTATTCGAGAATTTTCAAGATTGGTAATATTGTAAACTGTTCCGTAATTATATTATTCGGAAATTTTATTTTTCGGTATTTTTCAGTCGCCCCTCAAAACCCTCCAAAAAGAACTATAAATATATATTTTATAATCTCAAGGTTTTAGAATATCCAAAAAAAAATTTCATGAGGCAATCTGGTTGAGTGTAGATAAAAAATTTCAACCTTCCTGTGCTTCTCAGTTTCAGTTTCCTCTCGTCCATTTTGTACGTGTAGCTAAGGTTTATATACGAATTTGAAAGTCCAAAATGAAGGGTGAAGGAGGTATATGAACGAGGCGTGTTCCTCTCTATTATTGTGGACATGCCGCTTTCAGCATGTACTCTGTACGTAAGATATCCAACTGTATGTTTGTCCAACTGCATGGCTAATGCTGGAATCAATATATTTATTAGGTGCAGTCCTTATTTCCAAAATAAAAGTACATTCCGGATTCCAGGGACAGGGTTGCTACAGAAAACTGTTTTTCCAGGTCTACTTTTGACAAAATTTCAGCAATAATTTTCGAAAAAAAATCCAGTAAATTAAATTAAATATAAAAAAATTAAACTGGCTGAACACCAGATTTCAAATATTTCAGAAATATTCCAAAGATATTAATGCTTTCAGACCAATTTCGCAAAAGTTTCAAAAGATTTCCCAAAGACACCTAAGAGAATAATAATTTTACTATAAAAAAGATTTAGTTTCCTATTTTATCTTAAAAAATTTTAGGGACAGTAAACAATTTTTTTTAAACGGGCCATCCACGAATCTTACTATTTCTTATGAGGGTAAGAAAGATTTTTACTAAGAGAAATAGTATTCCATTAATTTTTTAAACAAAAAGATGAATTTTCAACCAACTAGATTAATTTTCTACGAAGGCAGGTGAATTTTAAACAAAATACATGAACTTTCAACCAGAGTTAAATTTTGAACTGAAAAAAATTGAAAAAGAAATGAATTTTCAACTGAAATGATGAACATCTAACGAAAGCAACTCAGTTTGAACCGAATAGTTGATTTTTTAAAGAAAAAGATTGATTGTCATCCAAAAATCCGGACTTTCTGTAAAACAAGATTAATTTTTAACAAAATACGTACATTTTTAATTGAAATGATGATTTTTTCAACAACAAAATTTCGACCAGAAGTAGAGTTTTCAAGTAAAAAAATATCAATCTTGAACCAAAAGTAGAATGATTAAATTTTCAGTTAAAACAAAGAGTGATTGCTAAGTCAACAACGAAACAAATATTCATTCAAAATCATGAATTTTCAAGCCAAAAAGACGAACTTTCTACCAAAAATTTGAATTTTCAACCCGAAAATATGAATTTTGAAATAAGACAAGATATATTTAAAAGAAAAAATGGAATAGTTAAACTTTCAATTAAAAAATTTTGTTAAAAAAATATTTTTAAAAAAAATGAATTTTTAACAAAAAAGTTAATTTCTCACAAAATTGTTGAATTTTAAAGGAAAAAATTAATTTTCTACAAAAGAACTGAATTTTCAACCTAAAAATATAAACTTTGTACTGAAAAAGATAAATTTCAAAGCAAAGATGGAATAGTTACATTTTCAGTTGAAAAAATTAACTTTCAACAAAACAAAACAAATTTTAACAACAAAAAATCGAACTTTCAACCCCCAAATATAAATTTTTGACAAAAAAGTTAATTTCTAACAGAATTGTTTGAATTTTAGAGAGAAAAATGAATTGTCTACAATAAAAGTGGAGTTTTCAAACTTAAAATTTGAATTTTTAACAAAAATGTTCATTTCCGAAAAAGTTGTTGAATTTTAATATAAAATAATTAATTTTCTAAAAAAAGTTAAATTTTCAATTTAAAAAAAAAAACGAATTTTCAACCCCAAAAAAATAAACTTTGAACAAAAAAGTTCATTTCTAACAAAAATTGAAGTTTTTACAACAAAGTTTAATTTTCAACCTAAAATTTTGAATTTTGAACTAAAAAATATATTTAAAAGCAAAAATGGAATAGTTAAATTTTTATTTAAAAAAATTAATTTTCAACCCCTAAATATACATTTTGAACAACAAATTTAATTTCTAAACGAACACAATAAATAAATTTAAAACTAAAAAAGATGAACAAAAATGGAAAAGGTACATTTTAATGAAAAAGAAATAATAATTTCCAATCAGAATACCGAATATTCAAGAAATAGTTGAATTTTCAACCAACGTAATGAATTTTTAATCTAGAAGATGAAGTTTCAATTAATAAGATTACTTTTCTGAAAAAGGCCAATTTTGAACTAAAAAGTTGAATTTTCAACCAAGAAGATTACGGTTTTACTAAAATGATAAATTTTTATAAAAATACATAAATTATTAAGCAAACAATTCAATGTTTAATAAAAAGATGGATTTTCAATAAAAAATAGAATAGTTACATTTTCAGATAAAAAAATTAATGTTGCTTTAAAAAAAACACAATTTTTAACAAAATAGTTTTTATTGCTACCAAAGAAATTAATTTTTAACCAAAGAGATAAATTTCCAATTAAAACCAGTAAGTTTGCACAAAAAAAGAAATTAATTCAAAACTAAAATGGGGAATGTTTAACAAATAAAAAAAAAGAATTTTTAAAAATTAATTGAGTTATAAACTAAAAAGGATAAATTTTGAAACCAAAATGTAATAATTAAATTTTTAGTTAAAACAATTAATTTTCAACAAACAGAAAAAAATCTTCAACCAAATAGTTAAATTTAACCAATAAGATGAATTAGTTACAAAAAAGATTAATATTCTACCACAGAAGACAAATTTAAAAAAAAAATACATGCATTTTCAACCAAATTCTTGAATTTTTAACTAAAGAAAATAAATTTTCAACAAAACATGGAGTAATTAAAGACGAAACTTTGAATCAAAGAAACCTGGTTTGTATACTGAAATGAAGAAATGATCCAAGAAATTCAATTTACAAAAAAATGGAAAATTTAAATTTTCAGTTAAAAATAAGTTTTCTATAAAAAAAACAACGATTTTCTAACAAAACAGTCAAATTTTCAACTAAAGAGATACATTTTCAATTGAAAAAACTTTCATGCTAAAATAACGAATTTCTACAAAAGAGTTGAATTTTCACACTAAAAGTATGAATTTTCTATGAAAAAGTTCATTTTCTACAAAATAGTTAATATTTTTTACCAAAATAGTTGAATTTATAATCCAAAAAGGCGAATTTTTAACAACATTCATGAACTTTCAACTACTAATGAAATATATGTTTAGTGAAAAAAAAGGTTAACAAAAAAAAAAAGAATTTGCAACCAAATAGATAAATTTTCAACCATAAAAATCAATTTTCAACCAATAAGATGAATTAGTTACCAAGAAGATTAATATTCAACGACAAAAGACACATTTTCAACAAAATGCTCACATTTGCAAACAAATTGTTGAATTTTCAACAAATTGTTAAATTTTCAACCAAAGAGATTAATTTTCAATTTAAAAAAAACCCCAAAAAATGATTTTAACAAAACTGTTGAATTTTCTAGAACGCGGATTAATTATCAATAAAAAAGATGGATTTTTAACTAAAAATAATGTAGTAGCTGATATTGCCACCAAAAAATGGAATTTTAAGCAAAAACAGTTGAATTCAAGAAAAAAGATAAACTTTTAACGAGAAAGTTACGTTTTTGACCAAGAAAGATTTTTCAGTAATACAGAAAAAAAATCTGATCCAAAATGTTAAATTTTCAACGCCAAAATAACGAACTTTCTACAAAAAAGTTTGAATTTTGAAATTAAAAGTATGACTTCATTAAAAAAATAAATTTAACCCAAATCATAAATTTTTATATCAAAATAAGTTGAATTTATGTTTAAAAAAGACGAATTTTTAACCAAACAGTTGAATTTACTACCAAAAAGAATTACTTTTTAATAAAATTGTGATTTCAAGAGTGATCATTATTTCATTCATATTGTTTTTATTATTTAAAAAATCAATTCATGTGAATTCGGAAATTAACAATTAACCCAAAAGTCAGGCCTCACAGTTCCTATAAAAATAAAATATAGGGACCAAAAGGTACTTTTTGTTACGCTTATAGGGTACTCTTTTTGCGCTTAAAAGGTAACAAATTCAGGTTCATGCATAAGACTTCAAAAAAATTCAAGCTGAATTTAAAAGAATTTAAATGAATTGAATTTTTTTTGAAAATCAAAGAAATTCCAATTGGTTCTCGTAAAACTAGAATGAATTTAGAGGAATTTAAGGTAAACGAGAAGAATTCGACGAAATTCATAAAAATTTAAGGTGAATTAAAAAAAATCAGATGCATTAAAAACAATCCATAAAAATAGAATTGAGTAAAGGTGAATTTAAGTAAATTATAAAAATTCAAAAGAATTCCAAAGAATTCAGGGTGAATTAAACAAAATCTCAAATCTCTTCAAATCTTTTAAACCCTACACATTTATAAACAAAAAATAATTCAAATAAATTGGAAATAATTTAGAAAACCAAAAAAATTCCATTGATTGCAGTAAAAATTTGAGTAAATTTAGAGGAATTTAAGGGAAAGCACTATTCAATGAAATTCCTAAAAAATCAAGGTGACTTTAAAAAGCAATCAAGTGAATGAAAGACAAAAAACATGAAAGAAATTAATTGATTTGAGCGAGTTGAAAATAAGTTCAGAAAAATTAAAGAGAATTCGAAAGTTATTTTTTAAGACTTCAAGATGAATCAAAGCAAAGCCCTTTTAATAAACTATTAAATTGATTAGAATTGACTAAATATAGAAGAATTCGAAAGAATTCAAAATAAATTAATACGAATTCAAAACGAATTCCAAATGAATTGCAAAAAATATTTGAAAATGTCTTCAAACCTTTGAAACCCTACTAATTTCTAATAAAAAAGGGACTAATAAGTACAAAACAATTCAAAAGAATTGGAAATAATTTTTAAAATGCTTTAAAATTATTAAAACCCTTGAAATTTTTTAAATCTCTAGAAAATCCCTTGGAATCATTTTAAATACACTAAAATATTTCAGTCTTTGAAATCCCTTCAAACTATTGAAGTAAATAAAAAAAATTTCTAGGAATTTTGTAAAATATTCTAAAATCTTTTGAAATCCCTTGCGATTTTTTAAAGCTCTTGAAAATGCCAATGAATTTAAAAAAGTACCTTAAAATATTCCAAATTTATTAATCATTTCATCAATTGAATTTAAAAAATGCTAAAGAATTTAAAAAAGAGTTCAGGATGAATTTCAAAAACTAAATTTGAAATTCTTCAAATCTTTGAAATCCTGCAAAATACCACTTTTTATAAACAGATTTTTTTTAATCCACTCAAATACACCAAATATTTGGCATGGTTAAACTGCGATACGCCACCTGGTGACAAACATCCGAATTAGAAAGAATAGGTACGATTTTTAAAATGCATTTTAATTTGTGCTTTAAAGTGTTTTAACAATTTTTTTGTGAATTTAAAACTATTCATTGGATACTAAAGATAATTCTTTATGGGAAGCAATGGATTTTGGATGGAATTTGCATATTAGACAGTGAAAAACACATTTTTTGACAGAAATATTTTCCTAACAAAAAACAATTATTATACTATTTATTGTGATTTTCAGCAGATTATAAAATTAAATGGACTTATTTTAAAGAAAAACTCAACTTCAAGTAAATTTTTATTAATTTATGCATGAAATACTTACTATATAAAAATATGAGATAAAAGTTCGGTTAGAATTCGTATTTCAATTCCAATAATCTATTATTCGTATTCTTTCCATAATCAGGATAAAATTTGTCGCTAAATTCATTAATTAAAAACATGACGATTTTTTTTTAGTATTCAATCATTGTTTTAAACTTCACAAAACAATCGTACAGATACTTTTATGCAAAAATAAAAATACACCTTTGAAATAGTACCTGTTCTTTCTAGTTCCAGTTTTCGACACCAGGAAGCGAAATGATTGACCGCCATTCCCAATAGCATCAACAATATTTAAAGTAAAATTATAATTATATTATTTTCTATAGGGTCTGCTTTCTGTAGAAAATATAACAGTATAAAATTTTATATAGTTAATATGTTGTGTACAAAATATTTAGCGTCGGAATAAAATTTTGTATGGAATAAATGAAAACTTTTTTACAATTCCATCACTTTTCCAGATCCTATAGCAACCCTGATGATGGTTTTAAGCCATATATCCCTGTCGAAAATACCTGCCCAGTAAATTATTGCATTAAAGGTAAGAAAAGAAATCTGAAGACTTACATCCTGCTAAGCCGAATTTCGCCAAATCCGAACCGAACGCAATTAAAATATCTCCAGTGCAGAATATTCTCCTGGATAAGGTTCGATATCCTTTAAGGGCCAGAGTAGGTCCATTCCCAACGCCAATGTCTGCCTCCACCCATCCTTTCGGCAAGATTAAACGTTTTGCAGCTACGTTAACACTTCCGGAACCCGTGCCATTTTGTACATTGAGTTCACCATACATGATCAAAGTATCCTTTGTGGTGAGAGGAGCTTCAATCGATTGAGTAAACGACATTCCGCTAACTTCAATGGATGAAAAGAGATCATCGTTGATGTGGCTATCGTCATATGCACTGAAGATATCACTAGCATTGATGTTGACAGTGATACTGCCCTTTGGACTAGTTTGCTGCTGCAATCGTCTTTCTTCTTGTAAGCTAGCTAGGCGCTCATACTCCTCACGGATCTCCTGAGGAGTCTTTGTACGCTGAACAATTTCCCATCCTTCAGTTTCTAGTCCTTGAGTTCCCAGGGAATCATAAATTGCTCTTTTGTGCGGATCACTTAAAACTAAAACGAATCATCTTGTTACATTCGAGGAATGAGTTCATGAATGATTATGGGACATTGGATGCTTCAGAGTGATCCTGAGAATTATTTTAGGGGGAATAGGGGACTCGGGAGAGTAGATAAATTAGAATAAATATTAGAAAAAAATATTACTAATTAGATGTTTTATAATTATTGATTCTATTAAAATTATATTGTGATGACAAGATTATTAATTTTGCCAAAATTACGATTTTTCAACATTATAGATGAATTTTCAACCAAATGATTGAGTTTTTCACACAAAACAATAGGTTTTGAACCAAAAACTGGAATAATTAAATTTTCAGTCAAAACAATTATTTAAAAAAAAAGAAGTTTTAACCCCAAAATATGAGTTTAAAAAAGAATGAAAATTTCAACCAAATTGTTGGATTTTTGAGCAAAAAATGAATTTTCTGAGAAAAAAGTCGAACTTTCAACCCAAAAAAGAATGGGAATTGAACAAAAT
>JAWWLR010000155.1:25079518-25101358 GCA_035041075.1 Acraspis erinacei | reverse complement strand
ATAAAGCTAATAAAATAACCCTATTTCTCCTGTTTCGTGGTTTACAATAATTCACATTATATATTTTTCCTTGGAGTTCTAAAATGTTGACTTTTTTTGCAAAATTGATATCATAAACGCTTAAAATTCAACCAAAGAACATGCAATTTTCGCCCCAAAACCCCGGGAAATAGTCTGGAATTTTCTGAACAGCCTATAATGGCATTAATAATAAAAAAGATGATTAATTTTTCATTTTTAGAGTTGGAACCTTCGGCGGGTTTGTTGAGTACGGTGCAGAGAAAAAGGTTTCGGATTACACATCGCTTTCTACTGCAGTTCGTGTCGGAGTACCGACGGGAGTTTCACTTAGAATGAGATTAAGACGAGGATCTCAAAGCTACACCTTTCCGATTCATTTGTGCGACGAAATCTTTCCAGCTCCTGTTTTTTATGCGACAGTGGCTCCGCTGATTACATGGACGATAATTAAAAAGTTTATCATTGATCCAGTTGTGAAGGAGCAAGAAGAACGTAGTAAAAAGAAGCAAAGGGAAATTAATAAATCGATGATGCTGGAAAAGCAAAAGGAGGCGAAAGCAGCCATCGAGTTGATGAAAGCGACTTTTAGTCGAATCAGATCTGAGGAAGAACATCGAGGAGGAATAGTGATAACAAAAGCTCTTTACGGAAGGCTGGTTTATCCGCAGGATCGAGTTTTAGGAGAAGATCCTACAATTGGACTTAGAGACGAAGTTATTGATGTGACTATTCCATTGCAATGTTTGGTGAATGAATCCAAATTAGTTCTTCATAATGCAACTAAGGTAAATAAAAAAATAATAATAAAATTTTTTTATTCAATCAGGTTGTCTACTGAAATCCTGGAAAGAAAATTTTCCTGCAAATTTCAGTTTTTTCTGGATATAATTTTTCGTAGTAGGGTTTATTATAAATAATATTTTTTCAGTTTCTAGGGATTAAATTAATATGTTTAATTTAGGAAGCTCTGGAAAATTGTATTAGAAGATATTTTTTAGTATATTAGCACTGTCGATTAATTAAATATTTAAATAATACTAATAAGTGACATTATCGTTTTTTAAATTCGTCTCTAAAGTCCATCAATTTAAATAATTATTTCGCATAAAATTATTCATGATAAAATAGATTAATTTTGAATCTTAAATAACACTTTTGAACTAGAAACACTATTTTGTATATTTGCGGCATCTCGTCTTACATTTAAAAAATTAATTTTTCAACATAAAAAATCACTTTAAATTTTCTAAGGAACCTTAGGAAGATTTTTTATTTTCATGAAACCTTTCGAGAAGCTTGAAAAGCGTATAAAATGTTTTCTTGTCCTAATTTTCATCAACATATTTCAATATCTTTGAAACTTCTAAATATATAAATTCTAAATAATATAAATGTTTTTAACTTAATTTTTCAATATTAAAAGTCAATTAAATTTTTCCAAGGAACTGTAGAAGACATTTTTTATGCTTCTATAATTTGTTTCGAAAATTTTCAAAGTCTTCAATTTTTCAGGGTTTGCTTATGAATATTTTAAGAGTTCTTTTAATTGAGTCTAAATAACTTCACCTCAATTTCTTAAAAGGAGTCTTTTCATTTCAATTTTTGTAAAAAGAATTATTTTAATTTTAGAAATGTTAGATATACATTAGTTTTTTCAATGATTTTGTTTTCCTTTTTGGAATTGTATTAAATTAAATTTAAATCGCTTAAAATTCCTAACATTTGAAGTAAAAATATTGCATTTACAAAGAAGAATTTTTAACTAAATAGTTGGGTTTACAATCGGAAAGATTAATTGTCTTTAAAAAAAGATGATTTATCAACAAAATATATCAATTCTCAACAAAAGAGTTGAATTTTCAAGTAAAAAGATCAATTTTCAACGAAAAACTTGAATTTTGACTTAAAAAAAGAGCAGTTTTTAAACAAAAATGGAGTATTTAAATTTTCAATCGGAAAAATTAATTTTCCATTTAAAAAAACTGTAGTAGATGAATCCTAAACCAAATATTTGAATACCGATATTTTCATCCAAAAATATAAGTTTTGAAACAAGAAGATTAATTTTTAGACAAAAAGATGAATTTTTTACCATAAAAAACGATTTTTCAATCAAATATATCAATTGTCAACAAAATAGTTGAATTTTCAAGTAAAAAGGTCAATTTTCAACGAAATAGTTGAAATTTGATTTTAAAAAATGATCAGTTTTCAAACAAAAATAGCATAGTTAAATTTTTAATTGACAAAGTTCAATTTCCATTACAAAAAAAACAAGAATAGATGAATTTTAAACTAAAAATATGCATTTTAACCAAATAGTTGAATTGTGAACGAAAATAGATCAGTTTTAGCCAAAAATGTAACCGTTAATTATCAAAATTAATTTTCCACACAAAAAAATTCAGCCAGTGATAAATTTTGCATTAAAATAATTAATCTTCAACTGATATATAGGATTTTCAAAACAAAAAGATAAATTTTGAAAAAAAAAGTTTCAGTTTGAACCAAGTAGTTTTATTTTGAACCAAAAATATGAATTTTCAAATACAATGATGAACATTTAACTGGAATAGTTGAATTTTCATCCAAAAACATAAATTTTTAAACGAAAAGATTAATTTTTTACCATAAAAGACGATTTTTCAATAAAATATATGAATTCTCAACCATACAGTTGAATTTTCGGCTAAAAAAGAACAATTTACAACAAAATATTTAAATTTTAAACTAAAAAAGATAGATCAGTTTTTAACCAAAAACCAAAATTAAATTTTCAATCGAAGAATTAATTTTCCATACAAAAAAAACTGGAAAAGATGAATTTTAAACCAAAAAGATGATTTTTTAACAAAAGATTTTCTTTTTTAACCAAGTAGTATTCTGTTCAACCAAAAATATTTACTTTCAACTAAAATGATGATAAACTGGCATACTTTAATTTTCAACCAAGAAGATGAATTTTTAAACAAAGATTAATTTTTTTTACCAAAAACTACGATTTTTAAACGTAATTCATGACTTCAATTAAAAAAGATGAATTTTTAACCAAAAAATGTCTGCTTTTAGCCAAAAATGGAACAGTTAAATTTTCATTTATAAATATTAATTTTTCACACAAAAATATGTCAGCAAAAGTGATTAATTTTCTACTAAAATGATCAATCTTCAACTGAAATAGATGATTTTTTTAAAAAAAGGTACATTTTTAACAACAGAGTTTTAGTTATAACCAAGTAGTTTTATTTTCAACCGAAAAGACGAATTTTCAACTAAAATGATGAATATTTAACGAGAATACTTGAATTTTCAACCAAATAGATTAATTTTTAAACAAAAAAATCCATTTTTTACCATAGAAGACGATTTTCCAATCAAATATATGAATTTTTAACCAAATAGTTGAATTTTGAACTAAAAAAGGATCAATTTTCAACCAAGAATGGAATAATTAAATTTTCAGTTAAACTAAAATGGTGAATCTTTAACTAGATTAGTTAAATTTTAAACCAAAAAGATGAACCTATCTGAAATGATGAATATTTGACATAATTGGTGGAATATTTACATTTTTCAGTCAATAAAATAATAATTTTCAACTGAAACGATGAATCTTTCGAGAATAAATTATTTTTTAACAAAAGAGTTTAACTTTTTAATAAACATTTTTATTTTTAACCAAAAAAAGGATACTTAACTCGAATACTTGAACTTGTAATCAAAAAGATGAATTTTCAAAGAAGAAGATGAATCTTCTACCAAAAAGATGATTTTTCAACAAAATACATCATTTTTAACGAAACACTTGGTTTTTCAAATAAAAAATAAAAACTTTCAGCCAATTAGTTGAATTTTAAAATAAAAAGGATAAATTTATATACATAAATTTCGGACTAAAAAAGATCAATTGCCAACCAAAAGATAAAGTAGTTATATTATCAGTTGAAAAAAATAAGTTTCAACTGAAATGTTGAATCTTCTATTGGAATTGTTGAAGTTTAAACCAAAAAGATTAATTTTTAACTAAAGTGATGAATCTTTAATTAGAATAATTGAATTTTCAAACAAAAGGATGGATTTTCTATGAAGATGATTCATTTCTACGAAAGAAGACGAATTTTCGACTAGAAAAGGGTTTTCAACTAACAATGTAATAGTTAAAAAAATTAATTTTTCACCAAAGAGATGAAAATCAATCTAAAATAATGGAATAATTACATTTGCAGTTAAAAAATTAATTTAAAAAGAAAAACCAAAAATTACAACAAAATAATAATTCAATTTTCAGTCAAAGAAGAGATGAATATTTAACAAAATAGCTCATTTATCAACCAAAGAAATTAATTTTCAATTAAACTTATGATTCTTCAACCAAATAATTTAATTTTTTTTAAATAAGCATAACTTTCGAGCAATAATTAAATTTTCATTCCAAAAAAGATTAATTCTGAACGAAAAAATGTAGAAGTGGAAATTCTTACCGAAAAAATTAATTTATATTCAGAAACAGTTAAATTTCTACCAAAAAGAGCGAATTTTCAACGAAATACATGAATTTTAAACCAGATAGTTGTATTTTCAACTAAAAAGGATCATTTTTCAATAAAAAATAGAATATTTAAATTTTCAGTTATAAAAATGAATTTCAAACGACAAAAAAAATTAATTTTCACAAAATAATCATTCTTATTCAATTTTACATTGTAATTTAGAAAAAAAGCTCACTGTCGAAAAAATTCGCTGACATTAAACAAAAAATCCCTGACATTTTCAGGTTTTTGCAGGTATATAAAAATTCCTTAGCAATTCTAGTAGACACCCTGTTTATGTTTATAATTATAAAGGATGTAAATATTTTCTTTTGTTTAACAGAGTCAGCTACCAGGATTTTTTGATCCGTGCGTCGGAGAAGATAAGCAGTTACTTGTGCAATATTTATTTCACGCACAAATTCATGAATGTATTATTAAGGAGAATGAACCTTTGAGGATACCAAAACAATGTAAACTCTTTTCTCTTGGTCCTTCTGTGATAATCGTTAATTTAGGGTGGTCATTTTAATCGGGGATAAAAATTTCCGGTCTATTCTCGGTTTACAACCATTTTTCATGGGTATTGGAATTGAAAAATTGAAATTCCTCAGATTGAAATTGTTTTTATTTGATTTAATCAAAACTGAACTCAATAATTCACAATTATAAAATGAAAGCTTTGAATAATTTTAAGTTAAATGCTGTTAAACTGCAACATTTTTAACTTTTATAAATTGCACATTTCAAAAATGTCTGGTTAAAAAATATAAAGCTCATGAAAAATCCTAACAGTCTTCCAATTCAGAAGGAAAAACTAAAATTTATTACCTTCTAACTCTATAAAAATTTTAAAAGTAAAAAATGTTCCTCTTCCAATTCAGAAAAAAATTTAAAAACTTAATTTTCTCCCCTCCGAACAAAAAACAGGTGTTAGAAATAAAATAGCCTTCTTCTAATTCATAAAATATTGAAAACCAAAATTTTCTCCCTTCCAAATGGATAAAGATCTGAAAATCAAAAAAATGTTCCTCCAATCAAAACAAAATAAAATCTATATTTTCTCCCTGCCAACTCAATAACAATTTCAAAAATTGACCTCTTAAAAATCTGAAAGAAGATTGAAAATAAAATTTTTCCATCTTGAACTCAATAAAAATTCTAAAAATCTTCAATTTCAGAAAAAAAATCTAATATTTCCTGTTCCAATCTGCCATTTCCAGTTTTAGCAACAAAAAATTTAATCCAAAATTTCCTCCATTTTAACTCTATAAAAATCTTAAGAATTAAAAAATTCCCTCTTTGTAAATCAGAAAGAACATTGAAAATAAAAATGTCTCATCTTAACTCAATAAAATTCTAAAAATTTCGAAATAATATCCCTCTTCCAATTCCTGAAAAAATTTAAATACCTAAACCTCCTCCTTTCCAACAACATAAAAGTGTTAAAAATAAAAAAAATCATCCTTCTTATTCATAAAATATTGAAAACCAAAATTTTCATCTTTTCAACTCGACAAAAACCTTAAAAATATAAAATATGCCTCTGCCATTTCGAAAAAAATTCTTTATTTTAAAACCAATAAAAATGTTAAAAATACCAAATTTGTCCGCATTAAAAAAACTCAATAAGAATGTAAAAAATGTATCTTTTCCAGTTAAAAAAAATATTCAAACCCTAAATTTCCTCTCTTCCAACCCGACGAAAATCTTTTAAAAAATGTTCTTCCAATAAAAAAAATGAAAACCGAAATTTCCTCCCTTGCAACACAATAAAAATTAAGAATAATAAAAAAATTGCTCTCTTCCAATTCAGCAAAAAATAATCGAAATTTTCTCCTTTTTAACTCTTTAAAAATCTTAAAAATCAAAGAATTTCCCTTTTCCAATAAAAAAATAATTGAAAAACAGTTTTTTCCCTCAAGTCGATAAAAATCTTAAAAGAAGAAAGTTGTTCTCTTCCAGTTTAGGAAAAAGAAAGAAAGAAGATTGAAAATTTCAGTTTAAACAATTAAAACCCAGATTTTCCTCTCTTCCAAATCGACAAAAATCTGTAACTAAAAAAATGTTTCTCTTTCATTTCAAGAAAAAGTAAAACCAAAGTTTCCTCCCTCCCAACTCAATACAAATAAAAATAATACAAAAATTGCCCTCTTCCAATTCAGAAAAAATAACCGAAATTTCCTCCCTTCTAATTCTATAAAAATCTTAAAATTAAAAGAATTTCCCTCTTCCAATCAAAAAAATTGAAAAACAAAGTTTTCTCCCTTCCAACTCGATACAAATCTTTTTAAAAAAAGTGCTCTTCCAATTTAAGAAAAAAAATTTAAGTCGATATTTCTTCCCTTCCAAATCAATAAAAAATTACCCTTTTCCAATTAAGAAAGAAAATTCTAAATAAAAAGTCCCTATCTTCAACTCAATAAGGTTTCAATTGCAATTTTAAATTATTTTAATTAAAAATGTAAGCTTAAAAATGAAGACCTAAAATAAAATATTTGTAAGTAACAAGTTTTAGAATTACGTTTTATAAATTGAATAATTTTATAATTGAAAAAGTAAAACCGAAGTTGATAAAAATCATAAAAGCAAGAAAATGTTAATCTTCCATTTAAAAAAATGAAAAACTATTTTTCCTCCCTTACAACTCAATACAATTCTGTTTTAAAGGTGTCTTTTCCTGTTAAAAAAATTTAAACCCAAAATTTCCTCTCTTCCAACTTGATAAAAATCCTAAACCAAAGAAATATTTCTTTTTTAATTCAGGAAAAAGTAAAACCAAAACTTTCTCCCTTCCAAGTCGATAAAAACTTAAAAACAAGGCAATTCTCCTTTTCCAATTAAAAAAATCAACTGAAAATCGAATCCCCCCCCAACGCCATAAAAATAGAAAATAATAAAAAATTGCCCTCTTTCAATTCAGAAAAAATAACCAAAATTTCCCCTCTTCTAAACAAAAAAATTGGAAAACAAAGTTTTCTCCCTTCCAACTCGATAAAAATCTTAAATAAAGAAATTTTTCCTCTTCCAATTTAGAACAAAAATTAAAAACGAGATTTCTTCCCTTCCAAATCAATAAAAATTAAAAAAAATTATCCTCTACCAATTAAGGAAAAGATTGAAAATTAGAAAATTCCAGTTTAAAAAAAGTTAAAACCCAAAATTTCCTCTCTTCCAACTCGATAAAAATTTTAAACTAAAAATATGTTTCTCTTCTAATTGAAGAAAAAGTAAAATTAAAACTTCCTCCCTTTCGATTGAAGAAAACTGAAAATCAAAATTTCCCTTTTCCAACTCAATAAAAAATAATAATAGAAAATTGCCCAATTCCAGTTCAGAAAAAAATAAATCAAATTTCCTCCCTTCCAATTCTATAAAAATCTTTAAAATAAAATAATTTCACTCTTCCAATAAAAAAAAATTGAAAAAACAAAGTTTTGTCCCTTCCAACTCGATAAAAAATTACCCTTTTCCATATAAGAAATAAGATTGAAAATAAAAAGTCCCTATCTTCAACTCAATAAGGTTTAAACTAAGGTTTTAGAATTAAAAGAGTTCAATTTTAATAATCAAAAACTGCAATTTTAAATTCCCCTAATTGAAAATGTGCGCTTAAAAATGAAGACCTAAAACAAACAATTTTAAAGTAAAATATTTTAGAAATATCAAATGATTGGATAGATTTTTCTTCTAAAAATTTGTAAATTCCCGATTTTCCGATCCAATGGCCACCCTCTTAATTTTATCTTTTTAAGTACAATCTCTAATATTCTTATTTTTTCAGCACATCGAGTAAATACTACATGACGCAAGAAAACTCTTCACAAAGGCTATTTTTTGACTTGAAAACTATTCAGCATGCAGATTCGTTGAATTTATGGAAGCTTTATAGATGGAAATCCATATATTTGTTATTCATTTATCTGGTTTACTGATTTTCTCTCTCGAAGACCTGCATTTTTTTTTACTGTATTCACGCCTCAAAACGCTGATTAAGATTTTTTTTCATGTAACATCTATGAATAGACCACATATTGTGGTCACTACTTCTGGTTTTAATCTAGAATCTGCTTGTGTTAAAAAACATTGGAATGTCTATTATGCAGTTTGAATAGATTATATATGTATATTACTTTTCCCTTGCCAAATATTTCTGGGAGTTTCTCGACACAAGTATAAGTAAAAATTAGCATCTTTTTTTTTAAACTGTGCTCCAGATCCAGATTGAAATACTAGTTTGAAGAAAATTTAAGAATTAAAAGTCTTCCGAGCACTTTTAGGCATTACATTTGGAAAAAAATGCCATATAAGTTTTGAAAAACTTCAGTAGTCATTTGAAAAGTTGCTAGAAGTGGTAGATTGTTTTTTCCATGACATGCTTAATCAATGATCATAAATAAAGAGCAGATTAGAGTCATTGTGAAGTTCGATTTCGATAATTTTGAATTGAAAGCGTTTGAAATTTAGGAAAAATGTATTAAATGATTTTAAATTGAAAAATTTCCAGTTCAAAATATTAGAGATATGTAAAATTTTGAAAAAAATGATAACATTTTAGAATAGAAGGAAAAATAATTGAACTTTTATCATTTCTAAACAAAATCTTTTAGAATTGGATAATTTTAAATTGAAAAAAATACAGAACATAAGTTTTCAAAATTGAAATCCTTCAAACTAGAAATTTTAGATTTGGACAATTTCTTAAAGAAGATTTTCCGATTTGCATTCAAAATTAAATAGCTTAAGAGATAAAATTTTGAATTTTCAACTAAAAAAGATGAATTTTCAACCAGAAATGGAATAGTTAAATTTTTGGTAAAAAAATGTAATTAAAATAAAATTGCATCCATATAATTAAATTTTCAAGTAAGGAGATGAATTTGAAATGAAAACGATTTTTCAACATAAAATAAGGAATTTTTAATAAAGTAGTTCAGCTTTCAATCCAGTACTTGAATGTTCAACCAAAAAGACGAATTTTCAACAAAATATATAAATTTTCTACTAAAAAAGATACGTTTTTTATCTGAAATTCTATGAATCGACATTTTTATTAAATTAAAAAATTATGACTTAACATAAAAAATGATTAGATAGATTTGTCTGAAATAAGAAAATAAATTCAACTTTATTTTATTGTTCGAAATGGTAATTTTTTCAATTGTACACCTTTAAAATTGAATTGAGTTTGAATTGAATTGAATTTGAATTTTAATCAATTTTTTTTCAACTGAGTTTGAAATGTCGAACTTTCTGGAACATTTTTCAAATAAAAAAAATTAAATATTCAATGCCTGATTCCAAAATCTGCTCATTTTTATGGCTTGAATTTAAGAAGTTTTTGTCTCAATTTATCAATGTTTTGAACTGATTCTGAAGGCATTTAATTTAAAAATCGTTAATTTCTGAACGATAAAATTTGCTCAAACTAATAGAAATTTTTAAAGAGTTTTGGCACAAAAAAGTTTCAATGTAACAATTCTTCTCGATAATTTTTTTTACATTAAAAGTTTTTTTAGAATAATTAAATTTCAGAGGTTCAAAATTGCACATTTTTCCATTTTGAACGGTGAAAATAAAATTGAATTTATTATTTGATTAAAAAAAAGAGTCGAAACGATCTTCAAATTAAAATATTCAATCCAATGTTAAACTTTTTTTTATTGAGAAATGATAAAAGTTCCATTTCTTTTCCTTCCACTCGAAATATTGTCCTTTTTTCAAAATTTTACCTACCAAAAATACTTTGAACTGAATTTCCCAGTAGCTCTAGTCCACTCTCTAATCACAAAGCTTTTAAAAATTGAAGATAATTTTTATTAGACTAGTGTTGTAAAGAATAGAAAAGAGTAGTTTTGTGGTATTTACAGAATTTTGAAGTAGGCACAATTAGTGTCACGAATCTACACACATATAATTTTGTAACGTGGCCATCGACGAAATTTCGTCGCTTTGCAGAATTCGATTAGTAACGCCATATTCAACGTGATTATAATGTGTCTGAGTCCGAGTCCAGGACTGATTATGCTCTAGTCTGAAGGAGCCTTTATAGATTTGCTGGGGGCCAGAATTGCCCCAGTCCTGTAAAAGAAAGAATTATTTTTATTGTGAATAAATTGCCTAGCAAGATCATCATGACAATATTTATTAACATTATTTATTAATCTCAGAAATCTTTGAAATTTTTATCATTTTTCCATAGACGAATTTAAGTAATTTTGTAGAAATTCAGTGAACAGGAGAAAATTGAAACTTTTTAGTACAGAGAGTCTACTCAACACCCGGAAAAAATTCTCTTTTTTCTAGATATTATAAATATTATTATAAATAATGTTTTTTTCTCAGTCCTGTTAAATATCTAAAATGTAAAATAATTAATAATTTAAAGACAATTTTATTTTATCTTTCTGCATTTAAAGTTTTGTTTAATTTTCAGTTTAAAAAGTTAATCATCGAACAAGATAAAAAAGAATTTTCAACAAAATAGTTCAATTTTGAAAATATATAGGATAAAAAATTAAAATGATGAATTGTCAACATAAATAGTTGAATTTTAAACAAAATAGATAAACCTTCAACGAAGGAAGACTATTTAGTTGAAAATGCATTTTTTTAAATGAAAATTTAATTTTTTAACTAAAAAATTTGTTGAAAATTCGTTTTTTCATCCTAGTATTCACCTTTTTTTTTTTTTGAAAATTTTGTTTTTTACACATTAATTTTTTCAACTGATTAACTTTCAACGAAAAATGATATAATAGTTGATATTTCAACCAAAAAATGAATTTCTAGTTGAGAATTTTCAACCAAATTTATGAATTTTCAACAAAAAAAATAAAATCTCAACTAAAAATTGAATAGTTAAATTTTAACTCAAAAAATTATTTGTTAACCAAGATAAAAAATATTTTTCAAGAAAATGGTTATACTTTAAACAAAATACGTCCATTTTTCATCTAAAGAAAAAACATTCTCAACCAAAAATAGAATACTTGCATATTCAGTTTAAAAATTAATATTCAAAAGAAAATAATTTTTTAATTTTTAACAAAATAGTTTAATTTTCAACAAAAGCTGTAAATTTTTAATTAAAATGAAACTGTCAACCAAGTAGTTGAATTATCAACAAAAAAAGATGAATATAAAAAATACATAAGTTGATATCTAAACCAAAAAAGTACTTTATTTACAAAAAAAGAATACGAATTTGCAACTCAAAAATATTTTTCAGTCAAAAGAGAGAAGAAATTTTGCAATCCAACTGTTGATTCTTTGAGCAAAACATTGATTTTTTAACAAAATACACGAATTTTCAAGCAAACATTTGAATTTTCATTTAAACATATAAATTTTCAGTTGCCAAAATTAATTTTCATATAAAAAGATGCGAATTTCCATGAAAATAGTTCAATTTTCAGTGAAAGAGATACATTTTTAAACTAAAATTTTGAATCTTCAACCAAAAAAGTTGAGTTTTCACATAATTATTTGAATCCTCAAACAGAATAGATTTATTTTTAACCAGACCGGTGCATTTTTAATTAAAAAGAATAAAAATAAAAAACAAATTGTTGAATTGTCAAGTTAAAAATACGAATTTTCCGCAAAATAGTTGAATTATCAAAAAAAATTTGAGTTTTTAACAAAAAAGTTATTTTGCAACCAAATAATTGAATTTCATACCAAAATAATTGGATTTTCAACAAAATGGTTGTATTTCAAATTAAAAAGGTCAATTTTCTTCAAAACAGTTGAATTCTTGATCAGAAAATATCAATTTTTAAAAAAAAATTGAATTTTGAACGAAATAAATCAATTTCTACCAAAATAGTTCAATTTTCATACCAAAAAGACAAATTTTCAAGGGAATACTTAATTACAGTTGTATAAGGCTACATTGTACAATATACATTTTATATTGGAAATTCAAAAAATTTAACTATATTCTCGAAAAAAAATCCCTGTTATCAAAGTTGTTGAAGTTAGTTAAATTTTTAACCCAAAAGATTAATTTTCTACCAAAAAAAGACTCGGTTTTAACAAAGCAAATGAATTTTCATCTAAAAATATAAATTTTGAACCAAAATTAGAATACTTACAATGTTAGAAAAATAAATATTTAATAATAAAAAAAACACGAATTTTCAACAAAATAGTTATTTTTCATTTAAAAAAATTCTTTTTTAATAAAAAACAGAAGAATTAAATTTTCAGTTAAAACAATTTTCAACCATACAAATTTTCAACCATAAAACATTCAAAATTTTCAGCCATAAAAATTTTCAACCATACCAAAAAATATAGAGTTTCAATCAAATATATAAATTTTCAACTAAAAAAGATAAATTCACAAACAAAAACTAGAACAGTTCAATATTTTCAGTTAAAAAATTAAATTTTAAACAAAACAAAAGCGATTTTTGAAGAAAAAGTAAATAATTTTTAACTAAAAATATATATTTTCAAGCAAAATGGAATGGTTAAATCTTAAGTTAAAAACTTAATTTTCAACTAAAATAAAAACACGAATTTTCAATCAAAAAATTATTTTTTAATCGCAGTGATGAATTTCTGACCAAATGGTTCAATTTTCATCGCAAAAGACGAATTTTCTATTTAGAAAAGTATGAATTTTCGACTAAATATTTTTGTCAACAAACGAAATGAATTCTTAACAAAAAATAAAATAGAAATGGAATAGTTAAAGACAATTTTCAACTAAAATATTTAATTTTCAACTAAACAAAAATGTAATTTTTAACCAAATTTTATACCAAAAAAGAAACGAATTTTCCACAAAAGTATTCAATTTTTAACCAAAAAGATGAAGTTTTAAATAATGAGAGTACTCTTCTATAAAAAGAGTTTCAATCCAAAAAGGCAATGCCTAAATATTTTTTTTCAAAAAAAGAAATGAATTCTTAACAAAAAAGATTACATTTCTATCAAAAAAGGTAACTTTCCCACACAAAAATGGAATAGTTAAAGTTAATTTTCAACTACATTGATAAATCTTTAACTAAAAAACAAATTATTTTGAACCAAATACATTAATTTTCAACCAAAAAGATGAACTTTCAACTAAAAATAGAAAAATTAAATTTTCAGTAAAAAACTTAATTTTCATTAAACAAGTAAAAAAAACTCAAAAAATTAATTCTAAATAAGAAAAAAACTCATTTTCAACAAAGAAGGTCAATTTTCAACCAAAGAGATAAATTTTCTACCAAAATAAAGGAATTTTTAAACAATTATTTGAATTTCTAAAGGAATTTGCAATCAAAAAGAGGAATTAGTCCCTATGAAGCTTAAATATTCTACCACAAATTCGAATTTTCAATAAAATATAGACATTTTAACTAAAAAGATGCATTTTTTATCAAAAATGGAACAGTTAAATTTTCAGTAAAAAAATAAAAAAATTTGTTTATTTTAATTTTAGATTAGTAATGAATCTTCAAATAAAAAAATTGAGTTTTACAATTAAATTAAAATTTCGACCAAAAAGGATAAATTTTCAACGAAAAATGTAATAGGTGATATTTCTACCAAAAAATATTTTAATTTAAAAATTTTAAAAACAGTAGAGTTCACCCCGAAAACATGAACTTTCAGTAGAAAGTTAATTTGAAAGCCAGAAAGACACGTTTTCAAAAAAAAATAGTTCGACTTCCAAGCAAAATTGATGAATTTACAACAAAATTGTTTGATTTTGAACCAAAAAGTAAAAATTTCAAGTCAAAAAGTCGATTTTTTTTCAAGACAGTTGAATTTTCACAAGAAATTAACTTTTCTATTAAAAGAGAGGTTTT
Organism: Acraspis erinacei; assembly: GCA_035041075.1. Classification (NCBI taxonomy): domain Eukaryota; kingdom Metazoa; phylum Arthropoda; class Insecta; order Hymenoptera; family Cynipidae; genus Acraspis; species Acraspis erinacei. The sequence continues at coordinate 25,086,996 of JAWWLR010000155.1, read as the reverse complement.
AAATCCAAATTACGAATTTTCTATTTAAAAAAAAAATTTCAACAAAACAGTTGAATTTTTGACAAAAACAAAGGATTCTTTTTAAGCAAATATTTGATTTTTCGAACCAAATACTAGTTTTCATAAAACAGTTGAATTTTCAATAAAAAAAAGTTCATTTTCACCCAAGAAAGATGACTATTCTAACCGAAAAACATGAATTTTCCATCTAAAAGAACGAATTTTTAACCAAAAGAGACTAATTCCCAAAAAAAATAATCCCAAAAAAGGAAAAATATTTTGTATCTACCTCTGGACTAAGCATTGAGAAATAGCACTGGCCAGTTTGTCGCTGATATAGATGATAAATGTTACCGGGCTGTTTCACAAAATTACAAGCAACATTGTGAAGTTTCATATTCTCTTGAGTCTCTGATAAAAATTGCTCCTGTTTATGACCTGCTCTCATTTGCAATTGATTGAAATCATTCCCCGTGTCATAATCACTGACCTGAAAAGATATTTAAAATAAAAAAACGACTTATTTTAACTGAAATTAATTTTTCAGAATATATCAAATTATTACGTTTGCCTACCATTTGGATTTCTGTTACCAGTTGTATGAAATCGTTTCTAGACTTTTTATTTGTGTGTTCAGGATTGTCTATTTTTTCAAATGAAGGAACTAAAAATAAGAAGGAAGTATTTATTTTGAAAATGTAGAGATACGTAAAACGAGAACAGGGTTGCTACAAAATCCCAATTTCGAAATTCCCTGAATTTTTTTTTCATTTTCTCTGATCGTTATAAATTCTTCTTTAAAGTGCAAAAACAACAATAAGGTTTATTTCTAAATTTATTGAGAAGATTTCTAGTGGCAGGTTATACAGCATTTTATAAGGGGTCATCCATAAATTACGTGAGAAAAATTTGTTTTGAAAAAAAAATAGTAAATCCGAATATATTTCAATTTAAAGGTATTCCAATTTCAACAAAATACATGCATTTTTCAGTTAAAACAAAAAAAATTCAGTTAAAACAAATAATTTTCAACAACCACAAATTTCCAACAAAATAATTAAATTATCAACCAAAGATATAAATCTTCAAAAAAAGAATTTTCAATTCAAAGTGTAATAGTTGATATTTGCACCAAAAGATATTATAATTTTCAATCAAACATAGTTTCATCCTGAAATGATTAATTAAAAAAAGAGTTATTTTCCAACATACTTGTTGAATTTTAAAGTCAACAAAAGAGTTTTTTCCCAAAATAATTTTCAAGCAAAAGTGGAATAGCTATATTTTTATTTGGAAAAAATTATTTTTAACAGCAACAAAAACGAATTTTAAACAAAATAGTTGAATTTTCCAAGGAAGAAATAAATATTTAAACTAAAATGCTGAATTTTAAACCAAATAGTATAATTTTCATCCAGAGATAAATTTTCAACTATAAAAGATAAATTTTTAACCAAAAATAGAATAGTTAAATAGTAAATCAAAGAAATAATGAATTCTCAGTCAAAAAGGTAAAGTTTTATCTAATCAGATTACCTTTGTGCCAAAAAAAGATAAATTTTCAGTAAAATAAATGTTTAGTTTTCCGCTTATAAAGATAAAGTTTTAACAGAAAATTGAATTTTTCAGTTAAAAAAATTAATTTAAAAAAAATGAGTTCTCAACAAAAAGGGTAGTCGTTTATATTTTCAACAAAAAATATGATACTTTTCAATTAAAAATAGTTGAATTCAACCAAAAAATACGATTCTTTAACAAATTAGGTAAATCCTCCACTAAAACAGATTAATGTTTGAACAAAAAAGGGCAATTTTCAAGAACAGAGTTGAATTTTAAACCAAGAAAGATTTTTCAGTCAAATAAGAAAATACAATCTTCAAAATGTTGAATTTTCTACAAAACAGTGTTTTTCAACTCAAAAATATGAATTTAAAAAATAACAGAATTGTTCAATTTTAAATTAAAATAAACGTATTTTCTGCCAAAATAATCAAATTTACAACCCAAAAAAGACGATTTTTAAACTGAGTAAACGAATTTTAACTAAAAACGATAGATTTTCAAGAAGAATGGAATAGTTAAATTTGCATTTCAAAAAATTCAGTTTTTGCGGAAAGAAATGTAAAAAGAATAGTGAAATTTTTAAGCAAAGAAATTAGTTTTTACTTAAAATGATTGATTTTTATTTTTTTAAATGATTTTTTAACCAAATAATGTAATTTTCATTCAAATAGTTTAATTTTTAATAAAATAATACGAATTTTTAACAAAGAGGTTCAAATTTAAAAGAAAAAGAATTTTTTTAACTAAAATTACGAATATTTAACCAGGAAAACTGAATTTTTTTTACAAAACAATGTCATATTTACCCACTAAAATAAATTTTCTACCAGAAGACAAATTTTCAATAAAACAAAATGAATTTTCAAACCCAAAAAGACGAATTTTAAACCAATAAAGATTTTTCAGTCAATGCGGAAAAAAATTTCATCCAAAATATTGAATTGCATGCCAAAAAGACAAATTTGCAACCAAAAAAGATAATATTTCAACCAAAAACGAAATAATTTAATTTTAAACCAAAAAATAAGAATTTTGAACAAAATAGTTGATGAATTTTCAACAAGAAAGATTAATTTCCTAGCAAAAAGACGAATTTGCAACAAAACACATGAACTTTCAACTGAATAAAATACATTTTCAACCAAACATGAAGTTTAAAAAATTAATTTTCAACCAAAGAAAAAAACAAAATTTTAAAACTCTGTTTTAACTGAGAAAGCTGAAATTCCTAAGATAAAAAATAAATTTTTTAACAAAAAAAGAGGAATTTTCGATCGAAAAAGAATCCTCAACTAAAATAGATGAATTTTCAACAAAAAAATTTATTTTCAACCAAAAAATAAGAATTTTTGACAAAATAGTTGAATTTTCCACCAAGAAAGATTTTTCAGTCAATAAAGAAAAAAAATATCGAAAATATTGAATTTGATTCCAAAAAGGCAAATTTCAAAAAAAAAACAAAAACAATTGAATTCTCAAACCGAAAATATAATTCTTCCACCAAAATGTTCATTTTGAACCAAAAAGTTTAATTTTCAACCAAATAATACGAATTTTTAACAAAGCAGTTCAAATTTCAAATTTTTTTACAAAGTAATGTCATTTTCACCCACTGAGATCAATTTTCTGCCAGAAGATAAATTTTCAATAAAATAGCATGAATTTTCAAACCAAAACAGACGAATTTTAAACCAATAAAGATTTTTCAGTGAATGCAGAAAAAAAATGTCATCCAAAATGTTGAATTGCATGCCAAAAAGACAAATTTGCAACTAAAAAAGATAAATTTTCAACCAAAAACGAAATAATTTAATTTTCAACCAAAAAATAAGAATTTTGAACAAAACTGTTGATGAACTTTCAACCAAAAAATTAATTTCCTAGCAAAAAGACGAATTTGCAACAAAACACATGAACTTTAATAGTTGTTGCATTTCCAACTCAAGTTGACAAACTTTCTACAAAAAAACTGAAATTTTCAAATCGAAAATATAATGTTTCAAGAAAAAAGTTAATTTTTAACCAAATAGTTGAATTTTCAAACGAAAAAATAAGAATTTTGAACAAAGCCATTAAATTTTTAACGAAAAAGAATGATTTTTTTACAAGAAAGTTGTTGAATTGTCAATAGAATAACAAAATTTGCAGCCAAAAGATGCATTCCTAATAAAAAAAATGATAAGTTTTTAAGACTTACTTGTGGGAGGGAGGATTGAAAATTTCAGAAAAACGTCTTATCTAATTCATGGATGACCCCTAAACTTCAGCTTATCCTAAATTCCCTGCCTCTGGAATTCCCTCACTTGTAGCAACCCTGGATAATTACCAGAAAAGAGTATTTTGAGCGTACTTTCTGAAAACTCCATTCCAGAAATCGATCTGTACCCGCGTTTCATATTTGTTGAGAATAAATATAATCAATTAAGCAACAATTTCAGACGTAATTCGGTATACTCCTTTGGTCTGTAACAAATAAACTATTAAAAATAGAAATAATATTTATATTTTTACTATATAACCTACAAAATAAAAAAGCGGGTAAAACATAACCTATAAATGATTGAGATTTATTCATTTTATAGCATATTTAGTTATACACAATTAATTATTATAAATAAAAATCATAAATATTGTAATTTATTATATATAAATGACAGAATCTATACCTTTTGCACTATTATATAATATATTTTTGTAAAGATGATGACACCGCCAGACACTATAAACCGCAACACAATAATATTGTTGCCGACTTGCCGACGATATACGCATCACTTCAGAGCATGCTTAGAGCTTCAGCTGTTCTGTCACTTGTGTTAAGTCTAACCTACAAAATTTATACATCGAAGGAATTAAATTAATAAATAGATAATATCGACAATAAACTTAGAGCAGTTGTGTATTTATTCTAAGGTAAGATTACATTTTTATTTATATTATTCAAGTTTTTAGTTTATAAGTTATTATTTGATGAATAACCATGGTAATTGTATAAAAGCGGCTAAAAACTATACGCGAAGTGGAAAAAATGTACGAAGTGTAATTTTTCAAGGTTTCTTTTAGTTTTTGTAGTTCTCGCAAAACTAGAAATAAATTCGTAAAGCTTATCCCTGAAAATAGAGACAACTGGACTTTTTGAGTATAATAACAATATTATATTTATTAATAATTATAATTATTAATATTAAATTTAATTATATCGCTGAAAGTTCAATAACTTTGCTAAAAAGTTTTGCGATGAACATTGTATTTTCTTGGCTTAAAATTCAAAATTTGATCTAGAAAGTTAATAACTATGTATTTAGTTGAAAATTAACTTCTTTTTTGAGAATTCATATTTCTGGTTTGAAAATTTCATCTACTTTGTACAAAATTCAACAATTGTTTTTCTTAAATGAAAAATCTTGTTGATTGAAAATTCAACTTTTTTTAAAGTTTTTGTTGAAAATACAATTGTTTTTTATTTTAAATTACGTTATTTCGCGTTGAAATATCAACTATTATATTTTTCGTTGATATTTCATCTTTTTTTTTTAAATTCAACTACAGAGTTGAAAGTCGAACAATTTTGTTAGATTTTTTTTTTGCGAAAAATTAAACTTTTATTTTTGGTTGAAATTTGTTTAGTTCGAAATTCATGCGTTTTGTTGCAAATTCGTATTTTTATCAGAAAATTAATTTTCTTGGTTGAAAATTGTTAATTTTTTTGGTTAAAAATGTAATCATTTTGTTGAAAAATCATAATTTTGGGTAAGCTATTTATTATTTAAAATTAAAATCTTTCATGATTTGAAATAAATACATTTTTCGTGGATATTTTATCCTTTTTGGCGAAAATTTAAGGATTTTCTTAAAAATTAATTTTTTTCTTTGGTTGAAAATGAACTTTTTCAACTCAAAGTTAAACTTTTTCTTTTTTTTTGAAAATGTATATTTCTTAGGTGCAAATTCATGTGCTTTGTTTCAAATCCATGCTTTTTTTACGAAATCATATTTGCTTTTTTTGTAAATTATTCTTCCTGGTTTTAAATTCATCTTTATGGTTAAAAATTTCATACTTTTGTTGAAAATTTAACTATTTTGCTAAAAAATCAGATTTTTTGGTTGAAAATTCATCTTTATATATAGAAAATTAAATTATTTTGGTAAAAAACTCATGTTTGATCAAATCTCTTCCTTTTTACTTGGCAATTAATCTTTTTAGGCATAGTAGCGTTTTTTGTTGTTGAAAATTTCGCGATTTTTTCGGTTGAAAAAAGTAAAATTTCAATTTTTCAAGCCCTGTTGGGCTCGAAAATTGAACTATTTTGGTAAAAAATGCAGCTATTTTGTTGAAACTTAATTTGTATAGCTAAAATTCAAAACTATTTTATTTTTGGTTGAAAATGTATCTTTTTAGTCACAAGTTAGTCTTTTTTGCTAGATAATTAATATTTTTAATAGAAAATTATTCTTTTTGGTTAAAAATGTAATAATTTCGTTGAAAATTCAATAATTTTGTTGAAAAATCATGTTTTTCGGTTGAAAATTCGTCGTTGTGGTTTGAAAATACAACTGTTTTGGTAAAAAAATTCAACAGTTTTGTTAAAACATCTTCCTTTTTGGTTCAAAATACATGTTTTTGGTTTTAATTTATATATATTTTTGAAAATTTAACGTTTTTGTTTGATGTTAAAAATCATTCTTTTGGGTGAAAATTCTTCTTTTTGGCTTGAAAACTCATTTATTTTGGTAAAAAAGCCAGCCATTTTGTTAAAAAGTAATTTGTATAGCTATAAATCATACTTTTTTGTGGAAAATGTATATTTTTAGCTACAAATTAGTCTTTTTTAGTAGAAAATTAATCTTTTTAGTCGAAAATGATTCTTTTTGATTAAAAATGTAATGATTTTGCTGAAAATTCAAGAATTTGGTTGAAAAATCGTCTTTCTGGATTAAAAATTTAAATATTTTGGTAAAAAAAGCTCATAAATTTTGTTTATGTTTTTGTTATTAATTCAGTTATTTCGTTAACAATTATTTTTTATATTAAAAATAAAACTTTTTTTTGAAAATCTGTTATTCTTAGTTTCAAATTAGTTTTTTTTTTGCTAGAAAATGAACATTTTGTGTAGAAAATTAATCTTTTTAGTTAAAAATTTAATTTTGTTTTTAATTTAAGAATTTACAACAACAGAATAATTCTCTTTGTCTAAAAATGTAACTATTTTTTTTACATTTCCTATGCTTTGGTTGAAAATGAATTTTTCAAACTAAAAATTAAACTACATCATTTTTGTTTAAAAACTCAACTTTTTTATTAAAAAATCTACTAGTTTTGGTTAAAACGTCAACATTTACTATTACTTAAATCGTTATTTTGATGAGTCCGAAAATTTAAAGTGCAGTAAAGTTTTTTTTTTAATTTGAGATTCAAAATTTATCGGTCTAAAAATGTAAAGTTTGTAGATTTAAAAAGGCTTAATATATTTATACTCCCGACTTTGAAGTTTTCTAGTAATTTTTAACAGTTGAATCTAATGTTTTCGAATGTTAAAGCGTTTTAATTATCTTGTTACAAAAATTTGAAGTTTAAGCGTCTAAATTTTTAAACGAAATCATTCAATATTATACAATTATAAATCAGAAGCCATCCAAACTGACCATATTACTGCCCTCAAAAAACACTTTTACTACTACAAATTTAAGACAAATTGCAAAGGAAATGGTAGCGAGGAAAGACTCAACAACGTGCAAACAACGTGGAAGGCCCTCAAACCTACAGCGCCTCAACAGGCTAGGCGGGCTAGGCAGCGCGGGTTCGAATCGGAGTCTGGACGAATGGTAAAAAAAAAGACAAGCGCGACTAGCAGTGAAGGGGAGGAAAAAAGAAAAGGAGAGGCCGGGGACGATGATTTAGAAAGGGACAAAGATAA
>JAWWLR010000155.1:25029046-25042044 GCA_035041075.1 Acraspis erinacei | reverse complement strand
ATATATATATATATATCAAAAAATGGCATATTAAAATTAAGACATGAATTTCGAACCAAATAGATGAATTTTTAATGAAAAAAATCATTTTTAACAAAGTAGATTATAACTTTCAACCAAGTAGTTGAATTTTAAACAAAAAATATTAATTTTCAACAAAATAGTTATAGTTTCAACCAAAGAGTCGAATTTTTAAATAAAATTATGAAACTTCGACAAAAACAAAGGATATTTTAAAAAAGCAGTTCAACTTTTAACCAAGAAGTTGACTTTTCAACATGTTCACTTTTTTAATTTAAGTCCTAAACCTTTCTTAGAATAAAGTATTTATCCCTTTAATTACAATTTAGAATTTAAGTCGCAAAATCATTCATTCAAATTGAGAAATTAAACCATTTCATTTTGAATTGTCAAATCAGAGTCTCGTTTAATTTTGAACGTTTAAAAATTAAAACTGAAAATTATTCAGGCCTACGATTTTAAATATGTACATACATTTTTATACTAAAAATTAATTAATAATTCAGGCAGTTACTTCCTGATTTTCAATTTAATAATTGCCCGATACTTACATAAAGTTTCATAAAGTTTCTTGCTAAACCTAAATGTTAACATAATTTGGTTTTGTTTTTGAATAATAATGATAAGAATAATGAGGCTTCAAAAGTCGCTTCATGGGTTTCAAAATTCCCTAAAATTCCACCGCATGTTATGGTGAAAGGATAAGTTTGAATTTGCACCGGCAGTTGGTAATGTGAAACGTGTGAACACTCATAACAGCCTATAAGTGGAATATTTGGTTCACAAAGTTCTAGAAGACGTATTTCTTAACCGATTTTAAAGTAACAAAAATCATAATTTTTTATATTTTCTCAAACTATTTTTTCTACATCTATTGATATTTCCTCAAAAACGAATAGAATTGTCAATTTTACTCGCGGTAATTGAAAATTACTATTCATTATAGTTTTTATCAATTATCATTGAAAAGTGAAATTTTAATGCACACTTAAATAATCATTTCCCACTAACTAGCCTTCTAGTTGTTCCACGATATATTTTTCGTTTGTTTCATCTATACTCTATAGCTTATATAAGCTAGAGTATAAAAATAAACTTGAAATTTTTGATACCATGGCACAGGCAAACTAAGAAGAAATTTATCGGAAATTATTTACTTTTTCGATCTTTTTTATAGATCTATAGAGTGGCGATATAACTCTCAAACGTACTTTCTCTTTAGAACAAAAATAATTAGTGTTGTCGCCGAGCGAGAAATCCCGAGAAACGAGACGAGACGGGACGAGACATACCCGCTTGTCTCGGTATTTCTCGTCTCGTTTTGTCTCGTCTCATTCTTACTCGTCTCGCCGTGTCCTTTCTCGTTTCTCGATCGGGGTTTTCCGAGTAATACGACAGATGTGTGCTAGTGGACCGGACAGCTCGCAGGGGCGTTTTTTTGCCACTCTGGCACGCTAATACTAATTAGCGTTCTTTAATGAATAGTTAAAGCCTAAATATGATTACATATTATACTTTTTTGTTAATTACTGATTAATTTGATATCAAACACGACAATGTTTCGATTTTTTCAAAGATTTAACTTCACTGTATTAGTATGTCATTTTGTTGCAATGAAACATCTATTTTGTCAATTATGAGAATTTAATATATGAACAGAAAGGTAAAGAGATATGTATATAATCAAGTCATTTGAAGTTGGACTACTATATATTTTTTTTTATTGTATGAAATTTGAGTTTTAAAAATTCAGCAACTCGTAATTTTTAACGATCTGATCTCAATTTTTTTGGAAGTATATTTTGAATGTAAGAAAGTTTTGCATGCTGATAAAAATTATTTATAGAGCTCCAGGACTTTTTTATTTTCAGTTATATAGAGTTTACATGCTTTGAAAGATTTCAAGAAATTCACAAAGATATCGAAGTATTTAAAGGATTATGTAAACATTACAAATATTTTAAACGATTGCAAAATTGTTTACAAGATTTTAAGAAATTCCAAATATTCGAAAAATTTCAAAGAATTTTCAAAAATTTTGGACGATTATTGTACGAATATTTTAAAGAAGTCCTAAACTTATCAAGATATTTAAAAATATTTAACAAATCTTTGAAAGATTTCAAAGCTTGTGCCAATTTTTTTTTAATTCCAAAAGATTTCACACAAATCTGAAGAACTTGCATAGATTTTGCATACTTTAAAAGAGTTTAAAAAAATCATAAAGATTTCAAAGCATTTAAAAGATTGCACAACAACTTAAAAGTTTTCATTTTTTCAAATTAATATAATAAATTTCATAAAGATTTCACAAATATTTCAAAGCAGTCATAAAGTTTTAAAAATATTTCTCAACAATTTTGAAAACATTAAAAAAAAACTCCGAAAGATTTCACAAAAATTTGAAGATCTCGTATAGATTTCACATACTTTCAAAGATTTGAAAAAATGCACAAGGACGATATACTCGTCATCGTGCGCGGCCAGCATCTGGATGCGCTCTTCGTAGTAATGCAGCAAGCACTAAGAATAGTAGATTCTTGGAGCAAGAACACTGGACTATCAGTCAAGCCGAGTAAGACGGACGCAGTTGTATTTAACAGAACGTATAAGTGGGGAACCACGAGTACACTGAAACTGGCAGGCCTGCAACTGGAAATCAAAGGACAAGCCAAATACCTAGGAGTCATCCTAGATACGAAGCTGGCATGGAACGAGTACCTGGAAAAGAAGTTCAAGAAGCTAGTAGCGACTCTTTGGCTCTGTACGAGAGCCATAGGGAAAAGCACAGTGATCCTGAGACCCAGGCTCACCTATGCAGCGGTGGTCTGGTGGAGCAGGGCCGAACTGTCTACTGTGAAGGCTCGACTGGAAAGGATCTGGGGACTGATTCTGAGAGGCATCACTGATGCTTTGAAGTCGACACCCATGACACCCCTGGGGGTACTTATAGGTTTGGAGCCCCTCCATCTCACCATCAAGGCTGTGGCTGCGAAGTCGGACTAGCACTCGCGCTAACTTTTTGACAAGAAGTATCGTATTAGCCTATCCACAAATGAGGAATAGGCTTAACGGTGAGGCGCACCTGCCCAGTGATGGAGACACCTGGTTCACAGATGGCTCTAGGAGCAGGGAGAACGCAGTAGGCGGTATATATCGTAGAAGGAATGGAATGGGCTTCACAATTGCGATGGGGTCCTATGCCACAGTTCTACAATCTGAGAATATGGCCATGCCCCTGTGCGCCTACAAGGCAAAGGAGCATGGCAATAAAAGGAACATTTGTATCTGCTCAGACAGCAGGGCTGCTATCATGATTCTGAATCGAACAACAACCACGTCACTACTTTGGGAATGCTTTGAGGCACTGAATAAGCTGGCGATAGACAACTAAGTCACTCTGCTTTGGATCCCTGGACACAGTGGAATCAAGGGTAATGAGATATAGGACAGGCTAGCTAATTGACATTCAAATAAAATAATAAAATTCTTAAGCCAAAAAAATTATTTTTTTAGAAGACAGTTGAATAATCATCCTGAAAAGGTAAAATATCAACAAAAAATATCATTTTCAACCAAGAAAGATGAATTTTCAATTAAATAGTTGACTGTTCGACACAAAAATAATATTCAACCAAACAGTTGCATTAACAATCAAATAGCTGATTTTTTATCCAAAGAGTCTAATTTTCAACCAACAATAAACATTATTCTCAACGAAAACTAATAGTTGAAACTTTAATAAAAAATGAGTTTAGTTTCAAGTAGAGAACTGTGGAATTCTACAAAAAAAGAAAGAATTTTCAACTAAGAAAGATTTTTCAGTCAAGTAAGAAAAAAATGTTAAACAAATTATGGAATTTTTAAGCCAAAAAGACGAATTTCTATAAAATAGTTGGATTTCGAACCAGAAAATATTAATTTTTAGCAAAAAAGTTAATGTTTAACCAAATAGTTGAATTTCCTAACTAAATAGTTAAATTTTCAACAAAATATATGAATTTTCAATTTCAAAATAAATTTTCAGCAAAATAATTAAATTTCCAACGACCACCACGTAGCTGAATTTTCAACCAATAAACAATAATTCTCTACGAAAAATGTAATAGTTGCTACTTCAGCCAAAAACGGTTTTAGTATACAATCAAAACCTGTGGAATTACACCAAAAAAAAGTTACCAAATTATAAAATTTTGAAGCCATAAAGACGAGTTTCTACAAAACAATTAGTTTTTTCAACCAGAAAATATTAATGCTTAAGAAAAAGTCCATTTTCAACCAAATAGTTGAATCTACAACCACAAAATGAATGTTTAAGAATGTAGTTCAAATTTCCACGAAGTAGTCAAGTTTTCAAACCATAAAAATTCATCTCAACGAAAACTATAATAATAGTTGACACCTCAAACAAAAACGATTTTATTTTCAATTGAAAAATTGTGGAATTCTAAAAAAAAATAATTTCCAACTAAGAAAGATGTGTCAGTCAAAGAAAAAAATGTCAATCAAATTATGGAATTTTTTCAAGCCAAAAAGGCGAATTTCGACAAAAAAAGTTAGATTTTTAGCTCGAAATTATTCATTCTTAACAAAAAAGTTAATTTTCAACCAAATAGTTGTAGTTTTAAACAAAACAGATGAATTGTCAAAAACGAAAGTTGATTATTTAAGTAAATACATAAATTTTCAACCAAATACTTTAATTTTCAATTAAAAAATGAATTTCCAACTAAAAGAAAACTATTTTTCAACAAAATAGTTAAATCCTCAAAAAAAGATAAACTGTCCACCCAAAAAAATGCAACTGAGAAAGATTTTTCTGTAAACAAATAATAATAATAGAAGATAAATTTTCTACCAAAAATAGAATACTTACATTTTAAACTAAAAACTTAAATTTCACCCAAAAAATCTGATTTTCAATAAAAATAGTTAGATGCTTAAACAAAACAGATAAAATGTACACCAAAAAGTTGCATTTATAACCTGAAGAAATGAATTTTCAAACAAAAGGAGAAATTTTCAAATAAGAAAGATTTTTCAGTCAACAAAGGACAAAATTCCAACCAAATTATGTCATTTTAATGTCAAAAAGACGAATTTTAAATATAATACATGGAATTTTGACCGAATACTTGAATTTTCATTTTAAAAAGTTAAAATTTGCAACAATGAACGGTATGGTTAAATTTTACAATAAAAAAATTAATTTTCAATATAATTATATAGATTTTTTAGTCAAAAAGAATTAACTTTTAGGCGCAAAATATTAATTCCCAACAAAAATGGTAATAATTGACATTTCAAACAAAAAAGATCATCTTGATATTTCGAACAACAGATGATTTGAATTTAAAACCAGGCGCAGTTAAATGCAACAAAAAAACACTAAAATTTATAAAAATAGTTTAAATCTCAAGAATATATTCAAGTTTCCAACCAAAAGAAATAAATGCTGATCCAAAAATGTAATAGTAAAAATTAAAAGAATTAACTTTGAATCGAAAGATTACTTTTCTAACAAAAAGGCGATTGCTCAACAGTGAAGATCTCCACAAAGTCATCGTACATCACTCACCTTTAACATATAAACACAAAAACTGAATAATAAATCTATATTAAGACCCACACGCTTCGCATATCCACTAAAAAAAATGAAAATATCCATTTAATTAATTAATTGTTAATTCGTACCTCGTAAACTTTTTTGGCAGCACTTTCAGTCGCTTCAGGAACTGTGGCCTGGAAGTCGCCACAGAATGCCCTCATATCCGGCAGAATAATTTGGGCACAGACTAGATTGTTCTGCTTATGAGGTATATAATTGTATCGAGGTATTCCGTTACAATTGACTTGGAAATAAGACATTAAGCGAGAACTATACCACAACCCTTCCCTTTTTTTCTCCGCTTCTCGTGCATGCTGCGAAAATCAATTTTAAAAACAAGTTTAAAATACATGTACCTATGCATCAGAAGATACAGTTCACGATGAAAATGTATTTTCTCTTTCATAAGCATAGATAAAAATAATATTATTTAATTATTTAAAAAAAATGTCACGTACATCAAAAAGCCGCTGTACCAACGGCGGAGCATCGGATGTTTTGGGTGCTTGCGGAAACGCAAAAGGTTTACTTGTTGACGCCTCGACAGATATAGAAGGCGGCGTGTCGGTTTTCGTGCTTTCGTCGGAAATTTTCAGCATTGCCTTCAAAAATGCACTGGGATCCTGAGGCTACGATTTTAGTATTTTTATTAACTGTTATTATACACCATAAACTCAAATACTTATACGTTTTCTATGAATTATTCACAAACAAAAAGTTTTAATCAAATTAAAAATTTAGACACCATTTCCAAAAACTTAATTCGTAACTCTTATTACTATAATTTCAGGGTGAATACTTTTAACGCCGGAAAAAATTGCCGATTTTCCCCGGTTCACAAAGAATTTGTCCGGTCATAGAAATTAAAAAATTTTAACTTTTTTTCATTCAAACAGGGTATCTGAACAAATAATGGAAAAAATTCCCTGTCAATTCCAGTTTTTTTTATAGGTATTTGAAGTATCTTTCAGGTCTAATTTTTCATATTATATTTAGACAAAGTTAATGTGGGTACTATATTAAATTCAATTTAAATCGCTTCAAATTCCTAACTTTTCAAGTAAAAAATATTGTATTTTCAAAACGATAGATGAATTTTTAAACACAAAAGATTAACTTTCTACCAAAAAATACGTTTTTTCAACAAAATAAGTAAATTCTTCGCCAAAGAGTTGATTTTTCCACTCAAAAACATAAATTTTCAACTAAATAGTTGAATTTTAAAATAAAAAATAGCAGTTTTCAAACCAAAATGGAGTAGGTAAATTTTCATTAAAAAAAAAATAATTTTCCACACAAAAAAACAAACAAATTTTTCAACCAAAGTAATGCATTTTCAAATACAACTATAAAATATTCAACTGGAATAGATGAATTTAAAAACAATAGGATGAATTTTTAAGAAAAGAGTACTTTCAACCAAACAGTTTGATTTAAAAGACGATTTTTTTAACAAATCATTTGCATTTTCAAATAAAAGACACCAGTTTTCAACCAAACAGTTGAAATTGAACTAAAATTATATATCAATAATCGGAATAGAATTAATTTAAACTATTATAAGAAGATTAATTTCGCTAAAAAATACAGATTTTCAACCAAAAAAGAGAAATTGCCAACCAAAAACTGTCTTCAGTAAAAATAATGTTAAACTAAACAGCTGAATTTATTTAAAAAATCACTAATTTTCAATTTAAACATCTAATATATAATAATATAGTTTAGGCCGAGATATTTTGCATTTTCCACAATACAGTTGAGTTTTTATGTAAAAAATTGAATGACTTAAAAAATAGTTGACTTTTTAATAAAAAAATTGAATTTCTAACAAAATATTTGAATTTTCATGGCAAAAAAACAAACAAATTCTTTAGAAGACAGTTGAATAATCAACCTGAAAAGATAAATTTTCAATAAAAAATCTGATTTTTAACCAAGAAAGATGAATTATCAACTAAAAGGTTTAATGTTCGAAAAAAATTCATTTTCAACTAAACTGTTGCAATCACAACCAAATAGTTAAATTTTGAATTAAATAGATGAATATTCGAGCCAAAAGTCAGTTGATTTTTCAATAAAAAAATTAATTTTCAGCTAAGAAAGATAAATTTTCAAAGAAAAAGATGAATTTTTAACAATAGAGTTCAGTTGGGCGTTTGAACAAAATTAATTTTCAACCAAGAAAAATTAATTTTAAACGAAAAATACTTTTAAAAAATCAACTTTCGACCAAAAAGAATGACTTTTTAACAAAATAAATAAATTGTGAACAAAACAGTTGAATTTTTAACCAAACAGAATTAAATCTCAACTAAAAATAGTTGTACTTTTGTATTGTGTTCTATTAAATCAGTTTGTATTTAATCGAAAAGAAGAGTCAAACGGGAAAAAGGTGGAGTTTTTTTAAAACAGGAAAAAAAGAGATATTTGATCAACTTTAAGATTTTTTTCTATTAATTGAAAATGAAATAAAAATGCCGGCCTACGTAAAAATTCACGCTCATTTCCCGGACCAGTGATCCCTCTAAACTTAAGAAAAGACGAGTTAAAGTTCATAAGCGCTCATTCTTCATTTTTGAAGCAAATGAGACTAAAATAATAATTAATGGCAATAATATTATCTTCAGTATCTAAAAAGGAAGAAAACAGCATGCTCTCTTAAGAAATAACAGAATACTTTAAACGGTACTGAAATTTTATAAAATTTCAAAACAATTCTACAACTATCTACTTTTTATTAATTACCCAATTTTGCGTCTCCAGTTGCTGCATATTATATAAGTGAATTAATGAAACCAGTTAGTATTATCGTTACAGCTTACACTGAAATTCAGGCATATAAAGAAAAAATAAACGTACCGACGGTGCTTTTACATCAACCCTCTGTTCGGGTTTGTCGTCTGCTGGAGGGGCATGTGGTTTCGGCGAGTTACTCGACTTCTGAAAGATTGAAAACCATTCACTGAAAGTTGATTTCCTGGTTTTTTTAATCGACGGCCATAAGCCATAAAGTGTTTTATCAGGATGGATCGAAAAAAAATTTGTTTATCAATTGAAAACGCATTAGCCCTGAAAAGTTTCCGTTTGGGGTCCTTTATAAGGCGTATAAAATTTGAAATAAATCGATTAATATCTTGCGTTGTGGGCAGTCAAAATAAAATAAAATTAAAAACAAAATCTAGAAGCTCTAAAAATTGCAAATAACTTTTTTCTAGCATAGAAAAACCTTTGTATTATTAAAAACAAAAATAACACTCACGATTTGGGTGGACTCAAAAATCCCGAAAAATCAAACTCTGGACACTGTAAAATTCCTGAATAATATAATTTTTTAATAATAAAATTCCCGACTGTTTATAATATTACAGAATTTGCCAATTCAGACGGAAAATAGCCCATCACTAATCATAAAATTCCCGAATTTAAAAAATTGCAATTTTTTATAAATATTTAAACATTAAAAATAAAATAATCAAATATTTTTATAAATTTTTTCTTGATATTTAAAGTTTCTAAAATTATTTTCTGAATTTAAAATAACAGTTCAAACAAAAAATTCATCCAGAAATATGTTTTTTCAATTACTGTTATTTTAAATTCAAAAATCTATATAAATATCTTAAAATCTTTCAAATTTTTTGTAATATTTATGAAAATTATAAGACATCAGATACTTCCTGAATCCTGAAAAATTTATTAAAATACTTTGAGAGATTTTAAAATCACCTAAAATCATTGCAATCCAAGAAAAGCTTATATAATCTCTTAGAATCTTTTAAAATATTCTAAAGACTTATAGGTCCTATAAAATAGTTCCATACTTTACTAAATTCTTTAAAACCCCATGCATTTTTTAAACGAAGTTTCTATTTTATACGGCAGGCCGAACGAATATCCTCAGTCTCTGCTAAATCTCTTAAAATTATTAAAATCCTTCGAAATTCCTGAAAAATATTTTTTTCTCTTGAAAATACTTTAGAATATTTCATAATATCCTAAAACATCCGAAATCCTTTAAAATCTTTCGAAATCCTTTGAAACTTTGTAAAGCTATTAAAAGTTCTTTGGAAGTTTTAAAATTACACTAAAATCTCGCAAATCCTCGAAAATACCTTTAAATGATCGAAATCTATTATAATAATTCATTTATTGAAACAAAAATGACTATTCAAATTATTTCAATTTAAAAATTGACTGTAGCGGCTTTATCCTAAAAAAAAATTTTCTGTGGTTTTCAGGTTTTCCATTTTTTTATTCATTTTAATGATTTTAAAAGTCCCTAAAAAAGATGAAAAATTTATTTCTAAATCTGGAAACATCTAGATGTTTTTTTATATTTATTTAAGTTTTAAGTTATTCTTGAATTTTTTTCAGAACTTTTAAACATCTTTTAAAATGGTTAGAATTATTCAAAATTTTTTTTTTAATCCTGCAAAATAAAAAATATTTCCCTAAAATCTTCCAGATTCATTGTTGACTATTTTCGAAATCTTTTTAAATATTCTCTTAAAATTAATTCTTCAAAATAAAAAGTCATTTTCAATTTTCCTAGGAATCTTGAGAAAATGTTTTTTATTCTTTTGAAGCCTTTCTCAATTATTAAAAAGCTTCTAAATTTTTTCTTCGAAATCTGTAAAAATCTATATTTTGTTTTAAATTAGGCCATGGGCTATTTGCACTGAAATTTAGGTACGAATAGCCGGATTTTGTTAATATACGTAGACACTTCGTTTAAATTATTTGAAATCATTTCAATTTTTAAATTAATTTTTCATAGCATGGAAACATTCAAATATTTCGCATATTTTTAAACAATCGACTCGGAATATGTATAAAGTTTCGCGAGTTTATTATAAATAATGTTCTTTTTTCAGTTTCTTGGAATTCAATTATTATTACAATTCTTCAACCAAAACTGGAATAGTTATATTTTTAGTTTAAAAAATGATTTTCCACCAGAAAAAAGCAGATTTATTTTGAAAACAGATTTAATTTAATTTTCCAAGAATCAGTTTCATTTAAAAAAAGGTGAATTTTCAACCAAAACGATGAATTTTCTGTCAAAAAGACGATTTTTCAACACAATATTTGAATTATCAACTACAAAAAGACAATTTTGCAACCAAATAGTTTAATTTTAAATTAAAAATAAGAATTTTCACTGAAAGGGTCAATCTTTAACTAAAGTAGTTAATTTTTTAACCAAAAAGATAAATTTTCAACCAAAGAGATTAATTTTTATTAAAGAAGTCAAGAAAATAAACTTCTTAACTAAAATTATTTAATTTTCAATTGTAATAGTTGTATTTTACGGCATAAAATAACTAATTTGCAAGACAAATTAAAGTAATTAAAAAAAGTTACATTTTCAAAGCAAGTGATAAACTTTCAACTAAAATTATGAATATTCAACTGGAATAGTTTAATTTGAAACCAAAAACCTGAATTTCCAACTAAAATGATAACTCTTTAACTACAATTATTCAATTTCCAACAAAAAGATTAATTTTCAACTAAAAAACATCATTTTTCAACCAAATATTAATTAGTTATATTTTCAATAAAAGAAAAATTTCAACAAAAAAACAAACCAATTTTCAAAAAAATAGTTAAAGCTGTAACTGGTATACTTAAATTTTCAGTAAAAAAAATAAATTTTCAACAAAATAGCCCATTTCTCAAGCAAGGAGATGAATTTTCAATTAAAATTATGGATATTTAACAATAAATTATTTTTAACAAAAGAGTAATCTCAGCAAACTAAACGAATCTTCATTAAAAAAATAAATAAAAAATAATTCAGAACGAAAAATGGGGTAGTTGATATTTCAATAAAAAAAATATGTAAATTTTTAATAAAAAAGGATGGAATTTAACCAAAAAGAACGAATTTTCAAGAAAATACGTGAAAATTTAACCAGGGACTTGAATTTTCAGTTAAAAAAATCGATTTCAAACAAACAACGAATTTTCGAAATAATAATTCAATATAGTAATATAAAGCTACTTATACAAATGAAGAATCATTGTTATTCAATTCAAAAAAATTCAGCACACTTCAAACAATTCCATGACTTAAAAAAATTCCCTGACATTTCCAGGTTTTTCCAGGCATATAAAATTTTCCTGACAATTCCAGGTTTTCCAGGTAAGCTCGAAACCTGGATTGATTATTTAAAAACTTGTTGTAATCAAACTTGAACAGATGTTTTTTAAATTTGTAATTTAGCATCGCGGCTTTTTTGCTGCTCCTACATGTTCGGGTATTTTTTATTTTATTTATTTTTTGTCTTGATAAGGGTGCTATATGAGTGCCGAAACGTTGACGCTTATTTTTTACAAATGTTTTTTTATTATTATTTGATAATAATAAAAATAAAAAAAGAGTCTTTTTAGGAAATAATTGTTATCTTTTTTCAAATTGCAATAGGAACATTTTATGGTGGTTGTCCAAATTTCTTTACGTAATTTAGCGTTTATTAAAAAATATTTTACATACCTGCAACTCGTTCCATAATGCTTGAAAATCTGAAGACTGTTTCGAGGTAAACTGCTGCTGCTGTGACTCGGGTTCCGGTTGCATAGGTTTGCTCATAATTTTCACCCTATGATCACTAAATCCACCCGCCACACCATGCTGCTGTGGCGTTTTTGACTGCATTTTATTTTCAGCATTGAAATTCGGCTTTCCATAAAATTTGGCCGCCTGCGGTTCGCCTCGTGGGCTTCGAACATGGGAAAATGGAGATATGGTATCACTATGTTTTGCAAAGCCCGACGACATACCTTGATTATTGAATGTGGCAAAAGCACTGACATTGCCACGAGATTGCGAATGTGGAATATTTGATCTCCAGGATTCAGGTGGAGGACAGTCGGCTTTTCCTGATTTTCCAAGCTCAACTCGCAAGCCATAACTAATATTTATAAAGTCCGCTACCGATAATCTATAG
The DNA here is from genome assembly GCA_035041075.1 of Acraspis erinacei. Classification (NCBI taxonomy): domain Eukaryota; kingdom Metazoa; phylum Arthropoda; class Insecta; order Hymenoptera; family Cynipidae; genus Acraspis; species Acraspis erinacei. The sequence continues at coordinate 25,029,462 of JAWWLR010000155.1, read as the reverse complement.
CCCCGATTTTTCGAACATCCATGAATTACAAGTCCTCCCACGAACGATTTGTCGAAGACTACTTCATACATATTATCTAGCAATTTTTCGCCTTTTTGGATGCCAACAATTGTCCCCTTATAACCCATGGGCACTGTGAAACTTTCCCGGATTGTCACAATTCTGTCAAATAGTCTGTGCTCGGCTTTTGCATCAGGCGGAAAATAGCCGGCATTTAAGCCAGGCTTGAATAACAAGTGCGGCTTCACTTGCATAAATACTGTTTTGCTGGATGTATAAATACTTTTCAAATATGTATCTACTTCCTTTTCAATAGATGTCACTATATCGGTTTCTAAAGTCTCTGTGCCACACGCACGACTTTCTATATTTAGCTTCTCTTGTTGCTCCTTCAACCAAGCGACCACTTCGTCAAT
>JAWWLR010000155.1:24994708-25018794 GCA_035041075.1 Acraspis erinacei | reverse complement strand
CTTAGGCAGATTTTTCTTCTGAAAATTTGTAAAATTCCTGGTCAAGAAGTAAATTCAATTTCTACTACAATTTAAAGAGAATATTCTCTATATTTTTCAAATTTAAAATATTTATATACATTTTTTTATATTGGAACTCTTTAATTGGAAATGCTCTTACAAATTGCGTATTGATTTCAGTAAAATGGGAGTGAATTTAGATGAATTCAAGGAAATTCATCTATAGCTTTAATGAAATTTAACAAAATTTAAGTGAATTGAATTAAAACCCAGTTACGGTTTATTGCGAGTACATCACTCATGGGGTTAAATCTCTCTTCACACTGGGAGGTCAATGTTCGCAGGAGGAGTAGGAAAACTATGACCAAAGGCCATGATTTTTCAGGTCGTTCTTCAGAACATTGAATTCCGCACAAAGACGCGTGTGTAACCATGCGAGTGATGTTAGATATTTAATTTTAACATTTTAGACATTTATGCTTTTCGACAATTTAATTAGAAAAAGGAGTTGAATTATATGATTTCTAAGTCGCAGGAATTGAAATTGTATTATTTATAATTAAAAGCGTTCAAAATTAAATAACTGAAATAGAAAACTTTTAGATTTCAATCATTTTAAATTCAAAGCGATTTAAATTAGAAAATTTAATATTGGAAACAAAATTGCATCTTTTAAAATCATAAATTCTGAAATTCTAGAATTTAACATTTTTATTACATAATAAAATATAAGTTAACATTATTAAAGCTGATTAGACAAATTTTTCTAAAATGAAAAAATGAATTGAATTGTTCTAAAAAAAAACTTAAAAAATAAATCTTACTTTTAAATGGAGTCTTGAAATAATTTAGTCACCGCTAATTGTGATAATAAATCTTTTTTATACTCCAACCCTTTAAAATTTCAATTATTTGAAGTAAATTTAAATCGCTTAAAAATTACTAATTTTTAAATTGCTAATAATAATTTCTAAAATTCATGCAATTCAATTTTAAATGAAAAATTAAAACTTGTGAAAGGGACCAATTTTATTTATTAGAATTTAATTTAGTGTTCAGAACTCTGCAATTGTAACCACTTAAAATTACAGAAATTATCCATTTACTGACGTATCAATTTCAGATAGTTTAAATTTCATCTTTTTTTATTTGAAACTTAATTTTTAATTTTTTAATTTCAAATCTTCCTTTAGAAAGATTATTTATTTTAGAAATTTTCGAGTCAAAAGTTTTTTTCTATTTAAAATTATTCAATTGTTTAAATCTTCAAGTAGAAATCGAAAAATGTTAAGATCTTCCATAAAAATTAAAATAAAGTATACAAAACAATATTGCTATAATATATCATTTTTTGAAATTGTACAATTTTAAGCTTTTCAATTCGAAATTGCATCATATTTACATCTAAAATTATTAAATTCAAAACTATCAAGGCTTTTATTACGATATTTTCAAATATTTAATAGCGAAATGGTCCTAAAATCTCGAATATTTGATTTTCAAACTACAATATTGTGAAATTAAACATCTAAAACCACCAAGACTTAATCTAAAAATTAATTTTAAGAAAAGACTTTAGTTTCAAGGCCTCAAAGATGAAATTGCTTTAGAATTGCACATTCAAAACTATAATATAGAAATTTTAAAGATGATAAACATATTGTTAATCAGTATCATATCATGTAGTATCAAAAGACACGTTTTTTTTTACAAAAAGATGTGTTTCTGTGAAATGAAATTACTTTGAACACTTTGAGAATTAAATATTTTCTAGTTGGCAGCTTTTGAAGAATTAAAAAATGCACGAATTATGAAATACGGGAGGAGATTTCAACGACTTAATTAATCTAATCATTAAAAAATTCGTACTTCACCCATTGCACCATAATGTGGATGTCCCAGCATGAAACAAATGCTTTTTGGTTTAAAGATATCAGTAGCACTCGAATATTGGACTAAGGTTCCATCATGAACTGCAATGTCTTTCAAAACAACGTGATAAGCATACGTCGATTGAACATCACTCCATTCCTTTTCAAGTGTCAATCTACCCTGAGATCCATAAATGTATTTTCTTCCTACTATAAGACGCGTATGAACGATGATGTGTATATTTCCTACATCTACTCCCAAGCGATTCTTGTAGCTGCAGAAAAGATATTTTCATTTATATGACAATAAGTTTCGATTTAGAATCAAACGTTTCATCAGGGTGTCTACTCAAGTCCTGGAAAAAAATGCCCTGGCAATTACAGGTTTTTTCCAGATATCTTAAGTTTTTTCCAGATATAATTTTTAATGGTGAGGAGCCATTAAAATATTTCACATTTGACCATTATTTCTGTAAATTCAATATAATTTACCTGTAAACTATTCTAAGTATGAAAAATGAGTAAAACATAATGCAGCTAGGGAGGCAAAATGTCAAAATTATCTTTCTTCAAAGTTCTGTGTCGAAAGAAACAATAAAGGAATGTAAAAAAGGTTCCGTTACGTTTCTCTCATTATATTTCGATGCTTTTTTAGACCATTTCAAACGCAATCAATTTTTAATTTGTCTAGTCTTTAAAACTGCATTTTTAAATTATTTAAATAAAAAACTGAATTATATTATAATTGAAAAAGATAAAAATTCAACTGATTATTTGAAAAACTGTTGAAATCAAACTTGGACAGATTTTTTTCTAAGATTTCGTAAAATTCCGGGTAAAAAAATACTACATAAGTTTGACGTTATGTCTTCATAGCTTAATTATGTTTTGATACTTTTTTTAGACTGAGCTTATTTTTTAGCCAAATTATTTGAAATATTTTTTCTTAGTTTTCAGGGATTCAATTAATATGCTTAATTAAGAAAGATTTGAAACATTATATTACAAGATATTCCTAAATTTAATTTAATCCTAAAACCCATAAGTTTCATAATAATTGAAGCAAATTTTTAGGTAAAATTGATATGGCCACTATATTAATTTCTCCTTAAACAGTTTCAAATTTCTAACTTTTCAAGTAAAAGCATTCCATTTTTAACAAGATAGATGAATTTTTAAACAAAAAGTTAAATTTGCAACTAAAAAATATTAAGTTTCATCCAATTAGTTGAATTTCAAACTAAAAAGGGGATCAGCTTTCAACCAAAAATGGAATAAAGAAATTTTCAGTTAAGAAAAATTAATTTGGCACACAAAAAAAACAAATTTACAACCAAAGTGATTAATTTCAAACGAAATTGATGGATATTTAACTATAATAGATGAATATTAAACAAAAAATCTGAATTTTCAACTAAAGTGATGAATCTTTAACCGCAATAATTGACCCATAAACCAACAAAAATCATTTTTACCAAAAAATACGAATTTTCGACTAAAAAAGATAATTCTGCAGTCAAACATTGAATAGTTGATTGAATTTCCAACTGAAATAGTTACATTTTCAGTTAAAGAAAAAAAATTGCAAAAAAAGTGTTGAATTTTTAAGCTAAAAGATGAATTTTCAACCAAGAAGCTTAATTTTCGAAAAAATGAACTAAAAATAGAATAGTTAAATTTTTGACTGAAAAAATTAATTAAAAAAAACGAATTTCCGAAAAAGTAAAGGGCGGCCGTTTTAATCGAAGAAATAAATTCCCAGTCATTTTCCCGGGTTGCAAAGATTTTTCATGGACGATAAAATTACAAAATTAAAACACTAAAGCTAAAAATTTTTCTATTTGAAATGATAAAAAATAAATTATAAATTGAAGCACTCACAATGGAAGTGCTGAATTTGCAACTTTTAAAAATGAAGTTAAATTTTGTTTAATTAAAAAATGTTGTATTCAAATGCTCAATAATTTATACGTATAAAATGCTAAAACTTTTCAGTTGAACAGTATAAAATTAAAAAAATTAAAATTAAATTCAATTAAAAATTGAAAAAATAAATTACAATTGAAAGCTGCCAAATTTAGAATTTTTAAATTTTATAAACTACAGAGTTTCAAGACTCAGATTCAGTTCAAAAAATGTAAATGCGGGTTATCATTTTCAATTCTCTAAATTAAAAAACCAATCAATAGACTCAAAATTTTCAAAATATATATTATTTTTAGAAATTTTAAGCTAGAAAAATTAAATATTGAACAATTGAAATTTTTTAAACTGAACACTTCTTAAATTATTTTAATTTTTAATAATCCTTGAAAAACTTCAAAATTTTATTTCCAAATCTTGAGAAATCCAGAAGTTGTTTTAATTTTGTTCAAATTCAAAACTATTTATGACATTTTTTAAGAATTTCTAATTATCTTTTAAAATTAATTTAATTTTTCCTACAATTTTTAGGAAATTCTGCATATTTAAAAAAATTCCCTTAAAATTTGTATTCATAAATAACAATTAAACATTTATTATTTGTAGAAGAAATATGCGCAATTTTAAGAGATATTGAGAAGTTTTGGAAAGATTCAAAATTAACTTAATACTCGAAATGATTGCCTAGTTTAAAACAAAATGTCGATTTTTTCATATTTCAAACAAAAAATTTAGAAGCTTTTCAAGAATTGTGAAAGGCTTAAAAAAAAAGAAAAATTTTGTTAATGATTTTTCATTAGGAAAAATTGTTTTAAAAGAATATTTAAAAAGCGTTTAAAAGATTTACAAAATTTTCAGAAAAGAATCTAGAAAATGTGAAGGAAAATTTTTTTAACTTGCACGATAATTTTGAAGCTTTTTAAAACTTCTAAATATCTCTTAAAATTAGTAAAAAATGTTCTACAAATAACAAGTGTTCAATTGTTATTTATACATCAAAATTCAACAATTTCACTTAAAATTAAACATTTTTCAAATATAAAAATTAAATATTTTAGAAAGAAATAATATTTTCAATTTAATAAAAGCGTTTAATAACGAATATATTATTATGAAGTTGTATTTAAGTGGAAAATAGTTTATAAAGTTTCGATCAGATGTTTACACTTTTTTAATAATGAAGCCTTTTAACTAGAAACAGTTTAATTTTTAACGTTAAAATCTGGATATTCTTAGAATTTGAAGGTTAAACTCTCATTACACTTTTCAACTGAACAATTTTAAATAAAATGCAGTTAAACTGTCAAATTACAAATTTAAAACTTTTATAAATTGTAGAGTTCAAAGATTCAAATCCAGTTCCAAAAATATAAATTCCCGTTACCACTTTCAATCATCTAAATTGAAGAATCAATCAATAAATTTAAAAATGTTCAAAAATATACCATTTTAAAGATTTTTAATTCTAATTCCAGCTCAGAATTGGTTAAAAATTAAAAAATTCCCTGTTTAAATTCGGAATTTTAATTCTTTTCGAAATTTCTCCATTTCAACTAATTGTAAGAATTAGAATTTTTTGTGAAATTCCCTGTTCCAGTTTCAACTCAGAATTGGTTAAAAATTGAAAATTCCTTGTTCAAATCCGAAATTTTAATACTTTTCGAAAATGTTTAGTTTCAACGAAGAATTAGAATTTTTTAAGATTCTCTGTTCAAATTCAAAAATTTAATTTTTGTTTGAAAATATCAGGTTTCCACTTAGAATTAGAAATCATTCAATTCTAAAATTCCCTGTTCCAAGAAAAAATATAATTCTTTTGGATAAATGCCAATTTCAACTCAGAATTGTTTCACATTTTAAAATTCCCTGCTTCAACTCAGAATTATAATTTTTTGGAAAAATCTCCTGTTCAGAATTGGTTAAAATTTTAAAAGTTTTCCGCAACTTCTAAATATCTTTCAAAATTATTCAAATTTAAAAAAAATTTCAAAATACAAAATACTTTTCAATTTCCCTAGCAATTTAAAAAAATTTCTAATTATTATTTGAAATCATTTCAAATTAAAAATTTTTTCAAATCTTCTAAATATCTCTTCAACTTTCTGGAATTTTTTTGAAGAATAAAAGGTATTTTAAAGGCACAGTTAGATATTTGTAAATATTAAACAATTTTTCTTTTTCTTAATTGAAAAATTTCAAATTGCATGGTTTAAAAATGGAATATTTTGAACTGAAATTATATTTGAAATTTAATACAAGCTTAAATTATTTACTTTTTAAATCTTAAAGTACAATTCAATTTTAAAAATAATTAATTAATTTTTTTCACAGTTGATCCACTAAAAATGTTTATCAAAAATCTTGTATTTTAAAGGCTTCTAATTTTTAATTGTTTAAGTCTTTAAAATTGCATTTTAAAATTATTTTAAATCAAATGTACGCTTAAAAATCTTAAATGAAAAAGTTTTAAAGTGAAAGATTTTCGAATTACGAATTCTAAACTGAACAATATTGTAATTGAAAAAGATCGCAATTTGAATAATTATTTCAAAAGCTCTGACTTAAAACCAAAAAATTCCTTGCAAATTCCAGGATTTCCCGGTAGGTTAGACACCCTATTCATTAAATAAATTCGTAATATTAAAGATTTAAAATATTATAATGATAAAAATAATTACTTTTCAGCAATTGCCTTCTGTTGGAGTTGTCTTTGTTGGGTTAATGGTGCATCTACTGATACTTTGATCCAGTCACTTTTTTGGTTTGACTGAGGATTTACGTGTATTTTCCAATTGTCGTCAGAAACTGCAACCACTAGGGCTTCTAATAGATGCGGCCATCCCACGAATACAGACTGACCTAAGAGTTCTTCAGCTACAGCTTCCAAATCAGGCTTTGGTTTTGGCACCACGTGCAAAATCATATTTTCACCTCTTGACGGCTGTTCGAAAACTTTAACCTAAACATAGAATTAATTTATGTAGGTTAATCAAAGTTTAACAAAAAAATCCATTCTCCGGGTGGCCGTTTAAATCGAAGAAAAAAATTCCCGGTCATTTCCTGGTTTGCTAACATTTTTCACGGTCAATGAAATTTTAAAAAATCGAACTCTATTATAAACATCTTGAATTTCAAACTTTAAAAATTAAAGTTTAAAAGTTTTTCAATTCAAAACTGGTGTATTCAAATGCTCTATAATTTCGACGTAAAAAATGGAAGGTACTGAACATTTTTCAATTAAAGAATTTTAAATGAAATGCAGAAAAATTGCAACATTTATAAAATTTATAAATGAGTTCAAAGATTCAGATTAAGTTCCAAAGAATATAAATGTACGTTAACATTTTCGATACTTTAAATAGAAGAATCCAGCAATGAACTTTAAAAATTTTCGAAATTATATTATTTTCAGTAATTTTAAGCTAGAAACATTCAAAATTGTCAAACAAATTTTTTTAACTTAACAGTTCCTAAATTAAATCTTAAATTATTTTCATTTTAAACAGTTTAAGCATCATTGAAAAGCTTTAAAATTTTATTTCAAAATATTGAGAAATGTAGAAGTGGTGTTAAATTTTTCCAAATTTAAAAACACTTTTGAAATTTTGTTGTAACTTTTAAATATATTTTAAAATTAATTAAATTTTCCTTATAACTTTTAGACAATCCTGCAAATTAAAAAAAAAATCATTAAAATTTGAATTTATAAATAAAAATAGAACACTTATTATTTGTAGAAAGAATTAGAGTAATTTTAAGAGATATTTAGAAGTTTTAAAAAGATCGACATTAAATTAAGAACTTGAAATGATTTCAAATAATTTAAACGAAGCGTGTGTACCGACAAAATTCGGCTATTCGTACCAAAATTTTGGCACAATAAACACAACTGAATTTAAAACAAAATGAAGATTTTTGCAGATTTTAAAGAAAAAATTTAGAATCTTTTTAAGAATTGAGAAAGGCTTCAAAAGAATAAAAACATTTTCTTAAAATACATAGGAAAATTGAAAATGGTTTTTCATTTTGAAAAATTATTGTAAGAGAACATTTAAAAAGATTTTAAGAGATTTCCAAAATTATCAAAAAAGAACCTGGAAGATTATAAGGATGTTTTGTTGAAATTGCATGATTTTCCAAAAATTTTAGGAAAAATTCGATTAATTTTAAAATGTTTAAAATCATTGCAGATTTTTAATTAATTTTAAATCTTTTAAAAACTTCTACATGACTCTTAAAATTACTCAATTTTTTCTACAAATAATAAGTGTTCAATTGTTATTTAAACGTCAAAATTTAACAATTTCGCTTACAAATGAAACATTTTTTAAATAGAACACTTAAAATTGTAAGGTTAAAAGTTTAAAAGCCCTTCAAAATTCTATGTAAAAATATACAGTTTCAAATTGTTTAATTTTAAATATTTAGTTTCAATTTACTCGTCTGAAATGAATAGTGAAATATTGCTAAATATTAATTATTTATTCCTTTTTTTAAATTAAAAAATCCAATTTAAATGGGTTAAAAATCGAATAATTTAGACTTAACGATATAATGAGTTTAATAAAAGCCTTTAATCGTTTTGCCAAATAAATTATTGTTCAGTTCTTTATATTTAAAAAAGATCCACCTACAAATCCATTTAAAAAATTATTTATTTATATTTACAACAGTTGATAAAATAAATCTGTCTCCCATCAAAAATTTTCAACATCAAGCGCTTTTAATTTTTAATTGTTTAAATCTTCAATACTGCACTGTAATTATTTAAAAACCTGTTGAAATCGAACTTTGGCAGATTTTTCTTCTGAAAATTCGTAAAATTCCCAGTCAAGAAAATAAATTTACTGTCATTTCCCGGTTTTTCCCGGTCTCAGAAAATTCACGGTTTCTGGGTCAAGCGGCCACCCTGCACTTTATTATCCACATAATGGTAAACTCACCTTTGCCTTATCAAGAGTGACAGTGTGCTCTATATGTTGTAAAGTTGGAAACCCTGGGAAATATACACTTAATTTAACTCCTGGACACAAGCCCTTCACCAGCTTTTCCTCTGGGACTAATATATCGTCCCGATTCACTAACTGGCATTTGGCATGACTATGTATACTGGGAAAGTATTCAGGGACAGAATAGAAACCCATATCTTCATCGGTGTAAGTAAAAATGCACATTGGTCCATGCTTATTTCTATCCTTTTCTTCTTCGAGCAGCTCTGCGTTGTAGGGTTCCATTGCTAAATAGAGAACATATGATTTAAAATTTAATATTACCTCTCGAATGGAAGAAGTTTTCCGGATTTATTATTTTCTTTTTTTAATTTCAGGTTTGCTTAAAAAAAATACACTCAACTAAAGTCAATTTCAGTACATTCTACTGATCTCGGACTTATTAATTAATCATTTCATATACAATTATTAATTCGTGCAAATGTAAAGGGCTTTTTATTAATTATTCAATTTTAAACAATTCCATAAATATGAATTTACTATTTTTTGAAAGTATGAAATTATTATAGTAATATCGAGGGGGTGACCATTTTACTTTTAAGTGTACACCAGATTTCTAGATTTCAAAAGATTTCACTAAGATTCTAAAAGATTTCAAATTATTAAAAAATATTTCACAAAGATTTCAAAGATTTCACAAAGACTTCAAAGATTTTAAAGGTCTCGCAAATATTTTAAAGATTTGACAAAGATTTCAAAGATTACAAAATATTTCAAGAGATCCCTAGGATTACAATATATTTTATGAAAGTTTTAAAGATTTTGCAAATACTTGAAAGATTACAAAGATTTCACAAAGATTTCAAAATATTTCAAGAGATTTTTAAGATTACAATACATTGTACGAAAGTTTTAAAGATTTCGCAAATATTTGAAAGATTTGAAAGATTTCACAAAGGTTTCAAAACTTCTGAAATATTTCAAAACATTTCACGAGATTTATAAAATATTTGAAAGATTTCCATTTTTTAAACGAGTGTTTTAAATATTTCATAAATATTTGAAACTTTTCACAAAGATTTCAAAGATTCTAGAAGATTTTTAAATATTTACAAAGATTATGCAAATATTTGAAAGATTTCACAAAGATTTCAAAGATTCCAAAATATTTCAAGAGATGTCAAACATTTTAAAGATTTCAATAGATTGTACGAAAGTTGAAAATATTTCAAAACATTTCAAGAGATTTAGCAAATGTTTTAAAGATTTCTATTTTTTACGAAAGTTTTAAAGATTTCAAAGATTCTGGAGGATTAAAAAATATTTACAAAGATTTAGCAAATATTTCAGTAGATTTTACGAAAGTTTTTAAGATTTTATCAAGATTTTAAAGATTCTAAAAGATTTCAAAACATTTCAAGAGATTTAGCAATTATTTTAAAGATTTCTATTTTTTTACGAAAGTTTTAAAGATTTCGTAAATATTTGAAACTTTTCATAAATATTTCAAAGATTCTGGAAGATTTTACAAAGATTTAGCAAATATTTCAATAAATTTTACGAAAGTTTGAGAAATTTTGCAAATATTTGAAAGATTTCAAAGATTCTAAGAGATTTCAAAACATTTCAAGAGATTTAGCAAATATTTTAAAGATTTCAATATAACTTACGTAAGTTTTCAAGATTTCGCAAATATTTAATATTTTTCACAAAGATTTTAATAAATTTTAATAAATTTTGAAAGATTTCGCAAATATTTGAAATATTTCACAAATATTTCAAAGATTGCAAAGATTCTAAAAGATGTCAAATTATTTCAAGAGATTTAGCAAAGATTTTAAATATTTACAAAGATTCTGCAAGTATTTGAAAGATTTCACAAAGATTTCAAAGATTTTCGAGATTTTAAAGATTTCGAAAATACGTTAAAGATTTCACAAGGATTTCAAAGATAACAAAATATTTCAAGAGATTCTTAAGATTAAAATATATTTTACGCAAGTTTTAAAGACTTTAAAAGATTCTGGAAGATTGAAAAATATTTACAAAGATTTAGCAAAGATTTCAATAGATTTGACGAAAGTTTGAGAAATTTTGCAAATATTTGATAGATCTCACAAAGATTTTAATGATTCTAAGAGATTTCAAAACATTTCAAGAGATTTAGCAAATAATTATTTTAAAGATTTCAATTATCTTATAAAAGTTTTAAAGATTCCCAAAATATTTAATACTTTTCACAATGATTTTAAAGATTCAAGAAGATTTAAAAATATTTACAAAGATTTAGCAAAGATTTTAATAAATTTTGAAAGATTTCGCAAATATTTGAAATATTTCACAAAGATTTTTTGTTGAAAATTCAAGTTTTCGGTTAAAATTTGAACTAATTCCTTAAAAGTTCTTTTTTTTTGGTTTATGATTCATCATTTTAATTGAAAAAATGTTTTCTTTTTTTAACTAAAAATTTAACTGATTGATTGTAAATTCACTTTTTTATTTAAAATACATATTCTGGAGTTAAAAAGTCAACTGTTTTATAGAAAATTCGTTGTTTTGGCCTTAAAAATGTCAGAATTCAGTATAAAATTAAACTATTTGGTATAAAATCAAACCGTTTGTGTAAAATTCTTTTATTTTTATTATTAAAAATTAATTCTCAATAAAACTTGAACTTCATTCTTGGTTAAAAATTGATATATTTTACTTTAAAAATGCAATTATTTTTTAAACGTTTTTATAAACAAAAAATATACAAACTAAAAATGAGTCAAATAAAATATCGACTAACATCACATCCATTTTTCTACATATTTAGTTGAAAATGTAAGAAATTTGTTGAATATTCCCCTTTTTTGGTAGAAAATTGAACTATTTTGTTAAAAATTTACGAAAAACTTATGAATTTTGTTGAAAATTCTTCTTTATGGTTATTTTTAGCTGTTTTTAATTGTAAATAAAAATATTTTTCTTGAAATGTCAAATATTACATTTTTCATTGAAAATGCATCTGTTTGGATTAAAAATTCAACTTCTTGGTTGAAATTTGAACTACATTCTTAAAAGTTTATTTTTTGGTTGAAAAGATTCATAATTTTAGTTCAAAATATGTTTTTTTACAATGTATTTTTTAAATCGTTCGTGCAAAACTCGTTTATTTTTTTAAAATACAAATTAATTTTAAAATCCATTTTTATAAATAATTAGTAGAAAATGTATGAAATTTGTTGAAAATTCCTCTTTCTTGTTAGAAAATAAAAATATTTCTTCAAAAATGTCTGCATTTTGTTGAAAATTCGACTTTTTTTGTAGAAAATAAATCCTCTTGGTTGAAAATTCAACTATTTAGCAGAAAATATATGTAATTGGTTGACATTTTTTCTGCGTGTTTAAATTCAACTGTATGTTTGAAAATTAATCTGTTTCAGTGGAGATTTCAATTATTTTGGTTGAAAGTAATCTTTTTGGTTATATTTAGCTGCTTTTTACACAAAACTGCCATTTTTTTAAATTTAAATTTCAAACTATTATATTTTTTGTTAAAAATTAGTACTTCCAGGTTAAAAATGCTACTTTTTTGTAGAGAATTCGTCTATTTGGTTTGAAAATGCAATAGGCTTGTAGAAAACTCATTTTCTTTATATTGAAGATTAATTTTTTTAACTAAAAATTTAATTATTCAATTTTTGGTTGAAAATACAACCTTCTTAATTTTCTTTTAAAATTTAACTACATGTTTGGTAGGAAAGATAGGTATCTTGTTAAAAACGCATGCTTTTTGGTAGGAAATTAATCGTTTTAACTAAAAATTGAACTATTAATTAGAAAATTCGAATATTTTCTTTAAAATTTAACTATTTCAATTTTTTGTTTGTTCAAAATGCAACTGAATGGTTTAAAATTAATCTATTATAACTGAGGATTTAAGAATTTTGTTGAAAACTCGTCTTTCTTTGTTAAATTTAGTTGTTTTTTATTTGAAATAAAAATATTTGTAAAATTCAACTGTTTTTTGGAAAATTAATGTACTTTGTTGAGGATTCATCTTTTTAGTTTGAAATTTAAATAATTTATGGAAAATTTAGCTGTTTTGAAAAAAACTCATATTTTCAGCTTGAAAATTCAACATTTTGGACGCCCCCCAATCAATTCATTTAGAATCAATAAAATAATTTAAATATTTTAAAATTTTGGTAAAATTTTTGAAATCCTTTAAATATTGATGAACATGTTCGAAATCTTTTAAACAAATTTGAAATCGTTTAAAAACTCTAAAATGATTTTAAATCTTCATGAAGTTTTAGGAAATCCTTGAAATATTTTCTAGGTCTTTTGTATTCATTTGAAATAATAAAATCATCAAAATATTTTTAAATTTTGGTAAAATCTTTTAAATCATTTAAAAATTTATGAAATATATTGAAATATTTTGAAATTGTTTAAAATCTTTGAAATTTGGTGTAATATACCCTTTTTGAAAATCCTTGAAATATTTTTCAAATGTTTTCTATTCATTTGAAATCATTAAAATAATTTAGATCTTTTAAAATTTTGCCTAAAATCTTTGAAATCCTTTAAATATTTATGAAATGTATTTAAATATTTTTAAATCTTTCTTTAATCGTTTTTTTTTGTGAAAAGTTTTGTGTTCGTTTGAAATCATTGAAACTTTAGAAATTGTTCAAAATCTTTGAAATCTGGTGTACATTTTTGAAAATCTTGAAATCTTTTGAAATCCGTATGAATTCTTTGAAATATTTGTAAAATCTTTCTAAAATATTTTTTATTCATTTAAAATCATTTAAATATTTTAAATCTTTGTAAAATATTTTGAAATCTTTGTGAAATATTTTGAAATCGTTTAAATTTTTTAAATCTTGGACATCATGTTTTTTGGTAGAAAATTAATCTTTTTAACTAAAAATAGAACTATTTCGTAGAAAATTGAAGTATTTTCTTTAAAATTTAACTATTTCAATTTATTGTTTGTTAAAAATGCAACAAAATGGTTTAAAATGTATCTATTATAATTGAGGATTCAAGCATTTTGTTGAAAACTCGTTTTTCTTTGTTAAATTTAATTTTTTTTTATTTGAAATAAAAATATTTGTAAAATTGAACTGTTTGGTGGAAAATGTATGTAATTGGTTGAGGATTGATCTTTTATTTAACTAATTTATTGAAAATTTAGCTGTTTTGATAAAAAAACTCATACTTTTAGCTTGAAAATTCAACATTTTGGACGGCCCCTAATTAACCATTGAGACAATTTGAAGCCAATTAGCGGAGAAGTCCAAAAATATCTTTTAAAGAAAATTAAAGAAATAGCGCTTTAGTGCAATTTCTTTCGAAATCGTAGCCAAACACTGTTATAGCTAAAAAAAAAGTGTCAAATAGTGTCAATAGTCCAAGATCTATCAGGTGTTCCACTAACCATTAATTAATTGTGTTTCGTCAATGAAGGGAATTAGTACTACAGCTTCCCATTCCTGTCTTTTTCCATTCAAATCAGTTTTGAAGTCAAGTGGATAGTAATCGATAATGGGAGACTCTGATTGGGTGAGTAAATTCTGATAGGCCTTTGGCAAGAGTGTTTTACTAGCAGCTGGCAAGACAGCGAGTAATTGTTGAAATGGAAAGAATGGCTCTCCTATATCAAACTCCAACTTCAAATTTTTGAAGTCTCGTATATCGGAAATATATGGTGCATAATGATGTGGATAGTACCACGACCAGCTGCAGCAACCATTATAATAATAGTGCAGGTTCCATTGAATCGCTCGAACATAACCTTCTGCTTGTGATCGTAAAACTTGTCTGGAATTTACATTGTAGATTTAAATACAATTGATAACTATAAATTATAAATTAGGAGTTTCTAATACAGGGTGTCCAGCGATTTCTAGGAACCAAAGTTAAGATACTTTCCACGTTTTCCAGGTCAAGAAATAAAATTTTTCCAGATGTACCTTTTTTTACATCGAAAAACTGTTTTTGAAACATGTAAAAGATGAAACACTTCTTTTTTTATTATATCTGGGAATACTTTTATATCTTTGTAAAGTCTCTGAAATTGTTGAAATCCTTGTGCAATTTTTGTAATCTTTTGAAATCTGTTAAAGTACTTAAAATCTTGAAATTTCTGTGATATCTTTCTTTAATCTTTGTTTGTTAAAGTTTTGGTATTAGCTTGAAATAATTGAAATCTCAAATTTTTTCAGAACTTTTGAAATTGTTTAAAACCTTCGAAATGTTCTGAAAAATGTTTAATTCTTGAATTCACTACAATATTTGAAACTTTTGTGAAATATTTTGAAATTTTCTACAAAATTCGAACTCGTTTAAAATATTTGCAATTATTTGTATTTTGGACTACTATAGCCTTTTTGAAATCTTTGAAATTTTGTATTAGTTTAAAATCATTGAAATATTGTAAATCTTGGTGAAATATTTTGAAATATTCTAAAAATTTTGAAATTATTTAAAAATCTTTGAAATTGTTTGAAATCTTTGAAATCTGGCATACTGCACCGTGTTTGAAATTCTTGTATTCATTTAACAACGCTATGAAATTTGGTGAAATGTTTTTAAATCTTTTAAAATTCTTGTAAAATATTTGAACTCCTTGAAATCTGTGTGAAATATTTTCAAATATTTCTGAAATATTCTAAATCTTTGAAATTCTTTTATGCTTTTAACATCTCTATCAAACTATGATAATATCTTTGAAATATTCGTGAAACCTTTCTAAAAGATCTTTTATTATTTTAAAACTATTAGAATCTTTGAAATATTTGTGAAATCTTTCGTATTTACGTGAAATCATTAAAATATTTGAAATATTTAAAAATTTTCGTAAAATCTTTGAAACCTCTGTAACATTTTTTGAATTATTTGTGACATGTTCGAAATCTTTGAAATCTTTTAAACAAATTTGAAATCGTTTAAAAACTTTAATATGTTTTGAAATCTTTATGAAATTTTTAGGAAATCCTTGAAATATTTGTGAAATCTCAAATTTATAGAAACCTTTAGAAATTGTTTCAAAACTTCTAATTCTGGTGTAATATACCCTTTTTGAAATTCTTGAAATCTTTCTAAAATCCTTTGTATTCATTTAAAATTTAAAATGTTTTGAAATCTTTATTAAATTTTTAGGAAATCCTTGAAATATTTTTCAAATCTTTTGTATTCATTTGAAATCATTAAAATAATTAAAATCCTTTAAAATTTTGTTAAAATCTTTGAAATCCTTTAAATGTTTATGAAATGTATTGAAATCTTTTGAAATCTTTCTTTACTCGTTTTTGTGTGTGAAAAGTTTTGTGTTATTTTGGAATCTTTTGAAATCTTAAATTTATTGAAACCTTTTGAGATTGTTTAAAATCTTTGAAATCTTGTATAATATACCCTTTTTGAAATTCTTGAAATCTTTTGAAATCCTTATGAATTCTTTTAAATATTTGTGACATCTTTCTAAAATCTTTTGCATTCATTTAAAATCATTAAAATATTTTAAATCTTTTTGAAATCTTCTAAAACATTTTGAAATCTTTTAAAATGTTGTTGAAATCGTTTAAAATCTTTCAAATGTTTTGATATCTTTATTAAATGTTTAGGAAATCCTTGAAATATTTTTCAAATCTTTCGTATTCATTTGAAATCATTAAAATAATTTCAATCTTTTAAAATTTTCTTTAAAATCTTTGAAATCCTTTAAATATTTATTAAATGCATTGAAATATTTTGAAATCTTTCAAATTCTTGAAATTTTTTGAAATCCTTATGAATCATTTGAAATATTTGTAAAACCTTTGTATTCATTTAAAATCATTAAAATATTTTAAATATTTGGGAAATATTTTCAAATCTTCTAAAACATTTTGAATTCGTTTAAAATCTTTGAAATGCTTTGAAATGCTTATGAAATTTTTAGGAAATCTTTGAAATATTTTTCAAATCTATTGCATTCATTTGAAAAGTTTTGTGTTCGTTTGAAATCATTGAAACCTTTTGAAATCTCAAACTTATTGAAACCTTTTGAAATTGTTTAAAATCTTTGAAATCTCGTGCAATATACCCTTTTTGAAATCTTGAAATCTTTCTAAAATCCTTTGTATTCATTTAAAATCATTACAATATTTTATATCTTTGGGAAATATTTTTAAATCTTCTGAAATATTTTGAAATCGTTTAAAATCTCTGAAATCTTGGACATCGGGTCTACTGTACGCTTTTTAAAAGATTTAAAACCCTTGACATCTTTTGAATGTTTTAACATCTTTGTGATACATTCAAAATCTTTGTGAAATCTTTGAAATCTGGTCTACACGCCTTTTTCAATTCCTTGAATCCCTTTCAAGTCTTTGAAATCCGTGAACTCGTTATAAAATGTTCAGAATCTTTTTAAATATTATAAAAGCTTTGAAATATTTTGAAACATTTTTAAATCTTTAGAATTATTTTGTAACCTTTTGAAATCTGATTTATACTAAAAAACCGAGTGGTCCACCCTTCGAAAACTGTTATAAAAGCAAAGTAAAAATTCAAATTCAAGGTTCACGTGAGAATTTCAAGGAGATTTCCAGGTTTTCAAGGATTTCAAGGTTGCTGGACACCCTGTAATAAATATTTAAATCTCCGAGATTAATAACAGTGTGATTCACTTACTCGTCAACATTTTCGTATTCCATTTTATTCATGTAATAGTCTCGCTTGTGTTGAACAAATTCTAGGTTATATATTTCTTCGTCTGAATCAACATCGAGAGGATCTTCCTCTTCAGCGATAGGATCTTCCTCTTCAGCGATAGGATCTTCCTCTTCATCAGAAATGCCTAGTAACTGTAATAATTTTTTATGTATCTCATATTATTGTCAAGCAAAACAAGAAACAGGGTTACTACAAAATTAGAATTTTTTTAATTCCCTGACTCTCCCTGACGTTTCTCCGGCCAATTTTTCATTTTTCCTGACCGTTATAAAATTTTCTTGCAAGAATAAAAATAATCTTACACTTAGAAGATCAATAATGTTTATGCAAACAAAATTTTGGTTTTTAAATTTATCTTGAAGACTTTTCTGTATTGAAAACAGTCACACAAAATGTTATAAGGGATCATTCAAAAATGACATAGGACGATTTTAAGAAGATTTGAAGATTTTTTTTCGTATTTCATTTTCAGTCAAATGGATGAAATTTTTGCCAGATATTTGATTTTCTGTGTGTTCTGTGTATTTTCTTAAAAATTTATTTCAAGAAAATACATGAAGTTTCAACTAAAAAGCATAAATATCATGTTCAAAAATTAATTTTTATTCAACAAAAAAGAATTTCCAACAAAATAGTTTCATTTTCAACCAAAGAGATTAATTTTCAACCAAATAGTTAAGTTTTCAACTCAAAAAGATACATTTTTATCAAAAAGTGGAATAGCAAATATATCAGTCAAAACAATTGATTTCAAAAAGGGAATTTTCAACAAAAAGTGTAACAGTTCATAGTTCCACCAAAAATATTTGAATTTCTAATAAAAACATTTCAATTAAACCAGAAAAAAATACGAATTTTCAACAAACTAGTTGAATACTGAAACAAAACAAATTCACATTTAAACTAAAAAGAGCAATTTTCACCAAAAATGTAAACTCGTAACAAAATAGTTAATTTTTCGACCAAAATTCATTCAACTTTTAACCAAAGAAATTAATTTTAAGATAAAATTATGATTCTTCAACCAAAAAAGTTAACTTTTAACCAAATGCTGGAATTTTGAATAAAAAAGATTAATTTTATATAAAAAAAGCAGATTAAAAAAAAAGATTTTCAAATAAAAAGGTTAATTTTTCACAAAAAATTAAATATGTAGATAAATTTTCCGGATCAAAAATTAATTTTGAACCAAAGAAATGAATTTTATACTAAAATTATGAATCTTCAACAAAAAAATCGCATTTTTAAACAAATAGTTATATTTCAACCAAAAAGACATATAAAAGAACGAATAAATGGAATGATTATATTTACAGTTAAATTTTTTTGAACCAAAACAACGAATCAATAAATAAATAGTTCAATATTACAACAAAGAAAAAAATGTTTCTACTAAAAACGGGAATTTATAACAAACAAAATAAACTTTTTGACATAAAAGGTGATTTTCAACCAAATAGTTGAGTTTCCAATGCAAAAAGATAAATTTTTTTTCCAAAAATGGAATAATAACTATTTAAAATAATTAAAAAAAGGAATCTTCAAAAAAAGCGTAATAGTTTATATTTTCACCGCAAAATACTTTAATTTTCAGTCTAAATCCTTTCAATTAAACCAAAAAGTAAGAATTTTGAACAAACTACTTAAATTCGAAAACAAAACTAATTAATTTTAAAACCAAAAACTTAATTTTGAAAAAAGAAAGATGAATTTTCAACTAAAAGACAAATTTTCAACAGATTATTTTAACTTTTAACCGAAGAATTAAATTTTTAAACAAAACGATTAATTTTCTAACAAAAAAGACGAATTTTCAACTAAAGAAAATTAAATTTCGACGAAACATTTAATAAATATCAGATTTAATGAGAATCAAATCAATTGAAAGATCAAAGCTAAATGGAATAGATACGTATTCAGTTAAAAAAAATCATTTTAGACTTTAATGATGAATTTTCAACTAAAAAAAAAATTCATTTTTATCCAAATAGTTGATATTTTGATCAAAGAGGTGAATTTTTAACAACAATCATGAGTTTTCAATAAATTTGTTCAACTTTTAACAAAGAAATTAATTTTAAGCTAAAATTATGCATCTTCGTCAAACAAAAAATACATTTTTAACCAAATATTTGAATTTTTGACCAAAAATATGAATTTTTAAACAAGATTAATTTTCTACAAAAAAAAACGAATTTTTGGATCTCCAAGTAAAAAATGTCAAAAATCTGAAAAATGTATTTAACTAATCAACCATGAAGATGAATTTTTACCCAAGAAGATTAATTTTCTACCAAAAAAGATCAAAATTCAACAAAATACATACATTTTCAATTAAAAAAGATAAATTTGCAACCAACTAATTGAATCTTCAAACAAAGCAATTTCATTAAAAAAAAAAATGATTTTGCAACAACATAGTTAAACTTACACCAAAGAAATCAATTTTTAACTAGAATAATGGATTTTCAATAAAAATAGGCAAATTTTTAAATAAGAAAGATATAGTTTCAGTTAAATTAATTAATTTTCAACAAAAAAAAATCAAATTTTTCAACACAATAGTGAAATTTTCAACCAAAAAACCAATAGGAGTAATTTTCTATCCAAAAAGACGATTTTTTAAGCAAATGCATGAGTTTTCAATCAAATATTTAAATTTTCTACCAAATTGTTGAATTTTCAAGCCGAAAAGACAAATTATCTCTAAAAATCGGTTAATTTTCAAGTCAAGAATATGAATTTTCAACAAAAAAACTTCATTTACAACCAATCAGTTGTATTTTCATAAAAAGAAATATCAATTCTCAACGAAAAATGTATTAATGGATATTTCAACAAGAAAATGTTAATTCTAAACCAAAAAAAGTCGAATTCATCGAAAAAGTACGAAGTATGAAGAAAATAGTTGAATCCTCAACAAAAAATTATTGATTTTAAATCAAACAGTTGCATTTTTAACCAAAAAAGATTAAATTTCTACGATAAGAGATGAATTTTCAAAAAAAAAATGAATATTCAACAAAAAAATAAGTTTTTCAATAAAATAATAAAATGTTTAATCAGAAGATGAATGATGAAAATAAAATAAAAAATTGTACGCCTGGAAGAATTACATTTTATTAGCACATTTTCTTTTTTAAATCTAATTTCATTAAGTTTCCCTGACTTTCCAGAAATCCCTGACTTGTAGCAACCCTGAAAAAGTAGTCAACTAATTAAGAAAAAAGCGCTCTAAATATTTTAAGCCTTACCAAGTTTTCAGTTGCCTTGATCAAGGAAGACAAATCTTTACTCATTGGCTTTGTAGGCGAAGATACCGTATCTGAAGAACCCTCAGAATTTTTGTAACTATGTCTTTCAAGTTCATTAGGCCTTCTACCAGTTTTACCTTCAAAGTATTTCAAGTCAGCATATGCCTCTCCGAATTGTTCCACATCGAAGAGACTAAGTCTTTCCATAAATTTCTCAAAACGTTCAAGGTTCAATGTACCTGCTTCGTTTATATAACCTGACAACAAAAAACATCATATAAAACACATGTTTCTCGTCCAGCGATTTTAAAAAATAGGCTCAAAATTTGTGACCTAAAACTAACCAGTTAACGTGGGAAGAACTTCCATATATACGTTGTATAAAATTGGCAGTGCTCCTTGATTTATATGCAAATTTGGTAGGTTCGGAATGAAATCGTTGCCTACGAGGAACCCCATGAGTACCCAGTCGTCGATAATTTTTTCAACATCAAACTCAAATGGGAGTTTATGCTTTATTGGAGAAAACTCATGCTCCAGGTACTCTCTCATTAACGACAAATGTAAAAGACAAAAATTAGTTTCCTCAGGAGTTAACACTTTCTTTTGCTTTTTCCCAAAGACAACCTCTTCTCGTAGTAAGGAAAAATGAGGTTCGTGTGTACATAAGCCTAACATAATAAGATCGGCATCCAGACCGTATAAACAATGTCGTGTATTAGGATCATGATCTGGCTGAGCTTTCATGTATCTAATGTAATCCATGATTTTGTGTTCTCCCTCACCAGGAACCTAAAAATTACATACACATTGTAGACATACATTTTCTGTATTATTGGGAATAGTGGTCAACCATTTCGCAGCCTGGTGGCGAAAACTTGAACTAGACAGAGCAGGTACAATTTTAAAGATGTATTTTAATTTTTGTATCAAAGAGTTTTTACGATTGTTTTGTGAAGTATGGAACAATGATTGAATACCAAAAACAAGCATTCATATAAAACAAATAGTTTTAGATAAAATTTCCATCTTATACAGTGAAAAAAACACATTTCTGTCAAATAGGTTTAAAAAAAAGACAATTAAAAATAAAAAAGTATGTTTTTTAGTTGAAAATCAATTGTTTCAACTCAAAATTTAACTCGTACATGTTTGGCTTAAAATTCCTGTATTTTTTTCTTGGCTGTTGGTAACGAATTCCTCTTTTTGGTTAAAAATTCCTTTACAAATTTAAATATTCGGTTGAAAATTCGTCTATTTTGGCATAAAATTGATTTTTTGGGTTAAAATTAGTTTTTCTTATTTAGAATTAATTTTTTAAATTGAAAATGTAACTGTTCCATTTTTTGTCGAAAACCCGTCTTTTTGGGTAGAAGAGTACTCTCATTAGTTGAAACTTCATCTATTTGTTTAAACATTAATTTCTGTGGTTGAAAATTGAACTTTTTTGTTGAAAATTCGTTTCTTTTTTGGTTGAAAATTAATCTTACCAAGTGAAAATTTAGGTACTTTAGTTGTGGCAGAAAATTTATCTTTTTAGTTGAAAATCCATGTATTATATTAAAAATATTTTTTTTTATTTTGCGATTTATCAATTTAGTTAAATATTCACTTTAACTATTCCATTGTTTGTATAAAATTTACTTTTTTCTATTTTTTGTTCAAAATTCATTTCTTTGGCTGCAAAAAATAGTTTAAAATCGTTTTTTTAATAGAAAATTCATCTTTTGTGTTGAAAATGCCACTATTTGGTCAAAAATTCATATATTTCGTTTAAAATAATCAACATCATTAAAAATAATTTTCTTTGACTGAACATTCGTTTCTTTTTAATTGAAAATTAATTTTTGTCTACTGAAGATGTAACTTCCATTTTTGCTTAAAAATTTATATTTTTATTTGAAAATGTATCTTTTTTTGTAGAAAATTCATCTTTTGGGTATAAAATTTAATTATTATTTTGTTTAGAATTAATTTCTTTAGTTAAAAAACTATTTAGTTAAAAACTCGTCTTTTTTATAGAAAATTCATCGTTTGGGTTAGAAATTCTATTCTATTTTTGCTTGAAAATGTATATTTTTAGTTGAAAATCAATTAATTTAGCTGAAAAATCGTTTTTACGTATGTTTAAAATTTAATTTTATAACTGCAAATTGAACTATTTCAGTTTTGCTTAGGGTTGAAAACTGAACGAACTATTTTGTTAAAAATTCATATTTGTGGTTGAAGATTCATAATTATTTTAGTTAAAAATCAATTGTTTCGGTTCAAAATTGTTCTATTTGATTCGAAAACTGAATTAAAAAGTGTTAAAAATATATTTTGAAAGAACATTTTGTTTGCATTTATATTATTAATCTTTTAGATTTTACTGAAGATGGCGAGCCAAGCAAATGCTGACAAATGCTGATCATTCTGCAATAGTGGTTAAAAGAAAACCGGGAAGACCTAGCAAAAATGATAAACTCATTAGGACGGAGAGCAAAAATTCGAAAAGCATAGAAGACTATCTGATGCAGGGTACGCAAATGAGAAATCAAACAGAATCACGATTACGCGACAAAGTAATGGAGGTTAGAATTCCAATTCGAAGTGACGCGGGAAATTCGAACGGTGATCTGTCGGAGGAATCTGAAGATTTGACAGACGAGAACGATTACGGAGACTTGAGTGATTATGAGTGTATGCTGACGATACGTTTATCTCGCACCCTAGAACAAGGGAAGATTTTTCGACACTGGAAAGCGAGACCCTCCTAGAACAAATGTTTAGAAAAGTACTAGAAAATTGGTGGGAAAGTAAAGTGACGTCAAAATTACAGGAAATTAGAGAGAAAGTGGGAAAACTGGAGAGATCAGGAGTATGGATAATTATTAAACAATTGACTCAAATTGCTGGTGGAGTGCTAATTAAATTGGATGCTTGGGGAACAAAAATAAAGCTGATGGAGAACAAGCACAAATTAAGAGGCACCAAGGTCACAATTGGGGATGATTTGACTTTTAGAGAAAAAGAAGTCCAATCGTGGATTGAAGATGAAGTATCAAGAATACATCTGGAACGAGATAGAGGGCGGAGGAGTACCTAATAATTTTCGTGGACAACGGAGAAGAAACACTTAAAGGTATTATCTGGAATTTGGCAGGAGACATGGATTGAAAAAGAAGCAGAGGCAGACTTTAAAAGTAAGTTAGATACGAGTTTCAACTAGAGTTTCGAATCTGCTTTTAGAAATAATAAAAAGGGGAGGGCGAAGGGGAGACAGTTAATAGGAATCAGAAATAATATATGTGCGAAAATTAATGTTAATGAGTGGGAATTTGGATTTCATATCAGTGGCGATTTATTAGGAGGTATAGGGGCGAAAACAAGCATTA
>JAWWLR010000155.1:24947794-24964463 GCA_035041075.1 Acraspis erinacei | reverse complement strand
TGACGACAGTGGATTGCCCCCAACGAAGCCTTCCACTTTCTGCGGTAGTTTGGAAGAGGGCCCCGGAACTAAGCCCTCATTGTTTTTTAAATTATTTTCCTTTTTTGTAGATATAAAAGTCTCACGAGAAGCTAGGGAAAAAGAAAATACCCCCTGCAGAGCCCCGCATTCAGGGGGCAGGTCTAAATACTATGGGATTCGAACTGGTGCCCCAAAGGAACCGTTAAGACACCTCCTTTATGACCCCACCCTGTCCGCCTCTACTGTCCGCCTCTACTGAGGGGTTTTTCCAGTACCGCCTGGAAGGACCGCTCCTTAGCTTAGATCCCACCGACCAGAGTCCGTCAGATACCCAGAGTAGCTACACCTTGCGGAGCAGCCCCTCTGGTGCACATATTCCGGACTATAGTCCGGAGAGATCCGTAATTTGGAAAGTTTTAAATTCTAAATCGTTCTATATATTTTTTAATTCAAAGGCTTTCAATTTGAACCTATTAATTATTGTTTAAAAAGTTTGAAAAGCTCCTAATATTTAAACATTGGTCTAATAATAGATTTATAAATTGTTTATATATGTAATGTTAGGAAATAAACGTTCAGAAACTTAAAGTGGGCGCACAGTTATACGAGTAAAGTTTGAAAACTTAAAAACTCTTTTTAATGTTTGAAAAATTAGAAGTCGTTTGTTAATTTTGAAATATTAATTGGAACGAATTTCTTAACTCAGTCACCATTGCATTCTTAAAAGTTGTGCAGTTTTTTTTATTTAGGAAAGTAACAATAATTGTCTCCATCAACTAAATCCAAAAAATGTAACTAATATTTTTTAATATTTGGAAACATTCTAACTTAATTTGAAAAAAACCTTTGAAAAGAAATCAGGAGGCTTATTCCGATAGGATACCACAACTCACATGGAATTATTTTTCATAGTAGAGTAAAAATATTGTACTTATGATAACAAAGATCAGTAAATAATCGTCCAGAAAAGCGTTACGCAATATATGGACGGCCTTTAAGTATACATGTAATTTTTTGAATTTATGATTAATTAGGTTCACGAAAACAGTACATCACTACTACCTCTGTGCGTGCATAAATTACCAGATTATAGTAAGGATGTCCTATTGACACATCACTTATTTTATGTCATCGACGTTAACCGTCAAACATTAAACATTATATCTCGCGCGCTCTCTCAAGATAAGCAAAACGGAAATTCACAATTTAATCGAGAGTCTGTCGTCGCTCGATTTTCTTTTGCAAAAAGGAATGAAGTTATAAATGGATTGTTTATAGCAAATGCTAGTAAAGAGCTTAAAGAGAACACTTTTCACAATAACGAAGATACTTACACGATTCCAAAGTTTATTAAAGATCTTAAAATTAAACTGGTCCCGCAAAGTCCATGCATTATTGTCACAAATTGTGGAATCTACAGAGTCACTTTGAGGTGAGTGCTATTTGTTCGGTACGAGTGTATTTTTTTCAATTTGAAATTAATTTTTTTAACTAAAACTTTAACTATCTTCTATTTTTGGTTGAAAATTAATCGCTTTTAGTTCTAAATTAAAAAATTCAATAGTTTGCAATAGGTTGAAAATTATAATTGAAAATTCATGTAATTCATCTTTTTGGTTAAAAATTTATCTATTTTAGTTAGATTCATAATTTTAGTTAAAAAGAAAATTATTATTTTTCGTTGAAAATTCAACTACTTGATTAAAAATTAATCTATCTAGTTGAAAATGCAATATTTTCACTTGAAAAGTTAGGAATTTAATATATTACTTTGATTAATTTTACCTAAATTTGCATTGAATTTTAAGTATAAGAAGATAAAATATATGTTTGAATTATTATTTAATTACTTAAATAATTTATGGTACCAATATGTTTAAAAATATCTTATAATTTTTCAAATGTTTCTAAATTAAACATATGAATTGAATCACTAGAAATTGGAAAAAAATATTTATAATAAACTCGATTGTTTTAAAAAATTCGAAATATTTTAATGGCCCCATACTATGAAATATTATACCAGGAAAAAAACATGAAATATCTGGAAAGAACCTAGAATGGTGAGGAAATTTTACCCTGTAATGTCCATCATTTTATAGTTTTTAATTTACATTAACACTAGTATATTCTGTGCTTTTAATACTTTGAACTTAAATTCTGAATATATAAATGTGCTTATTTTAATTTTTTTCGCATAAAATTGACCATAAAAATGCAAAAATCGTGACAAATAACTTTCAAATTTAATTCCTCAAAAATTGATGATAAAAAATGAGTTTATAACTTAATAGTGGACCATTTTCAAATTTATAGCGTTTAAATTAGAAGAAAATTGAATTTAAATTGTTGAAAAATGAAAGAATATAAATGTATAGGATTTAAAATTCAAATCTTAAAAAACGTAAGAATTAAAAATTGAAAATTTTAGAAAAAGTATTAGGAACTGAATATTTTAAAAGTAACTTTATCCATTTCCAAGGTCCTTTCTACTAATTGGTTAAGAGTTGATATTCTCTGTTGAAAATTAATTTTTTTGGTTGAAGATTCGTTATTTTTTGTTTGTAAATTCATCTCTTTGGTTAAAAACCCGTTTTTTTATAATTTATTTTTTAACTGAAAATTGAACTATTCTAGCTTTTTGGTTGAAAATTGATATATTTTGTTAAAAATTAATTTTTTCAAATTGAATATTTAACTTTTTTATGTTGGTTGAAAATTTATCTTTTTAAGTCTACAATTTTACCAGATTTTTTGGTTTAAAATTCATGTATTCTGTAGAAAATTCTTTTTTTTTTAATTTTGGTTGAAACTGAATATTTTGAACGGAAAATTTAAATATTTCATTTTTGATTAAAAAATGTATTCTATTTTACAAATTAAAAATCGACCATTTCCAAATTTAAAACGTTTATAAATGATTTTTTTTTAATTTGAATGGATGATAAATGGTACAATATCAAATGTTTAGCTTTTAAAATTTAAAATTCAGATCTTTCAAATATTAAAAATTAAAGATGGAAAATTAATTCAAAAATCTTGAAAAAGCATTAATAACTGAATATTTTTAAATTAGCTTTCCAATTTACCAAGCCCATTTCCAAATTAATCAGAGGAAAAAATTGCGGTAAATCAAAACCATGCAAAAAATTCAAAATTTTCTAAAATGAACATTTCAAATTCATTGCAATATTATATATTGTTTATGTTTTTTGCTCTTAATTTATAATCAAACCTTACAGGAGTAGTTTGTTATCACTTTTTATGGATTTGATAATAAGTCGAACAGAGCTGGACAAAGCGAAAGGGTTGGCCAAGATATTTGGATTACACGTACGACAATTATTGGAATATGCGGGAGATATTCTTTTGGCAAATGATAGGTTTTATCAAGCAGCGGCATTGTATAAAGAAGCCAGGGTAAGTTTTATGAACAAGTATGGGGGAGTTTTACAACTAACTATGAAAAATAGTTTGTTTCTACACAAATTATTATTAAAAGTTTATAGCTTATTCCTGAAGTAGAGTCAAAGGGTCAGTTATTCAGTTTGAAAAGAAAAAAATTTTATATTTCAATTACGGTCAATTTTTCTGGCATATTTCTGTATAGTTCATATTTTAAAACGTTTTCTAAAATTTTATAGCGAAAACTGGAAATTGGAAAATTACACGATTTGTGGAAAATTTGATCTTTTTGGTGAAGTTCAACGGATTCTGATCATAAATATTCACATTGTTTGTTGAAGATTCATCTCTTTGGTTGAAAATAATCTATTTTTATGAAATTCACGTTTTTTTCGTTAAAAAATGATTAACTGAAAATTTAACTTGTCCGTTTTGGGTTGAAAATTCGCCTCTTACAGTTTAAACATGAACCACTTGGGTCATCTTTAGGTTGAAATTATTTAAAATTCGTTTTTATTTTCTGAAAAATTGATGTTTTTGGTTGAAAATTCAACTATATGTTTGAAAATTGTTCTTTTTCTTAAAAATAATTCTTCTTGTTTGCAAATTAATTTATTTTGGTTAAAAATCCTTTTTATTAGTTAAAAATTTAATTACTTTGTTAAAAATATTTTTTTGAAAATTGAACTAATTCATTTTTGGCAACAAATTTTGTTCAGTTGCAAATTCGTTCGTTTGTAGCAAACTGTATATATTCTTGGAAATTCAATTTTTTTATTTGAAAATTTTACTATTCCATTTTGAGTTCAAAATGAATTTGTTTAGTCGCAAATTTAACAATTGTGTTGAAAATTCGTTTACTTTTAGTAGAAAATTTACCTTTTTTATTTAGAACTTTAAATATTTATTTGGGAATTGATGTATTTGGTTGAAAATTGGCTTTTCTAGTAGAAACTTAATCTTCTTGTTTGAAAACTTACCATTTCAGTTAAAAATTGAACTATTAAGTTTTTGGTTCAAAATGTGTCTTTATTAGTTGCAAATTTTATTATTTGATAGAAAAAATAGAGAATGTAATCAAAAAACGTACTTGGAATTTTTGCATTAGAAAATAATGTTGTGTTTGTAACATTCAGAAGAAATATTAATTTTTTTCTCTTCAAACTGAATCACTTACTATTTTACTTTATTTTACAAATGCATTATAAACTTTTATTAATAATTTGTATAGAAAGAGCTATTTTTGATTTATTAAATTTACGCAGAACTTTATTGAATAATACAAATTTCGATTTTAAAAACGATTAATTCAGACAAATAATTTTTGAAACACAAGAAAAAATCTGCCGCTGCCCGAATTTTTGTTGAAAAATTATTTGTTCGCAGTAATCGTTTTAATATTGAAATTTGTATTAATTACAAAATTTTAAACTCGGATATTTACATTTTTAAATGGTAGTAATAGTTTCTAAATATTAATTCGTATTATTTTTATATTTTAAATGTTACAGTGTCGGCCGTCAAAGATTTTTGCAAAACTCGCATCGGTTGGCTGCACATCTGAACTATTAAATTGCCTCGTGCATTGTCTAGAACATCCTGCTCCACTTAAATTGTCAATTGCAGAAAAAATGTCACTGTCTAATTTGAGTATCATCGCGTTTACGGAATTGTCAGTCAGGGCTACAACGCAGAAAGAGCAACAAGTTTATAAGGAATTTATGTATGTCGAATCAGATTAGATTTTTATTTTTTTACATATAGCAGGCCTCACAGACCGGTCCCTATATCCCCTATTGTACACTTTTTTTTCATTTCAGGTCCCTATTTTCAAGATTTCGACTCTAAGTTACCCTATTTGCAACCCATAATTTAACTTTAGAAAATTGATAATCAGATGAAAACTGGCAAAAGTTAGGGATTTAAAAAAAAGCAACAAATCAAGTAATTTCTTTAAAAAGTAACTGTAAAAAATAACCAGGACTATTAGTCGGTTAATTTTAGTCCCCTTTTTTCTCAAATCATTTTTAGTCACTTTTCTTTTAATAAAATAACCCATGGGCTTAGTAATCATCCGCAAGCTAATTAAATTTGATGTGACAGTTAATGCGGATATTATTGCATTTTTAATCTAATAAAGGTACATTTTTAACCAAAAATGGAATAGTTAAAATTTGAATTAAAAAATAATAATTTTAAATTTAAAAAAATAGATTTTTCTACCAAATATTTGATTTTTTTTGACTAAATTATTGAACTTTCAAAACAATATGACTAATTTTCTGTGCAAAAACAGTTGAATTATCAAATAAAAAATATGAAATTTTGATAAAAAAGTTAATTTTATTTTGAAAAAAGAGAATTGAATTTTGAACTAAACTAGATTATTTTTCAACAAAAACAACGAATTTTAAAGAAAATAGTTCGATTTTAACGAAAACTCAAAATTTTTATAACAAAACAAAAATATTGATTTCAAGAATCAAGAATTCTCCACCAAAAGTTGATATTTTAATTAAAAAAGATGAGTTTTTAACTAAAAGATGAATTTATTATAAAAAGGAGGAATTTTCAATAAAATTCAAGAATTCTCCACCAAAAATTCAAACTTTTGAGAAAGAAACAAAAAGATAAAAAAATAATAATTTTTAAGAAATTAGTTTAACTTTAAAACCTATTTTTTAAATTTGTAACGAAAAAGATGAATTTTGAAACATAAAAACGAATTTTTTACTGAAAAAAACGAATTTTTAACAAAGTTAAAGTTTTCTCAACCAAAAAGTTAAATTTTCAACTAAAGAAGATGAATTATTAAACAAAAAGATTAAAAGCTAATTAGCTACCAAAAAAGACGAATCTTCAATAAAACTCAAGAATACTCAACCAAAAAGGGGAATTTTTAAGAAAGAAAGAAAAAGAAGAAAATTTCCTAATTGTTAAGAAAGCGGTTCAACCTTAAAACCTAGTTGATAAATTTTTAATGAAAAAGATTAATTTCTAAACAAGAATATTATGTTACTACCAAAAAGACGAATTTTCAATAAAATTCCAGAATTCTCAACCAACAAGTTGAAAATTTTTTATAACAAGGAAAAAAAAAAGTTTCTAATTTTTAAGAAAGTATTTTAACTCTCAAACCTAGTTTTAAAATAAAAAGATCAATTTACTACAAAAAGAGAAGCATTTTCAATAAAATTAAAGAATTTTCAACCAAAAAGTTGAATTTTTAAACATTTGTCTAGGTTATAAGAAAGTTTTTCAACTTTAAAACATAGTTGTTAAATTTTTAACGAAAAAGTTGAAATTTTAAGAAAGAAAGAAAGAAAAAGAACCACATTTATAATTTTTAAGAAAGTAGTTCAACTTTGAAAGAGTTGTTAAATTTTTAACGAAAAGATGAATTTTGAAACATAAATATTAATTTTTTACCGAAAAAAACAAGTTTTTCACAAAGTTCAAGAATCCTCAACCAAAAAGTTGAATTTTCTACTAAAAAAGATGAATTTTTAAAGAAAAAAAATTCAGTTACTACCAAAAAACCAACATTTTCAATAAAATTTAAGAATTTTCAACCCAGAACTGAATTTTCAACTAAAAAAGATGAATTTTTAATCAAAAAGATTAATTTACTACCAAAAAGACAAATTTTTAACATAATTCAAAAATTCTGAACCAAGAAGTGGAATTTTCAACTAAAAAAATGACTTTTTAAACTAAAAGATTAATTTACTACCAAAAAAGACGAATTTTCAATAAAATTCCAGAATTCTCAACTAAAAAGTCGAACTTTAGAGAAAGAAACAAAAAGATAAAAAAGTTTCTAATTTTTAAGAAAGTAGTTCAACTCTAAAACCTAGTTTTGAAATAAAAATATTAATTTACTACAAAAAAGAAGAATTTTTAATAAAATTAAAGAATTTTCAACCAAAAAGTTGAATTTTTAAGAAAGTAAAAATTTGTCTAGGTTATAAGAAAGTTTTTCAACTTTAAAACATAGTTTTTAAATTTCTAACCAAAAAGTTGAATTTCTAAACAAAGAGATTAATTTTTTAACAAAAAATACGAATTATTAATCAAACTCAAGAAATCTCAACCGAAAAGTTGAAATTTTAAGAAAGAAAGAAAAAGAAAAATATTTCTAATTTTTAAGAAAGTAGTTCAACTTTCAAACAGCTCTGAAATTTTTAACGAAAAAGATGAATTTTGAAACATACATATTAATTTTCTACCAAAAAAAACGAATTTTTAACAAAGTTCAAGAATTCTGAATCAAAAAGTTAAATTTTCAACTAAAAAGGATGAATTTTCAAAGAAAAAAAATTCATTTACTACCAAAAAAGACAAATTTTCAATAAAATTGAAGAATTCTCAACCAAGAAGCTGAATTTTAAACTAAAAAAGATGAATTTTTAAACAAAAAAGATTAATTTAATACAGAAAAAGACGAATTTTTAATAAAATACAAGAGTTCTCAACCAAAATGTTGAATTTTCAACTAAAAAAGAAGAATTTTTAAACAAAAATATTAGATTTCTGAGAAGCTCATAATAGATTCAAATAATTTGAAGGGATTTTTAAGGCTTTAGGGTATTTGTAAAACTTCTGAGGCGATTTCAAGAGGTTTTAATTGGAAATATTTTAGGAAATTTTAAAGGATTTCAAGAAATTATTATTTATTTCATTAATTTGAAGATATTCCAAACGTTTGAAATATTTTTTAGAATTTCGGAGGATATGGAACCATTTCACAGGACATATAAGGTTTTAAGATATTTTTAAAGATTTTTCATTACTTTATCAAAGTTTCCTGGATTTCAATGATTTGGAGGGATTTTAAATCTCTCAACGTATTTTATTACATTTTCCAGGATTTGAGGAATACCATCTTAGAATTTTATGGGATTTCAATTCTTATTACTTTAAACTGAATGATGACTTTTAAAGTATTTTTTCAAATACCTTGGAATTTTCAAGAGCTTTAAAAAATGTTAAAGTATTTCAAAAGATTTAAAAGGATTGTAAACATTTTAGGTTATTTAAAAAGATTACAAGGACATAAGAAAATTCAAGGGATTTCAGAAGGTATCAAAGGATTCGAAATGTTTTAGAAATTTTAAAAAGATTCCCAGCTATTTTTAATTTATTTCAATAGTTTTAAGGGATTTTAAAGACTTTGAAATATTTTACGGTATTTTAAAAGATTCCAAGACATTTTCAAAATATTTAAATAATTTCAAAGTTATTTTAATAAATTTTCCAAAATTTCAAGAAGCATCATCTGAATTCATGTAATGTCATGGGATTTTATAATATTGAAATGGACTTCGAAGAATTTATTGACAGGAATTGAGGGATTTCGTAGGGTTTCAATGATTTTAAGAGATTTTCAAATATTTTTTCAAACATTTCTTTTTGGATAAAATTTACTTATTTTAATGAATTTTTTCATATTTTTTAATTGTTTTCCACTCACTTGATTGTTTGTTTAAGTTTAGTTTATTTTTTATGAATTTTTATCGAATTTTTCCCATTTCTCTTAAATTTCTCTAAATTCACTCACACTTTATTGTCATCAAAGGACTTTTTTCGATTATTAAAATGTTTTTCAATTCATTTTATTTCTTTTTAATTTAACTTGAATTGTTTTGTAGTCATTAATCACTTTCTTGGTTAAAAATTAGTAGGATTTCAAAGATTTTAAGAGATTTGAGTTTTTTAAATTCACTCTGAATTATTTTAAATTCTTTGGAATTCTCCTTAATTTATTTAATTTACTTGAATTCTTCTAAATTCGCTCAATTCTATTTAATTCAATGTAAAATTTGGTCCCTATATTTTATTGCATATGGGCTGTGAGACCTGATTAATATCGATTTCAATTTACTAATAAATAATTTGTTTATTAACAGGAATTTCTTGTCTACAAATATGTTTTATGACGAACTTGTGGCTGTCAGTATCATAGGACAAGCCCATCTATGGAATATTCTGCACCACCTAGTAATTAAAAGAGGTCTATTTACTCAGGCATTAGATATACTTATGAAGACATTGCCCCTATTTTTTAGCTTCAAAAACTCTCATCTTCATGCTAATCGTGAGTAATTTTTCCCCCAGAAGGATTTATTTTGCAGAGACTGTTTAAGAATTAGGATGGTCGCAGGCCAGAAATAACCTGAAAATCAGGGAAAAGTAGGGAAATTTTAATGGTTAAGAAAAAATCAGGGATTTGGACAAAAATATTGAAAAATTCAGAGAATTTCTTTAAGAGGTACTTTAAACAACTGTGAAGGATAATAAATTTGAAATCTTTTTATTCCGTTTATAAAAGATTCTGTGTTCGAAATTTTACAAGATTAAGATTCTGGTCTTTGAATATTAATTGTCAGGAAAAATAAAAAATTGGTTTGTTAAAAATTAGGGAATTTTGAAATTTTTTATTTCATTTTTTGCAGTTTCTTCCATCGGAGTAGTTTTTTGTAAATTTTATATTTTTTAATAAAAAATTAAACTACTTGGGTAAAATTTAAACTAATTTGTTAAAAAATTATTTGTTTGTTTAAAGGTTCATCTCACTGACTGAATATTTAACTATTTTACAGAAAATTCATATTTGTTTAAAGTTCAACAATTCTTATGATATATATATATATATATATATATGATTATAACTGAAAAATCTTTATTTTGTCAAAATTCGTCATTTTAGTTGAATATTTATTAAATTTATTAAAAATATTATTTATTAAAGCTTTTTTCTATTTTTGTTTGAAGTTTAACTTTCTTTACGGAAAATTTAACTTTTTCACTTAAGGTTAAAAATGCAGCTTTTTGTTTGTAAATTCATCTATGTTTGAAAATTCATTAATTTTGTTCAAAATTCGTTTTTTTGGTGGTAGATAATTAATCTTCTCGGTTAAAAATAAGTTTTTTTGTATTTTTAAATTCATCTATTTTGTTAATCGGACTGTTTAGTTTAAAGTTCGTTTTCTTGTTGAAATTGAGCGTTTTACTGAAAATATACTTGATTCATTTTTGGTTCAAAATTATCTTTTTTAGCTGAAAATTGAGCTATTTGTTTAAAAATTAATATATTTTGTTGAAAATTCATATATTTTTTTCTCGAAAATTCTTATTTTTTGGTAGAAAAATAATCTTCTTGGTTGAAAGTTCATCTCTTTTTGGTTTCAAATTCATCTATTTTGATATAAATTTAATCTTTTCTGGTTGAAACATCAACTATTACATTTTTCTTGGGAATTTATCGCTGTAGGTTAAAAATTCAACTATTTGGTAAAAAGTTGAAATATTTTGCTGAAAAAATGCACTTTTTTGGTCAAAATTCGTCTTTTTGAATTAAAAATTCAATTCTTTTGTTTTTGCAAATTCAATTTAAATCTTTTTTGGTTGAAATTCCTTTTTCCTTGTGAAAATTCCTCTTTTCGCTTTAAAAATTCATCTGTTTTAGTAGAAATTTCATTGTTTTGGCAACAAATGCAAATTTTTGGTTTTTTAATCAATCTTTGGTTAAGGATTCAACTATTTTGTTAAAAATTCGTCTTTTTGTGTTGAATTAAACTGCTTTTTATTTCAAATTTAAAGCTTTTTGGATGAAGTATAATAGTATATACTTTTAGATTATTTGTTAAAAATTCATTTTTTTCTTTTTTGTTAAAAATAATCTCTTTCGTTAAAATTTTAACATGAACTTTTTTTTTCTCTTGACTGTAAAATAATCATTTGTTGAAATTGACATTTTAGTTGATAATTCATTTCTTCGATTGAAAATTTGACTATTTAGTAGAATATTCTTTTTTGTATGTTAAAATTAAACTTTTTTTAACTGAAAATTTAAATTTTTTCATTTTTGGGTAACATTTTTCTTTTTTAGTTGAAAGTTCGACTATTTTGTTGAAGAATGAAATTATTTTGTGGGCAATTCAACTGTATTCTAAAAAATTCAATTATTTAGTTGAAAATACTACTGTTTTTATTTATATTTTAATTTTTTTGTTTGAAAATTCTATCATGTGGTTAATGGTTTAAAAATTCATCTTTTTTATGGTTAAAATTCAACCGTTTAGTTAAAAATTCAAGTAGATTGTTGAAAATTTAATTATTTTCTTGAAATGTTAAATTTTTGTTTAAAAATAATCTTTTTGATTACAATTTTAACTGTTTTGTTAAATATTCGACTTTTTTATATTGAAAATTTATCTTTAATGGTAGAAAAGTTTTTTTTCATGCAAATAAATTTGAATTAAAAATTTTCAGTTTGAAATTGTTTTCGTTTATTCCATTTATAAAAGATTCTATGTTAAAAAGTTACGAGATCAAGATTCTGCTCCTTGAATATTAATTGTCATGAAAAATGAAAATTTGGTAAGGAAAATATTCGTCTGTTTTGTTTTAAAATTCTTCTCTTTTGATAGAAAGTTTATCTTTTTGGCTAAAATATTAATTATTACATTTTTGTTGTAAATTCATCTTTATAGTTTGAAAATGTAACTGCTTATTTAATCATTCTTCTATTTGGAAAAAATAATCAATTTGGAATGAAAATTGAGCTTTTCTTGTTGTTGAAAATTAATACCTGCGTGTAAAAAATTCAATTATTTTTGATGTAAGTTTAATCTTTTTTATTTGGAAATTTCACCGTTTCGTAGAAAACTAAAAAATTCAACTGGTTTCTGGACAATTCATATTTTTTTGGTTGAAATAAATCAATTTTTAAACTTTAGTCGGAAATCTATTCAATTTATAAATGATTCTATTTCAGAAACGTTACTGGATTAAAATTATATTCTTTCAATATTAATGGACACGGGAAATGAAAAATTGATCAGGGAAAAATTAGGGAATTTTGAAATTAATAATTCCCATTTATGTTTTAGATGATTTGTTGATGACCATAAGTGAACCGAATTTGATTCGAGGAATGATATCAAATCCCAGTATTGCCAAAAGTCACATGTCGTTTGTTCTTGCAAATCTTTCGTCTCTTCAAATTTTTGTGTTACAGGTAAGGCGAGAAACTTTTCCTTTTTCTCAAATTAAAAAATCCAACTATTTTTGTTTAAAAGTTCTTTCGTATTAATTGAAAAGTCTAATATTATATTTTTGCTTGAAAAGTCATCTTTTTGGTTAACATTTTTTTTGTTTGGTGGAAAGTTCAACTATATTGGTAGAAAGTTAAATTTTTTATTGAATATGAATTTTTTTCTTTTTGGTTTAATAATTCATCTGTTTTAGTAGTAATGCCATTTTTTTGGATAAAAATATAACTATTTGTTTGAAAATTATTCTGTTTTTGTTAGGTATTCAACTATTTTCTTGAAAATTCGTCTTTTCTGGTTGAATTCAAATGTTTATGATTTAAAATTAAAATATTCTTTTGTGGCAAGATTCGTCTTGTTTTATGGAAGAATAATTCTTTTGGATTGGAAATTCATTTTCTGGTAGAAAAGTCGTAATTTTTTATTGGTTCTTTTTAATTGAAAAATCTAACATTTTATTTTTGATATAAAATTTATCTCTTTCTGTTCTAAATTTAATTTATTTGTTAAAAATTCAACTAATTTATTTAAAAAATCTTTTTTTGTTGTTGAAAATTGACTGCCTTGTTTGAAAGTATCACTACTTCGTAAAAAGTTAATTTTTTTCTGGAGATTCATCTCTTTAGTTGAAAATTGTAATATTTTTTCGTTAAAAATTAAAAAATTTTATAGAACTTTTTATAATTCAACTTTTTCTGTTTAAAAATTAAAATCTTTTTTGGCAAACGCATCAAATATTACATTTTTTATTATTAAATAATTTTCTTGGTTGAAAATTAATATATTTCGTTGAAAATGCTTTTTAAAAATAATCTTCTCGGCTAAACGTTTATATTTCTAGGTTGAAAATTCAACTATTCTTTACAAAAATCGTTTTTCTGTTTTCAAAATTCAACAGTTATATAGAAACATCAACCTTTTTGTTAAAAATTAACTTTTCTTGTTGAACTTTTTTCTAGAAGAGACGTCTTTTTAGCTTGAAAAGTCAACAATTTTATTGAAACTTGAACTATTTTATTTAAAAAATCAACTTTATTTTTGAAAATTTATATTGCGGGGTTGAAAATGTACTTTTTTTGTTGAAAATTCATATTTCCATGATGAAATTTCGTCTATTTGGGTTGGAAATTCATCTCTGTTGGTAGAAATGTTATCTTTATTGGTTGAAAATTCAACTATATGGTTGAGTGATCAAATATTTGATTGAAAAGTCAACTGTTTTGAAGATGAGTCGTTTTTTTTATTGGAAAAATTAACAATTTTATAGAAACTTTAACTATTTTGTTACAAATTAACTTTTTTGTTGAAAATTTGGTTGATTTTTTTCTCAATTTAATCAAATTAATTTTTGTTTGGTTGAAAATTCATTTTTTTTGTTTTTAAATGAACTTTTTTTATTGAAAATACATGTTTTCTGAGCTTGAAGTCAAATGTTTTCTAAAAAATTCGACTATTTAGTTGAAAATGCAATATATTTCGACTTGAAATCTTAATAATATGATACCTATCTTAGCCCTCCTTTGAGAGCATTTTGGCTGTGATATTTGGTTTTCTTATATTATTTAAAAATTCTTTTATTACAGAGGTTAATAAAACTTTATGATCCCACAAATCCTGTTGTAAGACCCTTAGTACGTCACTGCAAAGGTCGTAACAGAACTAATTCTCGAAATTCATTATCGAGTTCACTAGAATCTACTGAAATTCAGGTATTTGTATACCTGGAAATATTTTTTTAATTAAATCAAATTTATTTTTACTTAAATTTTTAAATTGTATAGTATACTAAATTTATTTTGTTTCCAATTATTAGGAGGAAATAGCAACTCTAATGGAAAAAATAGTAGAAATGTTTCTACTGATTTTACTAGTATTTATTCAGAAGTCAACACCAACACTGGGTCATAAGTCAGAGTTGATGAAATTTGTTTCTTTATCTGGAATGAAGAAGGTTCAATACTTTACATATTTTTCATGGTCAACTTAAGGTATAATAAGTATTGAAAATAATTTAGGAAAATTTTTCCAATAGGAACCTGCATTCAATGTACAGTATAAACGAAGATTTATAAGCGCTGGGTTTTCGCATGTTGCCCTTCTCAGAAACAAAGTAATATATACTTGGGGAAGCACTATCATCGGATCTCTGGGTATGTGAACAATATTTTTATTCTAGATTTGGTTGATGCCCATTTAATCGCCGTCTATTTTCTTGCTCTATTCCCCTCACGCAGCTGAGGGACCGCCACCGGCCCTTGCCAGCCCACAGTGGGGAAAAAATTACTTTTTTGAATCGAAATAACGTAGGGCTCACAAATATTGACCAATTTGGATAAAAAAAAAGAAAAAAAGCTGATAAGATGGCTAAGAGAGTTGTCCAGTCTGATTTTTAAATTAGGCAATTTTTTTAAAAATAAAAAATATGACGACAAAAATGGCTATTTTTTCTATGTGACTTTGGCTGTTTTTTCAAGAGATATTGCAAGAAATTCGGATAAAAACATTATAATGATGGAGAAACTTCTTCTTAAGATTATTATTGTTGATATTATAAACAAATGTATTAATCAAGCATTTTTCGACAGAAAAATTCGTTTCTTCTATGTCAATTTTTTAAATTAGAAACTTTATGATAATTTTAGCATAATTCATAATTAGTTAATAAATTTTATGATTTTTTTCAACAAATTTAATAAACAAATGCATTAATCAGGCCTTTGTCGAGAGAAAAATTCTTTTGTTTCGTTGTCAGAATTTTGAATTGGGATCTTCATAATAAATTCAGCAGCGTTTATGATTATTTGATAAAATGTATGATTTTTTTAAACAAATTTACCAAACTGACTAAGATTTAAAAAAATATATTTGACAAATATCCAAATATTGTACATATTTCTTAAATTTGTTTAAAGCATCATATAATTTAACATCTAAGTATAAGAGTTAATGAAATTATCACGAAGTGCCCAATTAAAAAGACTGACATAAAAAAAAACATTTTTTCTATCGATAGTTGCCCGAATAATGCATTTGTTTATTACATTTGAAAAAAAAACGAATTTTTCTATCGAAAAATGCCTATTTAATGCATTTGTTTACTAAATTTGTTTATAATATTAACAAGAATAATCTCAAGAAGAAATTTATCTATCATTATATTGTTTTTATCCAAATTTTTTGCAATATAATTTTAAAAAAACTTAAAATTATAGAAAATCGTAGAAAATATTCGTTTAACAAATAATTTGTTTATACATTTTTTCTTGGTTATTATGTAATATTGGATCAACTCTAACTAATGTGTTGCGTTCTTCTGAACCAAAAAAGTCATTTTTCCCTTACGGTGCAGCGGAGAACACTTATTGGTTGAATATGTGAAAGTCGAAAACATTGAAAATCGAATAAATCTTAAATTCGATTCATAAAAAATAAGTGAATTTCCTATTAATTAATGAGCGTGCTTTTTTTAATTGCAGTATAAAATTGAATAGCAGTTATTCTTTAATAATAAAAGTATCTTTATATTACTGTATTTAATTATTTTGTTGCAAATTGGTTAATTTTAATATAAAATTAATCTTATTGTTTGAAAATTCGTCTGCTTGCTTGTAAATTCAACAATTTGTTTAAAATTTGTTATCTCCGTTGATTGAAAAAATCTTTCTCAGTTGAAAATTCAACTCTTCTTTAAAAGACTTTTTTTTAATTCAACTATTTTTTTATTTAAAATAAAAACCTTTTTTGGTTGAAATATCAACTACTACATTTTTGTTCAGAATTCATCTTTTTTTGACAAAAATTTAATTAATTGGTTGAAAGTTAAACTCTTTTTTTAAAATGAATTTTTTGTTTCGTTTGTTTCTTTGTCAAAAAAAACAACAAATTTTCAGTGAAATAGCTCCTTTTTCAACCAAAAAGATCAATTTTCAATTAAAGTGATAAATTTTCAACCAAAAAAAAACTAATTTTAATTTTATTGATGGAATATTCAACTGAAATAGATATATTTTCTGTTAAAAAATTCATTTTCAGCAAAAAAAAATTACAAAATTTCAAAAAACTATTTTGTTGAAAAATGGTTGTTCTATTTTACTGAAAATTAATTTTTCTTGGGGCCTCAGCTGAGTGAGGGGAAAAAGTGACCTGGCGGTATTTTACATAAACTATGTTATCAGTTTAGGGGGGGG
>JAWWLR010000155.1:24932117-24945665 GCA_035041075.1 Acraspis erinacei | reverse complement strand
GTTGGAACTTTATTCTTTATAGTATTTTATAGGTTAAATTCGTATTTTTGGGTTAAAAATTTAATTTGTTGGCAGATAATTCATCTTTTTGGCTTCAAAATTAAATAATTTTGTTTTGAAATTTATGCGTTTTGTTCAAAAGTCGTCTTTTTTGGCAGAAAATCAATCTTCTTGGTCGAAAACTCATCTTTTGAGTTGAAAATTCATTTTTTCGGTTAAAAAACTGAGTTTATCTGAAAATTTAACTATTCCATGTTTGTTTACAACTTTTTACTGTATATTGGATCAGATGAAAATCAATTTTTTTGGTTTAAAGTTATATTTTTATCGGATTTTTTATCTACAAATTTAACTATTCCATTTTTTGTTGAAACTTTATCCTGTATATTGTATAAGGTAGAAAATTATTCTCGTTTATTAATAATTCATCTTTTACGATTTGAAAGACCACTGTTTTCTAAAACATTCGAATTTTTAAGTTAAAAACTTTACTGTTTTGTTGAAAATTCATATTTAATGGTAGAAAAGTTATCTTTGTCAATTGAAAATAAACTTTTTTGACGAAAATTGAACTGTCTTATGAAAAATTTGTCTTTTTCTCTTGGCAATTTAAATATTTGTTTGCAGTCTAATATTTTTTGTTTGAAAATTCGAACATTTATTTGAAAATCCATATTTGAATGCTGAACATTCAACTATTTTCTTAAAAATCTAATTATTTTTGGAAAATTTTACTATTTTTCTAAAGGCATCATTTTCGTTTGGAAATTCAACTATGATGTTCAAAATTCATCCTTTTAATTGAAAATTTATCTTTTATGGTAGAAAAATCATCCTTCTTGTTTCCAAATTTATCTTTATTCGTTGAATTTATCTTTTTTGTTACAAGTTCAACTGTCTTCGAAAAAATTTGTCTTTTTGGCTTGAAAATTTTTCTGTTTGGTTAAATCTTTCACCACTGTTTTTGAAAAAGTTGTCTTTTTGTGTCAAAACTCCGTCTCTTCAGGTAGAGAATCTTTTTTGGTTGAAAATTCCACTATTTTGTAGAAAATGCAATACATTTCGGTTTAAAATCTTAGAAATTTAAAATATTTCGTATTAAGTTAAATTTTTTGTCTCCTTTTGTTATATATCTTTCGAGGGAGAGAAGGATATAAAAAAGCCCAAAACTGGTAACATAGTTTATAAATAGCCCATAACTGGAAAAGATTGTTGCCGGCAAGCCTAAAAAAAAGTACCCTGAGTGCGCCAGGCCCCACCAGGTCTCGTCGACAGCTCTGATCATAAAAAATAAAAATGACAAGTTCCTATTTTCCAGCAGGATCAGGATCAGTAAGTTCCGTGTGTGATACTCCACAAGAAATTAATATTTTTCGTCGCATGAATATTGAAGTGATTAGTATTTCGAGTGGACATTGTCACACCTTAGCCCTTACAAATAATGGAATTTATGCTTGGGGAGGAAGTAAATTTGGTCAGGTGGGTCTTGGAATACTGACACAGTGTTCCAGTCCCCAATTAATCACTTCATTGGCCGACGAGATTCTCATTGATTGTGTAGCTGGTCAATATCATTCTGTAGCTCTAACATCGGATGGTAGAATTTTCACTTGGGGTTGGGGAGTTCATGGCCAATTGGGCCACGGTAATACCGAAAATGTGCGTCTACCTACTTTGGTCAGATCTTTGCTTGGTACCGCCATAAAGCATATCAGCGCAGGACACGCGCACACGATGGTACTCTCGGCAGATGGAGTCGTTTATGTGTTTGGTTGCAATAATGTCGGCCAATTAGGAATTACTAATTCTAGAAAATGTTTGATTCCTCAAAAAGTTCCTCTATTATCAGAGAAGATATCTCTGATTGCAACTAAATATTTTCATAATGTAAGTACCTGGTTGAACTCTAAACTCAGGGTGGCCACTGACCGGAAATTGCGCGGAAAAATCGGGCGTTTTTCAGATTTCTTTTTAATTTTGGGCGATAAAAGTATAATGTTAGCAAAGAGAGCCCTATATTCAGTAAAGGTCCCTAAATTACCCTAATTTTTTAAATCAAAAGATCAGATTAGTCACTTTTAATTCAAAAAATTAACTCATATGTTAATCATTCTTCATTTCAAATCTATATTTATTTTTCAATTCTCTTGAATTCTTTGAAACATTTCAGGGTATTTTTAAAGTTTCCGAGAAATTTATAATAGATGTCAATAATTTGAAGGAATTTTTCAACATTTTAGGGTATTTTTAAAACTTAATTAATTTGAAGTGATTTTAAAATATTTGAAATATTTTAGGATAAACTATTTTCTAGAGTTTCGGAAGATATGGAACGATTTTACAGGACGTATGAGGTTTTAAAATATTTAAAAAGATTTCACGTTATTTTATATGATTATCCAAATATTCTCAACGGATTTTAATACATTTTCCAGGATTTCAGAAAATATCTTCATAGGTTTTGACGATCAAAGAATTTGACATATTTTGAAGTATTCTTTTAAATTCCTTGGTATTTTCAAAAGGTTTAAAAATTTGCAAAAGAATTTAAAGCATTTAAAATATTTTAGAAAATTTTAAAAGATTAAAAAGATATTTTTTATTGA
Organism: Acraspis erinacei; assembly: GCA_035041075.1. Lineage (NCBI taxonomy): Eukaryota > Metazoa > Arthropoda > Insecta > Hymenoptera > Cynipidae > Acraspis > Acraspis erinacei. The sequence goes on along the minus strand of JAWWLR010000155.1, from coordinate 24,943,059 downwards.
TTTCAGGAATTTAATGTAATTTAAAAGGATTTGAAATATTTGAGAATATGGTAAAAACATTCCTAGGCATTTTCAAAGACTTTCCAAAGTTTCAAGGGCTTTTAAACGTTATCAAAGGATTCGAAATATTTTAGGAAGTTTTAAAAAATTGCCAGATATTTTGTATTTATTTGAATATTTTAAAGGCATTTCAAAGACTGAATTACTTTTGAGTACTTAAAAAATGCCAAGAGGGTTCTGATAATTTTTTTTGAAGATTTGAAGAGATTTTCAAATATTTTTTTGCAAATCATTTAAAATTCGCCCTGAATTCTTATTAATTTATCCTAAATTCTTTTAAATTCTTATGAGTTCTTCTAAATTCACTCAATGCTACTAAATTCAATTATTTTTTCCATATTTTAAAATTGTTTTCAATTCACTTGATTGCTTTTTCAATTAAGCTTGATTTTTATGAACTTCATCTAATTCTTCTCATTTTTTTTTAATCTCTCTGAATTCACTGAAAATTTATTATAATCCATCGATTTTTTTCGATTCTTAAAATTGTACCAGTTCATTTGAATTCTTTCGAATTTAACTTAAATTGTTTTTCAGCCATTAGCCACTTCTTCTTTTAGAAATTAGTTTTAATAAAGTATCTTTTTGTTGGAAATAAATATATTTAACTGCAAATTTAACTATTCAATTTTTGGTTACAAATTGATCGTTTTTAGTTTAAATTTAAACTATTTGTTTGAAGATGAACTTTTTGGTCGAAAATTCATATTTTTGGGTTAAAAACTACTGTTTTCTGTATATACCGCCTTTTTGCTATGAAAATAAAACTTTTTCCGTCTTTTTTAATTCTCTTCAATTCTCTTATTTGCTTTTTAAATTCAACTTGATTTCTTATGAATTTGATCTCTTATGGGTAAAAATTTTACTATTGGGTTGAAAATCTAATTATTTTGTTGAAAATTCAATTATTTTGTTAAGAAGTCTTCTATTTTGGTTGAAGATTCATCCTTTTTTGTTGAAAGTTCATTATTTTTAATTAAAAAGTCTAATATTATATTTATTTATCAGAATTTATCATTTTTGGTCGAAAATTTAACTATTCTATTGAACATTAGCCTTTTTGGATACAAAATTGGTCAATTTTTCTTAAAAATTTAATTATTTGGATGAATGTGAAACTATTTTGTTAAACAGTCATCTTTTTTGGTCAAAAATTCAACTGTTTTGTCTTTTCGTCTTCTTGGATAGAAAATTTGTCCTTTTGTTAGACAAGTTACCTTTTTTTTGTTGAAATATGAACCTTTATGGTTGAAAGTTAATTGTTTTTAATTGAAAATTTTACCATCATATTTTTTATACATAATTGATTTCTTTTGACTAGAAATTCTACTATTTGGCTAAAAATTGAATTTTATGGTTGAGAGTTAATTCTATTTATTTGAAAAGTCTACTTTTAGTTTATTTTCTAGATTTCATCTTTTGTATTTCCAAATTTTTCTTTGTGATTGAGAATTAAAATATTTTGGTGAAATTTCAAGTACTTTCTTAAAGATTAATCTTTTTTGGTTGTAAGGTAATTCTTTTGATGTTAAAAGTCTATTATTTTAAATCTGTTTCAGAATTGACTTCTTTTCGTAAAAAAATCTACTATTTATTTGAAAATTTAATTATTTGGTTGAAAATTCAAATATTTTCTGAAAACGCCATCCGTTTTGGTCGAAAATTTAACTGCTGCGTTGAAAATTTAATTATATTTCTAAAAATTTAACGGCCTTCTAAAAAATGTGTCTACTTGCTTGAAAATTCAACTACTATTTTGTTTTTTCTTGAAATCTTAGGAATATTGTACCTACATTATTGTTGTTTAAAAGAATTTATTCTCCAATTTTCTCTGTTTTGAGATTATTTAGGACTGTAAAGTCTGAAATCATTTTAAAATCACTTACATTTTATATTGTAGCTATTGCTCTCAAAATGTATGTGATTAACCAATCAGTATTAAATAATTAATATTATAAACGCTTAGCATGCAACCGGGCAAAATATAATTTAGACCGGGATGACCGGAAAATATCCTGGAATTTTTTTAAAGTTAAAGTGGCCGCCCTGATAACTGAAAATTAAGTATCAACCTGAATTGAAACGAAATATTATTTAATGTACTTAAAAATATTTTAGCTTGCTGTCACTAGTACAAATAAGCTCTACGTCTGGGGTATAAGCCCTCGTGAACTACAATTACAAAAGTTAAAAGTACCTGATTCCGAAAGTGGGGATGAAAATGGAAAGCCAAATTTGTCACCGTGCTCTTCTTCAGAAAATTGCGAAAAAGCGGAAAATATCTCTAAGATTGTAGAACAGGATGATTCTCCGAATAATTGTATAAATTCAACAAATAATCGCACTTCCGAGGAATCTGTCGATAATGACGATTTTCAAAAGCACAATGATATTCAAAAATCAAGCTCAAACCTATCCACCTGCCCATCTACCTTGAACGGGAAAATGTCCCGAACTTATTGGAAGCCTTCTGTAGTTGACACCAGCTTACTTAAAGGACAAGTCAAACAGGTTAATTTTTTATCTCAATTAATATTAATATAATATATAATAAAATATATATAATACATAATATAAATAAAAATATATAATTATAATATACATTAATATTTCGAAGGCATTTAGAAGTTTTAGGAAGTCTAAAATAGCTATCTAACATTTTATTGTTATTTTTATTTTCATCTGATTTATGAAATGAATTTTTACAAAATAGTAAAAGTAATGACTCTGTGTCGTATATTGTTTTTATAGGTAATGTTTTTCTAGGTAAATATTTTATTTTTATTATTATTACAAGGTAAAATTGCCGTGTTACGATTTTCCTTGCACCAGTTACAATTTGAAAGAGTAAAATTTAAAAATTCTAGAACAAGGTGTGTTTAGTGTTCAAACGAAGCATGTTAAATGATCAATTTAGCTATTTATTAAAAAATAAATAATGTTCTATTAATTTAAAGTAGATAATTCCTTGTAATTGTTATTCATAATTATTATTAACTCATTATTTAATTACTCTAAATTATTTTTTATTTAATGATTACAGGCCTCGAACTCAATTAAGAATCCATTTATTTGTTACATTTTTTAAATTAAAATTGAATTACTTTGTGGAAAGTTTAACAATTTTCTTAACATACTTCTTGGTTGTAAGTTCAACTATTTTGTAAAAAATTGGTCTTTTTGGATTAAAAATTCACTACTTTTGTCGAAAATTAAATATTTCTTTGACATATAACTGTTTTATTCCAAATTTATATTTTTGGGTGGAAATTCAATTATTTTGATAAAGATTAAACTAATTATTTGAAATATTAACTATTTGGTAGAATATTAATGTTTTGCTTGAAAATGCAACAATTTGAATACAATTTTTTTTCTTTCTCAAATACAAATGTTTTTGGGTTGAAAATTAATCTCTTTCTGCAGAAATGTCACCTTTTTTGATTAAAATGCAACTGCCTGGATAAAAATGAATCCGTTTTGATTGAAAATTAACTTTTTTGTTGGAAATTCAACTGTTTTGAGGAAAATTTAACTATCTGGTTGAAAATAAATCTTTTTTAGTTGAATATTCAAGTATTTTGGTTAAGTTTTTTTTCTGTTAAATACAAATGTTTTTTTATCTTCATTACAAATATTTTGTTGTTAGAAAATTAACTATTACATTTTGCGTTAACTATTCATCTTTTAGGTTGAAAATTCCACTATTTGGTTCAAAGTTAAATTCCTTTTTAAAAGTTAATTTTTTTGGTTTGAAGATTCGTAATTTTAGTTGAAAATTCATTTTTTTACAAAGAATTAATTTTTGGATCTGAAACTTTAATTATTTTCTTGAGAATTTAACTGATTGGTTGAAAATTAATTTTTGCGCTAAAAATAAATATTCTATGGTTGAAAATTCAACTGCCTTGTAGAAAACTTGTCTTTTTCACTTGAACATTTTACTATTTGGTACATAATTAAACTAGTTTTTAGAAAGTTCATTTTTATACTGAAAATTAATTCTTTTAAATGACAATTTAATTACACCATTTTTGGTTAAAAATTGATGTTTTTAGCTTAAAAATGCCACTATTTAGTTTAAAAACTTTAGAAACTAGGATCACATCCATTCCAAATTTATATCATTTGTTGAAAATTCGTATTTTTGGTAGAAAAGTAATCTTTTCGGATGAAAATTTAACTATTTGGTTAAAAATTGATGTCTTTTGTTAAAAACTCGCCTTTTTCTTATAAAAAATCAGTTTTGTATGTTAAAAATTCGTTAAAATTCAATCCATTGGTAAACATTTATATTCTGGTGTTGATGATTAAACTATTTTGTGTAAAATTCTTTTGTTTATAAAAAATGAGTAATCTTAGATGTTAAGTTAACTGAACCCACTTTGGTTAATAATAATTTATCTGTTGTTCAGAAATTCCACTATTTAGTTTAAAAAAACTAGAAACTAACATCATATGCATTGTTCAAAGTATTCAGTGAAACATGTATGGGATTTGTTTACATTTTTTTTCTAGAGAAGTAATCTTCTCGGTAGAAAATTGAACTAGTTGCTTACAAATTTCTGTATTTTGTTAAAAATTCGTCTTTTTTAGTAGAAAATGAATATTGTGTGATGAGAGTTGGTCATATAAATTTCAAATTGTTTAGCATAATTCAACTTTATAGAAGCATAATATAAAAACAATGTCTTTTTTTTATTATGACAATGACAATGGTTTTTTGTCGACATGATATGATACTTATTAATGATATATTTATTATTTTTTAAATTTCAATCTTATATTATAGTTTTAAAATCGAAATTCTGAAACAGTTTAATTTTTTAGGCCTTGAAACTAAAGTTTTATTTCAAAATCTTTAATTCAAAAATATTTGATATTAAATTTCTTAATTTTTTGAGAGTTTAAATTTCAAATTTCAAAATTTTACAGTTTCAAACTCATATTTTGACAATGTTAGGGTAATTTCCATATTCAATCTTTCAAAATTGCACAATTTCATATTGAAAGTTTTGATAGTCAGTTGTAAATTTAATAATTTTCGATTTAAATATTAAAAATTGTCTGCTTTTTTAAATTCTTCGAAATCCTAGAATCAAGTCAGACTAAACAAGTTTTATTAGAATTTATAACTTACAAAAAATAATTATTTTATTAAAAGTTTTTGTAATTGAATATTTTCTTATTGTCGCTTCTTACCCATTAAAAAATGGGTAAATTTTATTTGATCATGGCCTATTTTTTCAGACAAAACATTCGCTAAAAATTTACTGTTTACAAATTACAAAATAAGTAAATAATCTTCCAATATACTTATTTCTTTAAAAAATATTTTCTTTAAAAATTCATTTTTTAACGATTTCAGCCATAGAAAATATTAATTTCAAAATAAGAAACAGTAGAATTGTAAAGAATATTTTCAAACAAAAATAAACCACCCATTATTAAAACTTAACTATTTTTCTTAAATTAATTTAAAAAATTAATAGTAAAAAACAAATTTGCAAAAAACATCAACTTAATTTTTTCTGTACCTTACAATTTTTCCATTAAAGATAATAATTTTTATTTAAAATTACATCCTCAGTAATCTTATTTGGATTTTTCACATCATAGAAAAACTATTTTTTTTACATCTGTTTTTTGGCACAGCAGCTAATTTAAAGGATTTTTCACTAAAGGATTTTGAATTAAATTCCTTCAGAATAAATTAGAAAAATAATTATAATTTATAATTTCTCAAATTCAGGCCCAAAAATGAGACGATTGTAGAACTGAGAGAATTTGAGAGATTTCAGAGCATTCAGGTAATTCAAGGAATTCAGAAAATTTAATGAATTTTGTTAATTCAGAACATAAAAAGAATTTAGCAAATTTAGAATATTCCATGTTTTTGGTGATTTTAATGAACTAAACAATTTCAGAAATTTTAAGGAATTTAGGCAATCTGCCAAATTTGCATTGATTTAAATATAAAACTCTTAATTTTGAAGAAAGAAATTCAATGTTTATCTTTTTATATAACAAACTTCTTGAAATTAAAAACTCTAATTGCAATAGATTCTAACAATTGGTTGATAGTAAAACTTTAAATATATTTATTAAAAAAATATTATTTTCCAATTATTAATTTCATTTGGTTCTACGATATCAAAGAACGGATAGTATTTTAAAGAGTTCTTTGCATTTTGAATTGAATTCAACAAAATAATTCAATTTTAAACCCAAAAGATGAATTTTCTACCAAAAAAGAAAAAATTTTAATAAAATATATAAATTTTCATCTAGAAAAGATAAATTTATGAACTAAAAGTAGAATAGTTCAATTTGCAGTGAGAAAAAGTCATTAATTTTTAATTAAAAATACAAATTTTCAAGCAAAAACGGAAAAGTTACATCTTCTTAAAAAAAATTAATTTGTAACTAAAAAGAAACGAATTTTTAACTAAATTTTTTTTTCAAACAAAGAAAGGAATTCCTAACAAAAAATAAAATCGTACAATTTTTTACAAAATGGAACATTTTGGAACGAAAAATATTACTTTTCTATCAAAAAAGGTCAATTTTCCACAAAAAATTGAATCATTAAAGTGAATTTTCAATTCAAATGATTAATCTTCAACTAAAAAAATTTAATTTTTAACTATAATGATTTTTTTACCAAAAATGAAATACTTAAATTTTCAGTTAGTAAAATAAATTTTCAACCAAAAAAGAAACGAATTTTCCACAAAATAGTTAAATTTTCATCTGCAACAGATACATTTTCAACTAAAAATAGAATGGTTACATTTTTAGTAAAAACCTTAATTTTTCAATAAAATGGAACTAAAATTTCAATGGAATATTATAATTTTCAGCCAAGCAGACTAAATGTCTAACAACAAATATAAATTTTTGACCAAAAATAGAACAGTTAAATTTTTAGTTTAAAAAAACTAATTCTAAATAAGAAAAAAGTAATTAAAAAAAAATTTGAACCATAAGATGAATTTTCTACCAAAATAGACGATTTTTTAACGAAGTATATACCACAAATTGGAATTTTCAATAAAATACAGGAATTCTTAACCAAATATTTGAACTTCCAATTAAAGAAAATAAATTTTGACCCAAATATGTACGAGTTAAATTTTCAGTTAAATCAATTAATTTTAAACAAAATAACTAAATTTCTAAACACAAAAGAAAGGTTTGGTCAACTAAAATTATGAATCTTCAACCAAATAAATGAGTTTTTGAGAAAGTATTTCCATTTCCAACTAATTAGTCTAAGTTTCAACCAAAAAGGATGAATTCTCCACGGAAAACATGATATTTGATATTTAAATCAAAAAGGAATTTAATTTAATACCAAAAATGGTTAAATTCATCCAAAAAAGATTAATTTTCAAATAAATAGTTAGAATCCTCAATCAGAAAGAGAATAATTTCCAATAAAGTAGTTGCGATTTTTAACCATAATAATACAATTAAATTCAACTTTAGTTTTTCGAACATTCCCTAACTCTATTATGTTTTACCTGACATTCCCTGACTTTATAGAATTACCTGATCTGTCGAAACTCTGTAATTTAAAAAAAGTATATGGTTATTTCGCTCTAGAATGTTTTTGTAAAAATATATGTAGTAATTATGATAAATATATGTTTAACAATAAATGTTTTAAATTCTCAAAAACAAAAAAGAGGATAGAAAATTGTGAAGGCAACCAACCAAACCGGCTTCTTTCTTTTTTTATTATTTTATTTTATTTTTATAATTTTGTATTATTTTGTATTTTTTTTTTATTTGACAGAAGGAAGGGGATTTGGTTGATTGCCTTCTCATTTTTCTTTCCTCTTTTTTGTTTTTGTCTAAAGCGAGAAGTTCTTTTTCTTTTCTTTTTTAGGGAAAAAGAGGAATTTTTTGTTCAGATTTCAATGGGAACATTTTATGTTGAGGATTCTAACTATTTTGTTGAAAATTAATCCTTTTGGATGAATTTAACCACTTTTGGTATTAAATTAAATTCCTTTTTAGTTGAAATATCAAATATCATGTTCTTCGTTGAGAATGCATCCTTTTTGGTTGAAACTTAGACTACTTAGTTGGAAGTGGAAATGCTTTGTCAAAAATTTATTTATTTAGTTGATGATTTATAATTATAGTTGAAAAACCCTTTCTTTTTTGTTTAAAACTTGATTATTTTGTTGAGAATTAATTGATTTAACTGAAAATTTAACTCGTACATATTTGGGTCAAAATTTATTTTCTTTAATTGGAAATTCAAATATTTGGTTAAAAATTACTGTATTTTATTGAAAATTCATATTTGTGGTATGTACTTTATTAAACATTCGTCTATTTTGGTTGAAAATTCATCTTATTCTTATAATTTAGAATTAGAATTGTTTAGAATTGTTTTTTTTTAAATTAAAATTTAACTGTTCTATTTTTTCTTAAAAATTTGTATTTGTTGTTAGACATTTAATCTGCTTGGCTGAAAATTATAATATTCAATTGAAAATTTAAGTTTTTTTACTAAAACTTTCACCATTCTATTTTTAGTTGAAAATTTATCTGTTGGAGATGAAAATTAAACTATTTGTTGAAAATTCCTATTTTTGGTAGAAGAGTACTCTCATTAGTTGAAACTTCATCTTTTTCGTTAAAAATTAATTTCTGCGGTTGAAAATTTAACTATTTTGTGAAAAATTCGTTTCTTTTTTGGTTTAAAATTTATTTCAATAACTGAAAATCTAAGTATTTTATTTTCGGTAAAAAAATTTCGTTTTAGTTAAAAATTCATTTTTTTAGTTGAAGATTAATCATTTTAGTTGAAAATTTACTTTAACGACTCAATTTTTTGTGGAAAATTGACCTTTTTTGATAGAAAAGTAATCGTTTTTGTTAAAAAATGTTCTATTTTGTAAAAAAAAATGGTACGGTTCTATTTTTGTTGTTGTTAGGAATTCATTTCTTTGGCTGAAAAAAAATATTTAGTTAAAAATTCGTTTTTTTTAGAAAATTTTATCTTTTGGTTTGAAAATTCCACCATTTGATCAAAACTTCAATTTTTTTTAAACGAAGATGTAACTATTCCATTTTTGCTTGAAAATTTATATTTTTAGTTAAAAATTAATTACTTTTTCTAACTGCAAATTGAACTATTCTACTTTTAGTTTGTAAATTTATCTTTTCTAGTTGAAAATTTATATATTTTATTAAAACTGTATCTTTTTTGGTAGAAAATTCATCTTTTGGGTTTAAAATTGAATTATTTTGTTGAGAATTCATTTTTATTGTTAAAAATTAATTATTTTAACTGAAAATTTAATTCTTCTCTTATTGGTTAAAAAATTATTTGTGTGATGGAAAAAAAAACTATTTTGTTGAAAATTCTTCTGTTTTGATTTGATTACTTTTACTTCTTTTACAATTTAAATTAAGCACCATTTCCACTTTATTTCCAATTTAAAGCGATAAATTTTCCCGTGGAATTTAAATAATGTAATAATTATTAATAAATATAGAAAATACGATTATTTAAATCCAATTCAAAATGCAAAAAACTCTTTAAAATACTATCCGTTTTTTGATATCGCACAACAAAATGAAATCAATAATTGGAAAATAATATTTTTTAAATAAATATATTTAAAAATTCTTTTTTTGTTCTTAATTACCAAAATTTTTAAAATTTTCTGAATTCCTTGAATTACCTTAATGCTCTGAAATCTCTCAAATTCGATGAATTTCTTAAAATATTTGAATTCCTTGAATATCCCGAATACCTCGAATGTCCGGAATTGTTTCAATTTCTTGAATATTCTCGAAATTCTCTGAATTTCCTGAATATTCTGAATTCTTTTAATGCTCTGAATTACAAAAATTCTTTGAATTTATTTTGAAACATTTTCAAATAAGTAATAATTTAATTTTCAATGCCTAGTTATAAAATCGTCTCATTTTTTTGGCCTGAATTTGAGAAATTATAAATTATAATTATTTTTCTAATTTATTCTGAAGGCATTTAATTAAAAAAATGTTTTCTGTGATTTTAAGAATCCAAATAATATTACTGAGGATATAATTTCAAATAAAAAATATTATCTTTAATGGAAAAATGGTAAGTTACAAAAAAAATTAATTTGATTTTTTTTGCAAATGTGTTTTTTACTATTATCTTTTTTATTAATTTAAGAAAAATAATAAATAATAATGGGTGGCTTATTTTGTGGCGAAAATATTCTCTGCAATTCTACTGTTCCCCATTTTGAAAGTAATATTTTCTATGGCTGAAATCGTTAAAAAATGAATTTTTAAAGAAAACATTTTTTAAAGAAATAAGTAATATTGAAAGATTGTTTACTTATTTTGAAATTTGCAAACAGCAAATTTTTAGCAAATGTTTTTTCCCTAACTTTAGTTTATTTCGAAGAATTTAAAGAAGCAGACAATTTTTAATAATTAAATCTAATATTATTAAATTTACAACTGACATCAAGACTTTCAATATGAAATTTTGCAATTTTTAAAGATTTAATATTGAAATTGCTCTAAAATTGTCAAAATTTCACGTTAATTAGGATTTTAAATTTGATTTTAATCTCATTTAAATTTCTTCAACTAACTTTTTTTCTTATAGTTGTCAACCGGCTGGAATCACTCGGCATTATTGACGAAAGATGGCACAGTTTATATTTGGGGGAGAAATTCGTGTGGACAATTAGGCAATAATGATCGAGGCGAAATTGTTCGTCCCACTCCTCTAAATTATAATCCCGTATTATCATTGTCGCACCTTCCGCCGAAAAATGTCCGTTCTAGGTCGGTCGAGAAGGAGAACGGTTTAAATATGACTAATCAAACTAGGAATTATAGATTGAATAATGTC
>JAWWLR010000155.1:24874795-24887559 GCA_035041075.1 Acraspis erinacei | reverse complement strand
GCATCAAATTCCTTCAGGTTCACCAGGTCCAGTCTGTGGGTGTGGAAATTCTTTGAATTTTGTAGGCCTGTGTTATCAAGCAAGTAGTATTCAATTAAAGACATACGAATTTTCAACAAGATTATTCAATTTCAAACACAAAAGGAGGAAATATCTGCAAAACGATTGTATTTTTAGCCGAAAAATATGATATTTAAAAAAAAGTTAATTTTCCACTACAAATTTAAATGTTCATAAAAATAGTCAAATTCAAGCCAAAAATATAATTTTTCAAAAAAAAGTTAATTTTCAAACGAATCGCTTAATTTTATACCAAATGTTTTTATCCTCAACTAAACCAGATTAATTTAGAACAAAACAGTTGCATTTTTAATCGAAAAGTATTAATTTTAACTGATGAGAATAATTTTTTTCAATTAGAAAAGATCAATTTTAAGTGAAAAATATCAATTTCCAACCAAGAATGGAATAGTTACATTATCATTTGAAAAAATTAATTCTTAACAACAATGAGACTGTGAATTTTTTACGAGTTAGTTAAATTTTCAACAACAACAAAATTATTTTTCTATAAAGAAAATAAATATTTGAACAAAAAACACAAAGTTTTCAACAAATGACATTAATTTTCAACAAAATTGTTGAATTTTACAGCCAAAAGGATAAATTATTTACAAAACGTTTAAATTTTCTACCGAAAGATATGATTACCCAACAAGATTAATTTAGACTCAAACATCTTCTTTTTTAATCAAAAGGAATGAATTTCCAACCCAAAAGATTGATTTTCTACATAAAAAGGTGAATTTAAACAAAAATACGTGAGCTTTCAACTAGAAAAGATAAATTTTGAATAAAAAATATCAATTTTAAACAAAAACTTGAATATTTACATTGTTAGCTAATGCTTTTGGCTAATTTAGTTTTGTATCCAAAATTTTTGACTCCGTTTTTTTTCTTTAAAATGAAAACTAATTTTGTTCTGTGTATAATTTTCTTGATTGGTACTTTGAGAAAAAACATGTTTTTATAAGTTGGACTTACCCCTTATCATCTATTAGGCTTAGAGAATCATTCTTCTTGTTGAAAGCGAAACAATTCTTGACTCTGATTCCATGCATTCCTGTAACATAAGTGAAAGAGTATTGTATACTCTTAACATAAAATAACTCTCTAAAAGAATTATACACAAATTGTTCAGTGCTATATAATAATCAGAGATTAGAGGGAAATAACAGCTTTTATTTATAATACTTCCAAACAATACACTATTATATGATTTATGTTAATTATAGCAACTACAGTTAGAATTCTCAATTATTTATTTAGCATATAAAAATAAATATATAACATTAATAAGCATTTTCATTTTCATGTGTGAATATTTATAGAAAACTGGAAGAGTGTATGGGATTCCAAAGCGCTACTGGTTTAAGGACTAAAAGAAAAAAGTGAATCCTGTATGTTACGGTTGAAGCTATATAAGGATCGTGGACATGTAAATATTTTATACTGAATGCTAAGGTAAGGTCATAAATATCTTTTATATGAGAGTGTGCAATACAAAAATTTAATTTACCATCCGGTCGTGAGATCTCTGCTTGCAGAGTGTAATTCTGACTGATATAGGCAGTCGAAATTCGGTGAGTTCCATCCAGAAGTCGTAAAGATACCAACGACGTCTCGTTTCTGTATAAAAAATCATTATCTGATTTGATTACATTCAGAGAATTTTGCACCATCGAATGGGGTAATTTCGGACATGGGGGGTGAATTCAGACATTTCTAAATGGATAGATTAAATTACTTAAGAGGGTTTTAACTAGTTTCTAGAACCAGTTAATGCTTCATTCAGGCTTTAACTGGTTCCAGATATTGGTTAAAATTGCCTGAAGTGATTTTAACTATCAATTTGGGAATGTCCGACTTTAACCCACATGTCGGAAATTACACTGTTTGACGGGATATTTAACTAATAATTTTTTTTATTTTTTATGTTAAGGCTTTACAAGTCTTAGTATATATATGAAAATATCTTCAAGAATATAGTTATTAAATATTATTCCTAGATCAAATTTGAGGTTGATAACAGAGTTTTTTTTCATCAAACACTTTTGCTTAATTCGCATCTCATTTAGTTAAAAATACTAGTATTTGGATAGTTCTCGAAAATAATCCTATTTTGTTAAACAGTCATATTTTTTGTGAGAAATTCAGCTACGTAGTTGACAGTCAAAGGATTTTGTTAAAAATTCATTTAAACTCTTTCGTTCAAAATTAACTTCTTTGCTTGAAGATTCATCATTTTAGTTGATAAATAATCTCCTTTGTCGAATTGGGTTGAAAACTCGTTTTTTTTGCTTGAGAATTAATTTTTTTTTTAACCAACTAGTTGAATCTTTAACTAAAAAAGATGAATTTTTAGAATTTATATACGACTTTTGATAAGAAAAAGTTACTTTTCTACCAAAAATTTAAATTTTCATAAAAATAGTTTAATTTTGAACAAAAAAGTTGATTGTCAAATGAATATCTTACTTTTATACTAAATTGTTAAATCTTCAGCTATATCAGATTATTTTAGACCTACACAGTGTCCTTTTTAATCAAGAAGATTAATTTTCCACCAAAAAAGACCATTTTTTAAATAAAATATATGAATTTTCAACTGGAAATGATCAATTTTCAATAGAAATATAATGTTTTCATTGTTAGATAAAAAAATTAATTTTCAATTAAAGCAATACGAATTTTCAACAAAATAATTACATTTTCAACAAAAGAGATGAATTTTCAACTAAACTGATGACTTTTAGTTCAAAAGTCTACTATTATATTTTTGGCTCGGGATTCATCTCTTTTGGTTAAAAATTCTACTCTTTGGTAGAAAATACAACTATTTTTGAAACATTCATCTTTTTTAGTACGGAATTTAGCTACGTAGCTGCAAACTGTTCAGTTCAGTTCCCAAACAATAAATATGAATTTCTAACGGATAATGTAATATTTCTTATTTCACCCAAACAAGATTTAAATTGCAGATCGAAAGAAACAGAGATAAATTTTCAACCAAGAAAGAAGACTTTTCGCCCAAAAAATATGACTCAACAAGATAGTTGAATTTTAAACCAGCAAAGATATGAATTTTCAACCAGTTCGAAAATTAATTTTCAACAAAAGATGACCAATTTTCTATCAGTTAAAATTGAACGAAAAAGAGGAAGTTTTAACAAAAAAATAGTTGAAACCTCAACCAAAAAAATGAATGTTTAAAAAAGGAGATTGATTTTCCTCCTATAAAGATGAATTTTCAACAAAAACTACATGAATCTTAAAAAAACAGTTGAATTTTCCACCCATCATTATGAATTTAAAAAAAAATTAATTTTCTACTATTTAGTTAATTTTTAAAATAAATAGTATTATTTAAAAACCAAATAGTTTAATTTTTAAATAAATATTTAAATTTTCTACCAAAATAGTTAACATTTAACCAAACAATTGAATTTTTAACCGGAAAAGATTAATCCTTAACACAAAAAAAGTTAATCTTCAAAATCTGAACGTTCTCAACGAAACTTATAATACTTGTTATTTCAACGACAAAATATTTTTATTTGAAATGAAAAACAGATTGTAACAACAGTTGCATTTTTAACCGAAAGGGATGAGTTTTTAAAAAATAAAATTCGTTTTCTACTAAAATAGATAAAATTTCAACTAAATACTTGAATTTTGAAAGATTTTCAATTTTTGTAATGACAAAAAGAATAATTTAAAATCAAAAAAAGAGTAGTTAAATTCACAGTAAAAAGAATGAACTCTCAACCAATAAAATCGAATTTTCAACAAACTAAAAAAAATTTTATTTTTAAAAAAGTATTTAAACTTTCAACCAGGTAGTAGAATTTTCAAACGAAAAAATGAATTCTAAACGAAAAGTGTAATTCTTGATATTTTAGGTATGAAAGATTTTAATTTAAATCAAAAAGAGGTGAATTAAATGAAGAAAATGAATTTTAAACAAAATAATAGAATTATGAACCAAAGAGATGAATTTTAAACGAGAAAGCTATGCATTTTTAAATAACAGAAGATTAGGTTTCTATAAAAAAACACAAATTTTCAAATTACAAGCTTACTTTTTAACCAAGTAGTTCAATTTTTAACTTAAAAAGATTAATTCCGAATTAGAAATGTAATAGTCAAATCTTCAGTTCAAACAGAAATAATAATTTTGAACCAAAGATAGTTTAGTCCTACAAGAATGAATGATTTGGTTCTATTAATTCAGTTCAAATTTAATTGAAAAATCGAGTAAAAGGTTCAAAATTCAAAAGCGCGCAACCCTCACTTTTTTTGAAATGCTTTTTTTACGAAAAAAATTCTTTAGGAATAAGCCCTTATTTTGGTATATATAACAAAATTTTAGTTGCTTGCGAAATATTTTTTTATAAATATTCAATAAATAAAATTCCCACTGCTCAAATGAAAAAATGGTTTTCGACGTGACCCCCTCCCCCTCCCCTCAACTTCTTAACGCAGTTTATGGACGACCCATAAGAGAGTCGCACTTTTTCGGCCAAATTCGTTTTCAGCATGTAAAAATACATAAAATATGCGGGTTTGAAAAAAATCGAAGCGGATCTACATTTTCTGCGGTTTTAGCGGTATTTTCTTGAAGTACGTATCCTTGTTAGTATTCAGGATATAAAATTTCAAATATGCTCAGAATTCGGGATTTCCTGAGACTCAGTGAGTAGAAACATAAAACTAGCGTTTCTATTCGCGGTATACCTTAGCTGTTTACCTAGAGGTTTACGCATCGATAACCTGCGTAGACATAAAAAGATGATTCGCCGTATTTCTATGAATCCGCGGATGAGGTTCCGCTGCATGGTGATATGCTATTCGTAAGAGTCTCGGATCACGAGACGCTTTAAGGTTTTTTTTTAAGTTGGAAGCTATCCGATATTGCGGTTGAAAACTGTATCGTATATCATCAAGCACAAATGAAGGGTTGGTATTTATAAAGATACACTCAAAATTTTCGAAATTTTTTAGTTGTGATCGAAATGAATTCTACTTTCTTATGAATGATTTTATTCAAAGATGAAGAGTATGAAAAGAATCACAATTTTACAATTAAATTCAAAGTTTAAATCAAGTGTTTTAATCAAGTTTCAATCAAGTTTAAATCTCCTAGATAATTAAATTCAAAATTAAATTCAAAGAAGAAGAGTATGAAAAGAATCACAATTTTACAATTAAATTTTCAAATCACCTCCTTTTCGGCTCGATTATAAGAGAAATTCGTAACGTCTTATCAGACTAGATACAGCTATGAATTAATATTTTTTTAATCAATTTTTTTTTAAAAGATCTGCTTCGCTCCGCTGGGAATCGAGCCATAGAACTTCCGATTGCCGGTCGGGTGCTTTTCCCTTAAGCTACTAGATAGATCAAAAGAACCATCCTTTTTCAGAAATACACAATTTCAGATATAAAGTTAAAATTTTCATATTTAATCATTTATTTTAAACAAAAAATGTCTTTTCTACTATAAAAAATGGCTTTTTAATAAAATACTTTAATTTTGCATCTAAAAAGATAAATTTTCAACAAAAAAGTGTGATAGTTTATATATCATTCACAACGATGAAATTTATACAAAAAAATTATTTTATAACAAAAAGACGAATTTTCAACAAAGATTATTCACTCAAGAAGGAAATAAAAGTTTACCTAAATTGTTTGACGGTCAAGCCAAAAGACAAATTTTCTCTACAAAAATTGAATTTTTAAACAGAAAATATGACTTTACAGCAAAAAATTAATTTTAAACTTAACGGATGCATTTTTACCCAACAAAAAGAAAATTTGAAACCAAGAAAACTAGTTTTTTTTACCAAAAAGGAGATTTTACAACTAAAAAGATCAGTCTTAGAAGAAAAGAAAAGTTACATAATCAGTTAAAAGATTAATTTTATACAAAAAAAATGTTTTTCCACTAAACAGTTAAAATGAAAAACAAAGACATAAACCTTCAATCAGGAAAATAAGTTTTTAACAATGTAGTTTTACTTTAAACGAAGTAGTTGATTTTTTAATTAAAAAAGATTAATTTTCAACAAAATAGTTAAACTTTCAAGTAAAGAGATGAAGTTTCAACTAAAAATATAAATCTTCAGTAAAAAAAAGATTTCTTAACAAAGTGATTCAAACAAATATTGCAAACAAAATAGTTGAATACTGAAGCAAAAAATAATATTTTTTAACCAAAAATTAGTATTTACATTTAAAAAAAGAGATTTTACTAAAACAGATGAATTTTCAAATCAAAAAAAGAAATGTTTTGGTTATCCACCAAATAATAAAATTTATAACTAAAAAGATAACCTTCCCCTTGAGTTATTATGAAATTTAAGTACGGTCCCTACGTAAAAAATGAGTTGGCCTCATTTGAAAGAATTCTTAAAATATTCATAAGGAAATTCTGCAGATTGGAACAAATCATAAGTTTAGTGTCTATTTAAAAACTTTATTTAAGATCGAAATGAAATCTACTTTCTTATGAATAATTTTATGCAAAGAGGCCAGAGCATAAAAAGACTCACAATTTTAAATTTAGATTTCCGAATCATCTCCTTTTCGGCTCATTAGAGACAGATACGTAACAAAGGAAAAAAGAAGGAGAAAAAAGAAAAGTAGACAATGAAATTGTTAAAAAAATAGTTGAAACAAAATCGGACTAAGATTTCAAAAAAAAATAACAAACATATTCGTAGTCAGGGGATTTTTTTATTTAAAAGAAGATACCTATAGGAACTCTTGGTGCATATAGAAGTGTTAGTGGCGACTGCATTTGAATAAAAAATATAGATTGAAGTTGATTCTGAACCAATCTATTTAGATTATTACATGTTCCTAATAGGAAAAGAAACTAATCAAAAATTTATGCATTTATAAGATTGTTAATATTTAAAACATTCTTTACAGCAAATATTGAAATTGAGTTAAAATTTGTTTGCTTAAACTAAAAGAACTCTTAAAATATTCCTGAGAAAATCCTGCAGATTGGAACAAATCCTAAGAACATATAGCGTCTACTAAAAAATTGTATTTAAGATAGAAATAAAATCTACTTTGTTATGAATTATTTTTTGCAAAGAAATTGAAGCATAACAAGACTCACAATTTTAAAATTAGGTTTTCAAATCACCTCCTTTTCGGCTCATTAGAGACACATGAAAAAAGAGGGAGAAAAAAGAAACATATATGAGGAGCAATATTCTCTTTGAATAATATTAGAAAGTTGCTGGTTTTTCTGAAATTTTTAACATTTTGTTTACTTTTCATGCAGAGTGCGGTAATAATTAATAAATTTTAACAAACATAATTTTTTAAATAAATTATAATTGTTTAGGAGTATCTTCTCCTCTAGTAATGCTACATATTGTACAATTATAAGGATGAGTTGTTCTAAAATAAAATGTTTCATTTTTTGTCAACTTTTAACCAACCAAATTGTTTAAGACATTTATTCTTATTTATAAATATCTTTTCTCAGGTAATTGCTAGAAAGTTGCGGTTTTTTCTGCAATTTTTAGTTTTGATTTGACTCCATATTTATCTCGATATTTATCAACAAATAATAAGTAAACAATCTCTTTCTTTTTAAATATATATATTTTTTTAAATAAAACAGATATTTACAATATTCTTCAAATTTTCTATATGGATCATATGAAATGTAAATTTTCATCTGAAGTAACTGAGTGCCTCTTTGTTAAAATTATTATTTGTTCCTAACTGAGAATAACGAATCTGAAAATTTCGTAAAAACCTGCAACTTGCTAGCATTACTCTAAGAGAAGATAGTTATAAGCAATGATAAATTATTTAAACATTTATTTAGAAGATTTTGAATTTTGTTGGTTTACTGGTTCAATACAACTGAACATCTTCTAATTAATTTTTACCTGTTTAGCATTAATCAACATAGGCAAATTTAAACGATTATGTTTCTTAACTTGCATTGATTATTATTTCACTAAGTAAGTGAAAGTAAGTAAAAATGTGATAAAAGTGGAAAATTTTAGAAAAAGCCGCAATTTTCCAGCATTGATATAAGAAACTATAGTTATAAACAATAATAATTTGTGTATACAATTATCTTTGTTCAATTCCATTAACTCTCAGCTCACTCTAGCTGAAAAGTGGCCAAAAACTCGAATATTTAAAAAAAACTGCAACTTTCTAGGATTATTTAAAGAGAATATTATTAAATGTAATAATACATAAATGTTTCAGCAATTATCCCTGTTAACTTAAATTATTATTACCTCACTATAGTTGAAATGTGGACAGAAAGTCGAAAATTTGAGATAAAACGGCAACTTCCTTGCATATATTCTAAGAGAATATTATTATAAAGAATAAAAAATTGTTTAAATAATATTTGTTGTCAACTTTAAATAATTATTAAGTCATTCTAATTATAAAGTTAAAAAGAAGTTGAAACATTCGGGAAAAATCGCGACTTTCTAACTCTATTCTAAGAGAAAATTGCTAAAAACAATAATAAATTGTTGGAAAAATTGATTTAAGCCTTTAATTATCAGTAGAAAGTATTATATTATTTTTTAGTAACAATTTGTATCTAAAAAGCTACAAAAATTCAAGATATCGCAAAATTCAATTTCTCACTAATGGGGTTTCGATGGGATCATATAAAACAAAATTATACGATTCTGAAATTATTAAAAAATAATGTATGTTTTTCTTATGGGAAATAGTGTTAAACTTCATGGGGCTTGTGGAACCCCTAAATATAATCTTTTCCGAAAAAAGGAATTTATTTTTTTATGGATTCGAAGAAATTTGGGGCCGATATCTAGGGAATTCGAAGAAAATGTTCGATCCCTCTACCATACCGATTCTCATGGAAAATTGTCTTTCTTGGCCTGTTGTCGGAGGTTTCAACGAACGATACTTCTCAGAATCTCAATCACCCAGTATAACCAGGTTCAGTGAAAGTATTTTTGGCGGTAGATTCCACTTCGAGGTTATATATTTTTGTATGGGAGAGTAAACGCGTGTGGCGTGTCGACGTTCCGAGGTAACACCGTGACCTGACAATCACGTCATAATCACGGAATGAAAATTATGCAAAACATCATTAGTGACATTTATCTTACGTCACGCAGGAAACATGTTCTTTAGAGAAGGAGCACCATTTATAATATTGCGATCCGTAATGCGTTCTCTGATGACCAGATCATATTTAAATGAATTTTCATTGTTGCTTTGTATATTTTCACGCAGTTTCTCAGGGCGCAGGGCGAGAGACGGTTGCGACTCTCGCCTCGAAATGCCTGGGAAGGGCCACAGTGCGCAATTACTCAGTCGAGTGGTTTGCGCAATATTATGCATTCCAACTGGAAACAGTTTAGGTGACCCTAACTGTTTACGTTTCGAAAGTACCGATTTAGTAACAAGGCTAGTGCGAGGCAACTCCTGAAACTGTTATCTTATGGGAACTGTAGTGTACTTCAAATAAAGTCGGATGCTTTGGATGCTCATAGCTGTTAAATTTTAAAATAAAATGATCTAAAAACTTAATGTATATATCAGATTCATTGCTACAAGTTTCAAAATCCGAATTTTGAAAAACTAAAATATTTCCAAAATCGGGTGATTTTTTGGTTATCGCTTTTTGAAGGCCAATTAGATTTTTTTATTTTCGAACATTTGGCATACACTTGGACCTGGATTTATTCAACTCGGATTTAATAATTCCGAGTGGCGCTGCTGCGGCCGCTTAGGAATGAGAGTGGAGCCTGAAATAAAAGTACAGTGTGCGGGTATTCACGCGTGCATATGTTGCGTAATATTAGGAAAGGGTTCACACGGTCCTCACTGTTTACGTTTAGAGACCCTGGAAAAGGCTTCATGGCCAATTGCAGGCGAAGCCCGAATTATATTCAATCCAGGTTCCAGTTTAGTTTAAATTTCATATTCTTATAAACATACGGTTTACTTACTTGGCATTTTTGAATCCTGCTTTCCCGCAGGTAATGACATAGAATTTGTCATCTGCTAACTCTAAAGTTCTATGTATTCTTACTGCTATAGGAACAGATCGTTCTTCCGTACTCTGTAACAATAATACTATGATATACTGAGAGAAATTTTGTATTGAACGATGAAAGTAAAACTGAGCAAAAGAACAATGGAAACCGAGGGGCTAATTACTCCTGCAATCTGGTGTACACTAAGGTGGCCCAAAATACATTCACATTTTTTAAAAATTTTCATTCATATCCCCCCTCCCCCAAATTTGTCATAATCCATAAAAAACATAAATATTAATACATAAATCCATACATACATACATACATACATACATACATACATACATACATACATGTGTGTGTGTGTGTGTATTTCGAGGTTCCGCAAGCCCCATAAAAGTTTAAAACGTACACGGAAAGACTTTCTTTTTCAATAAATGATAAAAATGTATGAAACTTTAATATACTCTGTATCAAAACACTGAAAAACGTGAAATTTTTTTAATTATTGATATTTCAGTACGGAAGTTTAAAACTTTTATTCTAAAAACTAGTATTTGGAATACGAAATATTATGAATCTGTATTTCAAAAATTTATCATACTAAAAAACAAAATTGTGCTTACTAATTTTTCTAAAATTAATTTGAGTAAGAGAAAAAAAGAATATCATAATCTGGTAAACGTTAATCGAGAAATTGATATTATGAATATGAATATGCCCCAGCTGGTGAGACATATTCCACTAGTCGTCGACTAGACACAGCCTAAATATTTTCCAAAAGAGACTAATGTTCCACAAGAATTGAATTTTTTGACCCGAAATTTGAATTTTCTACAAAAGGGTTAGTTTTCGGCATAATGATTGAAAGATTAACCAAACGCATCAATTTTCTATCAAGAGGATTAATTTCCTGCAAGAAAAGACAAATTGTCAACTAAAATTATGAATTCTCAACTATGTGAATTTTTAACAAACTTAACTTTCAAATAAAAAAGATGAATACTCAGCGAAATTATAATAGTTGATAATTAAACTAAAAAATATTAAAAATCTTAAATTAAAAAGTTCTGAATTCATCCAAAAATACGAATTATCAATGAAATAGTTAACTTCTCAACCAAAAAAGATTTTAATTTAAAATTAAACTTTTTCCATTTAAATATAAACAGAAGACGAAATTTCTACCAAAAGAGATGGATTTTCAAACAAAAAAGACGAACTTTTAATAAGATTGTTGAGTTTGGAAATATTTGAAAAAAAACAAGATCTTCCAGCCCCGAATAAAAGAAAATTGTCGGCAGAAGATTTTTAATGTCTTTTAAACTGACTCGAATTATTCCAAAAATTGTGTCAAAATTTTCCAGATTAATTTTTGACAATTTTGGAAGTCTTGTAATGTTTTATAATCTTTTTAAATGTTCACTTAATAATAATTAATTTTGTTTAATTGTTATCTTTAAACCTTTCAAACTATTTAAAAAACATAACATTTTATTTCAAAATGTTCAAAAAGCTACATTTTGTATTAAGTTTTTTGAAATTAATAATTTTGGAGATCTTTTGAAATTTTTTAAATATCCTCTCAATAAATATTGTAGTATAAAAAATCATTAAATATTTCCCAAGAAATGTTAAGAACATTTTTTTATTCTGTTGAAACCTTTCAAAATTATTAAAAAGCTTCTAGATTGTTGTTAGAAATCTCGAAAAATCTATATATTTTTCTGAATGAAAATTATTTTTGTATTTTTTCCAAATTTCTAAATTTTGGATTTTTTAAATAAAATTTTGCAGTCTTGGAAAATTGAATTTTTGTTTGAAATCTTCTACATTCTTTTCCGAAAGTTCGAAAAATCATTTGAAATATTTTTAAATATATTCTTTCTTCAAAAATCTTCATTTCACTTTAAGTTCAATTGCTACCTTTTTTCAATTATAAAATTAGTCACTTTAAAAATATGATAGTAATTCTAAAATCTTTTACTTAAAAAATTGAATTTTAAAATACAACGATAAAGACATAAACAATTATAAATTAAAAGCGATTGAAATTGCAAGGATATTATTGTTAAAAATTGATCTGTTCCCACTCGAAAGCTTTAATAGTTAAACAAATGTAAACGTCCGTTTGAAACTTTATAAGCTATTTTTATTTAAAACCCCTTCATGATTGAAAAATTAGCAATTTATATTTTCAAATCCCATTTAAATATTGTTTTAGTCTGAAATATTCTATTTTTAACCCATTCAATTTGAATTTTTCTAATTCAAAAAAAGAACCATTTGTTCGTATATAGCAATACTTGATTGCCCATTTAAAATTAGCAGTTATAAATTAAATTTTCAAATGTGACCAATTTGAAACTGAATTGTTTGCAATAGAATGCATGGATCGTTAAAATTTCATAGCTATAAATTTAGACTTGGAAGGTTACAATTTGAGTTAATTTTCAAATCTCAAAAAACTTCCCCTTTTCTCTTTAAATATACGATAGCTGAAAATAAAATATTCGGATTACGCGGAAAATTCTGTGAAATTACTAAGTGACCATTATTGAATAATAAGTAAAGCAATTATAGCACGTAAATACATTATTTATGAACGGGAGACCCTTAGACAAGACGGTTGTGTCTCCAATATTTGAGCGAGTGCAGATGATTTGTGTACAATTTAAAATTATTTTC
>JAWWLR010000155.1:24858044-24869515 GCA_035041075.1 Acraspis erinacei | reverse complement strand
ACTATTCCATTATTGAATAAAAATTGATAGCTTTTAGTTTAAAGTACAAATATTTTGTTGAAAATTAATCTTCTTTAGTTGAATATTTATATTTTAGGATTCAAAGTTCAACTGTCTTTTAGAAAATTCATGTTTTTTGCTTGAAAATTCATCTCTTTTGGTAGAAATGTTAT
Source organism: Acraspis erinacei (assembly GCA_035041075.1). NCBI lineage: Eukaryota > Metazoa > Arthropoda > Insecta > Hymenoptera > Cynipidae > Acraspis > Acraspis erinacei. The sequence continues at coordinate 24,869,342 of JAWWLR010000155.1, read as the reverse complement.
TTTGGAATTAAAATGTATTGTTTTTCATGGAAAAGTTTGTGGTTGAAAATTTAACTTTTTTCTAAAAAATTCTTCTTTCATATTAAATTCAATATGGTACCAAGAAAATTGTCTTTTATTTAAAAGAATTAAGTTCCCTATTGTTCCCCTATTTTTACGAAAAATGCCATAATCTCTTTTTTTTAGAGTATTTTGGGTGTGAAGTCTGTTAAAATATTAAGTTTGTATATTTTCCAATTTATTTTAAGCGTTCATAAAATTAAATTAAAGAAACATTTTTGAATTAAAATCACACACATTAAGCGAACTTAATTTACATATAGAAAGTGATCTCTTTATGCTTATAGATTTAGAACAATTGACTTGTCTATTATCATTCAAATAAAAATTGGAAATGGTCAAGTTCTTTTCAAAACTCATCCGCGGTGCAGCCAGAAAGCGTATCGAGATAATTAACAGCAAGCGGGTATTATACGTTGATACACAAGAATTAAAATACAAAAAAAATTTGGTTTGACATTTTGACCAATTCAAATATTTATATCATGTAACAGTTGAATTTTCAATAAAAAAATATTAATTTTCTGCAAAGGGGTAATGAATTTGTAACTAATAAGTTGAGTTTTCAAGCTAAAAAGTCCAATTTTTGAAAAAACAGTAAGATGAAATAAAAGACGATTTTTTAACCAAATAGTTTCATTTTCAACAAACAAGAAAATTAATTTCAGACCAAACTTTTCAAAAATTTTCTATGAAAAAGGAAATGAATTTTCATAACAAAAAGACGAATTTTTAACGCATAAGTTTAATTTTCGAATAAAAAACATAACTTTTAAAGAAAATAGTGCAATAATTTTCAACAAAAATAATTAAATTCCCTAGAAAATAGTTGGATTTTTAGCTACATAGTTGAATTTTCAACTTATAAAGACGAATTTTCAGCCGAATGATCGAATGTTCAAACAAAAAGAATTAATTTCAACCACGAACAATTGAATTTTTAACCAAATAGTCGAATTCTTAAGTCAAAACGAAGAATTTGGGAGAAGTCAGCTAAATTTTCTGCCAGAAAAGATGAATTTTCAATCTTAAAAGACGCATTTTTAATAAAGAAGTTTCATTTTTGACATACAAAGATGAATTTTTAATCAAATAGTTTAATTTTCAACTAAAATGATCATCAGGCCAGAAATCTGAAGGTCCTGGGTTCAGATCGCATCCTAATTAATTAAAATCCAAAGCAATTGAAGTCAACCAAAGAAGAGGAATGTTTGATTTGATTTTTCAATTCAAAAAAATCAATTCTTAACCAATAATGAAATAGTTGAATTTTAGGTTAAGAAGATTAATTATCAATAAAAAATGTGAATTTTTAATAAAAATTTACATTTTCAATCAAAGAGGTGAATCTTTAATTAATGAAATAAATTTTTAACAAATTAGTTTAACTTTGAACCATATAATTGAATTTTCAACCAAGAAGATTAATTTGCTACTAAAAAGACGAATTTGCAACAAAATAAATACATTTTCATTCAAATTGTTGACTTTTTCCACAAAATAGTTGAATTTTTAATCAGGCAAGCTTTTCCAACCATGAGAAAAAAATCAATTCAGCAGTTAAGCAGTTATTCTTTCATCAACGTAGTTGAATTTTCAATCAAGAAGTTTAATTTTCTACCAAAAAAGACGATTTTGCAACAAAATATATAAATTTTCAATCAAATTGTTGAACTTTCAATTAAAATCAATAAATTCTTCACCAAAAATGTGATAGTTGAATTTTCAGTTAAGAAATTAGTTGTCAATAAAAAAGAAGAATTTTCGACAAAAAAGTTAAATTTTTAACCAAAAAGATTAATCTTCAATAGCAAGAGGATTTCTTAAAAAAGTAGATCATATTTAAACAAAGCAGTTACATTTTTAATTAAAAAGATTAATTTTCTATAAAAATGACAAATTTACAATAAACTACACAAATTTACAATCGAATTGTCGAATTTTCAATTAAAAACTATCAATTCTTAACCAAGAATGGAATAGTTAAATTTTCAGTTAAAAATGAATTTTCAACCACAACAAAAAAAATGAATTTTTGACAAAAAAGTAAAAATTTTAATCAAAAAGATTACTTTTGTACAAAAAAACGAGTTTACAACCAAATATATCAATTTTAAATCAAACAATGCAATTTTAAATTAAAAATAATCATTTCTTAAGCAATAGTATAATAGTTAAATTTTCAGTTAAGAAAATTAATTTTCAGCCACAAACAATGTATTTTTGACAAAATAAGGAAAGTTTCTTGAAAACAATAGAAAAAAAAGAAATTCTTTAAAAAATGGGGAAAGTGTAAAATAAAATCAATAATTTTAATTTTTTAAATCATTAAAAAAATTTGTATACACATACGTATTTCCATGTTTTATGTCAAATTCAGCGTTGCCCCCCCCCTATATTACGTCACAAAACCTGCCCCCCCTCTCATGCCACCCCTTTCCTGTACAAAAGTAAAATAAAATTAAAAATAAACTTTAAAAGTTCCAGAAATTGTCATGTTTAGAAACAATTACTAATTATTATTCGCACGCATATATTAATGAAAAACTATAGCGAATAAGTAATTTAGGACAAGCTCATCAGAAACGCACTTCGAGGGAAAGAATTCAAGTGAAAGCGAAACGAGTACATTGATCCACACTTGAAAGTGTTGAAGTGATTTATATTATGAGAAAAGGTATGAATAAACTCACTGAAATAAAAACAATGACTTTAGTTCACATAGCTGCAGTATGTATCATTTATAATTTAATGAATGAATGCATAAACGCCTATCAACACTGAGAAAACATTTGTTTTAAATAAGCAATTTTGTTTGAATGAAGTTTGTTCAATTAAAATAAATTTTCAATTGGATTAAACAAACTTTCTTTAAAGTAAATAAATTTGATTTTTGTGAAACAAAATTTATTTAAAATGAACAAAAAATATATTTATAATAAACAAACATTTGTTTTACCGTACAATTAAATATGTTTAACAAAGGATTTGTTTTATTTTAAGAAACTTTATGCGAATAAAATAAAATTTGTTTGAATAAAAAAAATGGTTTAGTTTAAATGTATGTAATGTTAAATTTCTTAAAATCTTTTCAAATCCCTTTTAATCTTTTAAAATAATTTGAAATCCTTTAAAATCCATCAATTCTTTTGAATAAATTCTTTGGAATTTCATTGAAATTTTTCTAATAAATGAAACTTTCTTCGAATCATCTAAAATGCCCTAAAATATTCCAAATTCATCTAAATCTTTTGAAATCCCTTGAAATATTTTTAACTCTTTAAAAATCCCCTGAAATGTTTAAAAATATATTGAATTCTGGCAAATGTTTTTAAATCTTTGAAAATACCTTAAAATATATCCAAGTCTTTTAAATTCCTTGGAATCTTTAAAAATGTCCTAAAATCTTTTAAATGTCCTGTGAAATCCTTTGAGATCTTGGGAATTCTATTAAAATACCTTATTGAAAGCATTTAAAATCCTTTAAGATTACTGAGATCCTCGCTAATCGTATAAAATCGGTTAGATTCTTTAAAATCACTTAAAATCTTTTTAGATGTTCTAAAACTTTATAGGTCATATAAAATCTTTCTAAATCTTCTAGAATTCTAAGAAATCATTTTAAATAATCTCTTCAAATAATTATTTCTAATTTTTTGAAGTCCCTTCATAATTTTTAAAGCTTTTGAAAATTATTTGGAATCTTTTGAAATACACTAAAAATCTTTAAAATTTCCGTAAATATTGAGAAATTGCTTTTACGCAACAGAATCGATTAGCCTCCGCCCCAATATACTTAACATTTTCCCAAAGCCCCCCCCCCCGCCCACTTCAAAAAAGAAAACAGCTGTGACGCAATTTTTGGATGGTCTCTCAATTATAGTTTTATAATTTTATATATATATGGAAGTTTATAAATAACGTAGGCTGGGGGCTGAGGGGTATTGCTTGATTCATCGATACAAAAAGTTTTCTTGTTTCAGAATGTAGTAATTTGTTTAAACATTCGTAAGTTTAATAGAAAATTTGTTCCTTTTTTTGACATCGAATTAATTTTTTTAACTAACAATGTAACTATTCCATCTTTGGTTGAAAATTGATGTATTAACTTTTACGTAGAAAATTTACTTTTTCAACATTAATTTCTTTGGCTGAAAATTAAACTATTTTCTTGAAAATTCGTTTTATTTTTGGTTGAAAATTTATATTTTTTAGTGGAAAATTCATGTGTTTTGTTAAAAATTCTTCTTTTCTGGTAGAAAATTAATCCTTTTGTTTGGAAATTTAACTTTCTTGTTGAAAATTGATGTATTTTGTTAAAAATTTGTCTTTTTTGGTAGACAATAATGTTTTGTTAACAATCGAACCGTTTGGTTCAAAATTGATCTCTTTCAACTAAAATCATAACTATTTGGTTGAAAATTCAACTGTTTCGTTAAAAATTAACTTTTTTGTAGACAATTCATTTTTTCCGGTGAAAAATTCAACTGTTTTGCAGAAAATTGTTGTTGGTAATTGAAAATTATTTTTTTAAATAAAAACTTAAATGTTTCATTTTTGGTTAAAAGGTGATATTTTTAAGTTTAAAAATTCAACTATTTTGTTGAAAATTTATATAATTTTTCAAAAGTCCATCTTTTTCGATAGGAAATTATTCTCCTCGGTAAAAAATTAAACTGTTTTGTACCAAATTCATCTTTTTAGGATGGAATTTTTATTCTTGATTGGCTGAAACATTCTTGTTGAAAATTCGTCATTTGGTTTTAAAATTTCATCTCTTTTGATAAAAATTTGATCTTTTTTGTGAAAATGCAACTTTTTGGTGAAAAATGAATTTTTTTCCGATTGATGATTGAAATATTTTGTTACAAATTCGTACTTTGGTTCAATTGAACTATTTTTTAGTAAAAATGAAAATCTTTTCATAGTTAAATCATCAAATATAAAATCTTTAAATAAGAATTGATCTTTTTTGTTTAAACATTTAACTAACATGGTATGAAGTTGACCTATTTCGTTAACTTATAAGAAACAATAAGATATTACCAAAAACCTGCCCCACCACCCCCATCATCTCACGTTATTTTCTGATTTCCCCCAAATAAATTCACGACCAAAATTTACTCAGCAAAAATTACATAAGAGGGAGAGGGGGGTCCAAACTAATGGAACCTAACAAGAGGGTTGGTCCAAGGTTCAAAATTTTACTAAATAACTTTACCACCCCTATGTGAACAAAAACCCCTAATTTTTATTTTAGTAATTTAAAAACGCGTTATCACTATGATGTTGATGTTTGTTGTCATCTGTTTATAATTTTTTTCAATGCGCGGTCCCGTTCTAAGAAGCTACCGAAAGTACCGAAAGTAACTTGCCTATAAAGAAATAAATAAGCGGCTAGAGTGAGTTGCTTCTTTTTGGTATGAATGCCCTAATAAAACCTTGCATGTCAAAAATTGATTAATAGTGTTCATGTGTTATGTGAACTGAAACACTTTAATGAAAATATTACAGTGATGTTTATTGAAACTCTGCAGAAGCGCTGCAGGTATGCCTTTTTAGGGCCGGTATTATTTGTGGGCTTGATTCATCCTGATGGATGAGAGTATTGTACACGTAAGATTCCTGAAAGGGACCTCGGTTACTTTAACTTGCCGAAGGTTCTTGAACTCTGTATCTCGTCGCTTTTCTTGCTTTATTGTACTGCATTTTGGGAGAGGTAAAATTATTCCGACATCATCATGATACTATACACGGAGAAAAATTGATGTTTACCCTGAACACCTAGATGTTTCAGGCTGATATTTTTCAATGTTTAACTATAGGAGACTCATCTACATGATAAAAGTTAGTTCATGCGGATATTAAAGATATGCTTTGTCTCCTCCTCCTCCTACTCCTCCTCCTCCTCCTCTACTACCTCCTCCACCTGAAGACTTTTTTAATGAAGAAAGAGCTTGCCTCAAACGTTTTACTCTATTCAAACCATGTACAGCCTTATTATTAATATTCGAAAACAAAATATAAGTGATATTAATCTTTGTAAACATAATATTAGTGATAATAATATTTCTAAATGAAATATTAGTAATAACCGTTTTTACATAAGTTTACATACGACCCGAAATGAAATCGAACGACATTGACTTTAAGCGTGTCTGGCGTGTTTTGTTATGAGTTTAACATCTTGGGTATTTCAGTCAACATACAAATTAATTTAAGACTAATATCTCAAAAAGATAGTAGATGTTACATGTCAATATATGTAGGTTTGGCGGTATTATCTTATACTTTGAAAATCTAATACTGAACAACCATTTTTCTACGTTTAAAATGCGTATAGTACAATCCTAAATAAATAGAAACGAGAAAAAGGGAAATTTAGTTTACAAAAATTCAGAAACAACTTACTCCCTGAATTGGAAGATATTCAAGATAACAAAATTTTTAAGCCAAGAAAAACGAATTTTATTACAGAATACATGAATTTCCAACTGGAAATTTTAATATTCAAGCAGACATAGAATATAGTTACATCTTCAATATTAAAAATGTAATTTTCAATGTGCAAAAAAAATGATTTTCAAAAAAATAGATTCAACTAAAAAACATAAATTTTCAACCAAAAGTATAATAGTATATTACAACTAAAGACTAATAGTTTTAATAAATACTGAAGTTCATTTTTTATATTATTAAAAGCTTAGATTATAAAATTGGAATTTTTTAGAAAATAATTTAATTTTACACTGCCCATTTATTTTTTTTTGCAGTATTCTTATAATTCAGGAAATGCAATTGTCATAAACAATATAAAGAAATAAATAAAATATTTTCATACATTATATTTATTTGTGTAGGATCATTGGGGGAGACTATCGTACAATAGATTATAGTGGATAATTATTAGTTAAAACCGAAAATATACCTTAATAAATTAATTTTAATATAGTGACACGTATAGTGTCTTAACTATTAATTAAATTAAATTATTTATTCAACATGCATTAGTATTTTTGATTAATAATTATCTACTTTAGATTTATTATCTACTGAAGGGTTGTTCCTCCTACAATAAAAATGTTTAAGAACTCTATAATTACTAATAATAATAATTAATAAAAAATTATTCTAATTTTTACTAATTGTCAGTGACTATTTGATTTTTCTTTCTACAATCCTAGCTATAGAAATGAGTAGAATTTAACTAAGAATAAGTTATATTTTACAAATTAAAATTTAGAGTGCTTAGAGTAAAAAGCTTTGCAAACTCTATATTATATTCTGTTTATTTATTTATAGCGCATTGATAAAATTTGGCAACAGTTCGTTGCTTCCAGAGTCTGGCCTTACATAAGGATATCATTTAAAATCTTTTCGTGAAAGTGTGCCTGCCATGTTAAAACCCGTTTGGGCAACGAGAGTGAAAAAAAATTTTATGTTTCTGTTCAACTTTCATTACACAAAAAAACTTTAAACCCCATAATCATATTCCTTTTTTTCTGCGTGAGCCAAGCCCCAGACATTTCGAACAACCATATATGAGTACAGAATTCGATTTATTTATGGAGCTAAATTTTAAGACTTGAAAAATCAGAAAGTATGAAAGATTTTAATTTTGAAATATGATAAATGCGAACATTTCATAAATCCTTTGAAATGCCTTGATAACGGGAAAGCAATTTTTCCGATCATATTATTAAGCAGATTTTCTAAATAGAAGATAAATACTTTTGTTAGTTAGGGGTAACCTGCCCACAGTGAATAATGCAACCTGCAATGGATAATAGTAAATTAAAAACACTAACGTAAGAAAAGAATTAATTTAATTAACAGCTAAGAAAATATAAGTTTTAATAAATTAAAATAATTTTTTGTCTTTTATTTCTATTTTTAATTAATAATTATCCACTTCAGGTTGCATTATCCTCTTTAGGGATGTTTCTCATAGTTTTACATATAATATACCCTAGGATATCAAAAAGTTTCATATAATTCTATTAGTGAACTTTCAGATCAAAATGGTCTACTTTTGTGGCTTCAAAAATAATTTTTGCATAACTTCATTCCTAAAAAAAGTCAGGTTTTAGAAATGTTGAATTTCAGGGTAGGCCAAACATTCAAAGTTTCCTGTATTGGATTATAAATTCCTATGGCTCTGGAAATGTGTTATAGACTTTCCTAGTTCCTACTTCCACTTCTTCTTCTCCCTTGTTTGAAATAAAGTGTATTTTCAGCTAAAAATTTTTTTCAATAAAATGGTTATAATTTCATCTAAAAAGATTAACTTTAAACTCAAATGATTAATCTTCAACTAATAAAGTTATAGATTTTCAGTCAGAAAATTGATTAAAAAAAAAGAATGTTTAACAAAATAGTGGAATTTTTCACAAAATAGATTAAATTGTAACTAAAATGATCTACCAAGAAAGACGAATTTTCAGCAAAATAATTTAATAATAAACCAATCAAGATTAATAATCAATCAAGCAGTTGCATTTTAAACCGAAAAAGATGAAATTTCTAACAAATCAGATGTATTTTGAAACCAAAAAGACGATTTTTCTACCAAATAGTGAAATTTTTAAACCGCAAAAATGAATTTTCATAAAAAGGTAAATTCCAACCTAAAAGTGTTACTTTCTACCAAAACAGTTAAAGTTTTTAGTTAAAAGAAACTAATTTTCTAAAAAACAGATGAATTTTCAACCAAAAGTAATTAATTTCTAACAAAAATTGAATTTTCAGGTTAAAAAATTTATTTTCGACAAAAAAGCGAATTTTCTACAAAAAAACTTCCACTTTCAACCAAAAGATTAATTTTCAACCAAAAAATTAATTTTTAACCAAGATGATTATTTTTCATATAAAAGAAGAATTAAAAAAAAGATGTTGCAACCAAATAGTTTAATTTTTAACTAAAGGCATTGTCAATCAAAAATAGATTAGTAAAAATTTTAGATAAAAAAATTATTTTTAAACAAAAAAAAATAAACAAATTTCCAAGAAAATAGATACATGTATCAACAGGAAATTGATTTTTTAACAAGCTGTTTCAGTCAAGTAGTTGAATTTTTAACCAAACAGTTGTCTTGTCTACTAAAATAATGAATTTTTAACCACGATCATGAATTTTTAACGAAAGAGTTAAATTTGTAACCAAGTAGAATAATTTTCTACTAAAAAATACCAATTTTCGAGAAAATACATAAATTTATAACAAACTAGTTGATATTTCAACTGAAAAAATTAATTTTTCATTCAAAACGGAAAAATTAAAATTTTTAGTTTAAAAAATTAATTTTCAACAAAAAAGATTAAATGTTAATCAAGCAACCTAACTTTGTTTCAAGAAATACGAAGCTTCAGCAAAATAGTTCATTTATAATCCAACACAGATTAATAATCAAAGAAAGAGTTGCATCTTGAACGCAAAAATATGAAATTTCTAATAAATGAGACGAATTTTCAAACTAAGACGAATTGTTATAAAAAAAGTTAAATTTTCACTTTAAATCAAATCTAGGTAATTAAACAAACAAGATTAATTTGAAGATTAATTTGAAAAAAAAGAAGTAGAATTTTCAACAGAGAGTCAAATTTTCAACTAACAGTGATTCTTCAGTCAAGAGAGTAAAAAATTTCAAATAAATTGTTTAATTTTCAAGCCAAAAATCAAGTTGATCACTTTCGGAAGCACTTCCTAAAATCATCTTTCGAAATAGCAAAACACTGATTCAACGCATACTGTTTTAGATCTGTAGGGGATCTCGAAATCTCTTTAAATCATTTTTCAATTCATGAAAGAGCTAGAAACCACAGGGATCAAGGTCAGGACTGTATGGGGGCTTCCGTAATGTATACGGCCATATTTCACCAGAAATTGCAGAATAAACTGCGGTGATTGATCAGCAGTCGTGAAACGAATTTTACAACCGCGCGGCTCGTCCCCAAATCATAGCTCAACATTTCTGAAACAATAGTTTTTGGAATTCCGAGGTCTTCCAACATCTCTCTCTCTCTCTCTGTTAACCGAAAATTTCCATTAATTAACAGTCCGACTTTTTCTACATTTTGAGGTGTTTTGGCCGTTGTGGGACTGGCAGAACAAAGGTTCACTTTCCAATGAAGAAGGACCACTTTTAAATCGCATAAGCGACGCGTACGTGGTTAGACGTTTAGGCATCTGCGTACACTCGTCGAATAAAAATTCACAGGTCTTTGTACACCTGACTTTCGGGTTACCCAAAAGTCGGTGGGTGCCTGTAGGTAGTCTTGTTACCAAATCGGGAGTATCGAAGCGATAACAGTCAGGACCTTCTGAAAAGTTTTCAATTGGAATGCATAATATTGCGCACTCTGCGCAGGTGAGTACCAGCGCACTGCGCCTTTACGCTACGCTGCTGGTGTTTCTAGTCAAGAGTCGCAACCGTCTCTTGCCCTGCGTGCTAAGGAGCTGCACGGGACAGCAGTTATAGGAATTAATAAAAAGCGAGTGGCTAAACCGAGAGTCGGGTGTACAAAGATAGAGTGCAAGGTTGGATACTTTCCGAACATACCTCGTACTGACTAGATGCTTCAAGGATAGCCCAATTTTTGTATTTTCTTTTAAAATAATTAGAAACCGCATAAAGATTGCAGTTTTAGCTAACGAATTTAGTAAATATTTCGTTAACGCACTACGCACTAACCCAGATAGAACATATCCCGCCTATCTACTCTGCCTACACTCAGCCCACCCACGTGTGCAAATACATAACTACAAACTCTTATCTATAATACCCATTGAAGTGTCAAATGCTGAGAAGCAAACGAAAGTACGGAAGGATCGATGGAATCGCTAACAATAAGGAGAATCGTATAAGTTCCCGTAAAAATAAAACAAGAATTCCATCAAGTCTACTTTCAAATTTTTCAGGGAATTTTCATATTTCTTCTTTGAAAATTTAACTACATACTTAGTTCAAAGTTGAAATACTTCTGTTAAAAATTAATTTTACTGGTTGATTGAACTATTTTGCTGCAAAAGCCTTTTTTTCTTTTTTGAAATCAATATTTTCAACTGAAAATTTAACTATTCTGTTTTTACTTTAAAATTGATGATTTTTAGTTTGAAATTCAACTCTTTGGTTGTAAATTAACTTTTTTCTTGAAAGTTAACTTTTTCTTTGAAGACTCAACCGTTTTCTTGAGAATTCGTCTTCATGGTTTGAAAATTCAACAATCCGATTGGAATTT
>JAWWLR010000155.1:24791721-24804597 GCA_035041075.1 Acraspis erinacei | reverse complement strand
AGTAATTTTTTATTTGTTTGTTTAAATTGGTGATCGGACATCGAATTTTGTGTAGAAAAAAATAAAGGGGCAAATAAGTAGGCCCCTGCGAGGGCCCAGCTAGGCGTTTCCACAGTGAGCTGCGTTCGTGGGGCCTCTAGAGGGCCACTTATCAAAAGAGGACAAGCAGGGCAATTTCCACACGGGCTTTTTATTTGAAATTTTTTCAATTTTGATGATTTAGAATTAAAAAATTGAGTTTTGATTTTTTGTCCTCAAGCCTAAAAAAATTGTACAAACCGCGAATTTGTTTATTCCACTCATTTATAATAATAACATTTTTCATAAAATATCATTTTGCTTTTCCAGAATGCCAACGAAAACCCAATTGAAACAAATTTCTAAAAAAAGTACCTCAAACTTTAAAAAATTGAACAAACAGCGAATTTGTTTATGTAATTTGTTTCTAACTAGCTAGAGCAGGTGAATCGTTTGATAAATACCTCTGGCAGTTATTTTTGATATTTATTCCTTAGAATAAACAACAAAGAAACGATTTGAATGCATATCACCCTGCATTTTTTTTGGAATCCACACAAAAATAAAACCATTCTTTTTGTTGCCAAAAAAAATTTATTCAGAGGTCGCTCTAGCCCCATGAAGCAAGAAAAAGGACGCTCGAAAAGACGCGTTTGTAAATTTTATTCAAAAACGTCAATTTTAGATGAATAACTCTGTTTTATGGGATCCCAAAAAACCCAATAAGTGAAAAAATGGGTTTTTCAAGTTTTTGGTGCTAATTATGATTTTGCTGCGGGTTTTAAAATACGAATTGTGTCTAGTACAACAAATACTATGTTATACTGATAATTAAATGTTTTAATAATTTTTATAAACATTTTATTATTGTTTTTGGCAATTTTCTCTTAGAAGAGAGTTCGAAAGTCGCAGTTTTTAAAAACATTTTCCACTTTTTGTCCAAATTTAAATTTCGGTTTTTTTTAAGTTTTCTATTTTTTGTCCTATTTCCAATCAGAGGGATGTATACATAATCACAGTGAACAAAATTAATGGCTTAATCTTTTTATTATTATTGTTAATAATATTACATTTGAATAATGCTAGTAAGTTACGGTTTTTTATGGATTTTTAAACTGTTTTGTCTATTTTTCACTGGGAGTGAGTTAATATTTGGTTCAATTTAGCGAAGATAATTATTAAACAAATAATTATTGCTTATAACTTTTGAAATTTTGAAATTTTGATCTAATTTGCACTTACTAAAGTAATAAATAATGCTAATTAACAAACATTGTTGTTTAAAGAGTTTACTGATGATAATGATTTGTTTAAACAACTATTTTTTCTATTCCGAATTAAATATCAATTCACTCTAAAATTGAAAAGTGGAAAAAAGGTTGAAAATTTAAGAAAAAGCTGCAATTTACGTTTGTGAACACTATTTAACTATTACCTCACTATAATTGTAAATTGAACAAAAAGTGGAAATTTTTTTAAAGTAAGAGAAAATTGTTAAAAAGAATAATTAATTGTTAAAAAAAAAATTAAATTGCATAAAAAACGCAAGAAAATCTTAATGAGCGCTAAAAACTCGAAAAACTAATTTTTTCACTTATGGAGTTTTTTGGGATCCAGTAAAACAGACTTATGAGAGTGATATTTAGAATTTAATATTTTATTCGTATTCTATTGTTAATTGGGAACAGAATTATTGAGTTTCATCTCGATTCAGCTAATATTGACGATTCTGAATGAAATTTACAAGAATGTCTTTTTTTCTTATGGGAAATACGTGTCATAGTTCATAGGACGAGTCTAGTGTGCACACAAGGGAAAATTAAAGTTGCAGATTACTGAAAGCTGATTATAATTGAAATTAAAATTCAAACTAAATTAAAATTGTAATAAAGCGGATGTAGTTATTTTATTATTTATTTTAATTTATAATTAATAATTATATTGTATGGTACCTTCAATTGAAAAGTACATTTTAATTTGATAATTAGGCAATCCAAATAAGAAAGTAGTGATAAGCGCGTGTAGGCGCTATTTTTGCTGGTACAAAATATATTCTGAACCAATTAGGGCGTAAATGACCGAGCGTTGGAGAAATGAATTATTAGCACAACGGAAAATAATAATAGTGCTAAAATATGTCCGTGCAATGACGGACGCGTGTTTAAAGCTTTTGATCCCAATTTAGCAAAGCTCGCTGTGAAATTTTCTTCAAATTTATTGCGGTTCTTCAAAGTGAAGTGATAGCTGAGAATCACGACAAAGGGTAGAAAGATGACTATTAAAGTCTTTTAGTGATAACCTCAGCTTAAAAAAATCCGTAAAAAATATTGAACCGCATAGCATTTTTATGTTAAAAACTGTGTTTCAATAATATTAAAAAAAAATTCTACCAAAGGGGTGAGTTTTTATAAAAATTAATTTTGAAACAAATAGTTTAATTTTTAATATAGGAAGACTGCATTTTTCACAGGCAAGATTAATTTTATTTTAAAACAGAAGAATGTTCAACGAAATAGATGCATTTTTAACAAAATCGTTGTCTTTTCAATTTGTACAATAAAAAGTTTATTTTTAACCAATTCGTTTAATTTTCAAGCCAAAAGACAAATTGTTTTTAAGTCAATTGAATTTACAAACTGAAAAGTAAAATTTTCTAAAAAAAGTTAATTTTCAACCAAAGAGACGAGGTTTAATTATAAATTAACTTTAAACGAAAGAGTTCAAGTTTAAATAGAAAAGATCAGTTTTTTACAAGGAAGATTAATTTTCTTCCAAAGAAGACGAATTTTCAAAAAAACAGATCATTTTTTAAACAAAATTTTCAAGCAAATATTACCTTTTTCTATAAAAAATAACAAGTTTTTGGAAGACAGTTGAATTATCAACATAAAAATTTGAATTTTTGACAAAAAAAAATCATGTTCAACAAAAAAGCTCACTTTCAACAAAATAGATACATTTTCTAAACTAAACACTGTCCATTTTTAACCCAAAATGAAATAGTTAATATACAGTTAAAAAATCGATATAGAACTAGAAAAAACAACGAATTTTCAATAAAATAGTTGAAAATGAATTTTGAATAAAGTTGTTCGATTTCAACCAGTTTAGGAATTTTCTGATGAAAAAGACGAATTTTCTATACCATAAAAGATTTTCAATCAAAAACGACGAATTCTCAACAAAGTAGGTGGATTTTCAACCAAATAGGTGAAATTGCAGTTAAAGCAGCTAAATTGCTTACCATAAAAGATTAATTTTTAACAAAACAGTTACATTTTCAACAGAAAATATAAATTTTTCACGAAGAAGGTTAATTTTCTACCAAAAAAACACATTTTCAACAAAATGCCTCAATTTTTTACTAAATTGTTGATTTTTTAACAAAACATTTAGATTTTCGAAAAATAGGTAATTTTTTAACCAAATAGTAGAATTTTAATCTAGAAAGATGAATTTTTAAACAAGAACTGTGATTTTCTACCTAAAGACGAATTTTTAGCAAAATACATTACATTGCATGAAAGTTAATGAATTCAACTAATTTTGTTAATATTTTGTAATTAATTTTAATTGATTTGAATTTTTATGAACTTGATTGAATTTCCATGAAATATCATTTAATTCATTGATTTTAAAAATTTTCGTTTTTTTTCAATACACTTAAATTTTGTTTAATTTTTACTCCATTCTGTTGCCTCTCATTTTACTCAATTCAAAAGAAAGTTTATTTTTAAAATTTCGCTTGAATTATTCTAAATTTACTTCCATTTTACATTATTATTATTGTTTATTATTTATATGTTTACTGGAATTTTGTTATCCGAATTCTGATGAATTTATCCTGAATTAGTTGAATCTCATCTTGAATTCTTAAAAATTTCGTCAAGTTTCTTTGAATGATTTTGAATTAAAAAGAACATAACTTACATAAGTAATGCACATTAATTATATTTATAACAATAAAAATAGTGTATTTTGAAATTTAATATTTTTCTCTCATCCGGTTTGAATATTTTAAATGAAATAATTATAAAGAATATCCTCTTTATCTTTGAGAATCAATCTTGTGAATATTATTAATTTAGGAAAAAATGTGTAAGGTTCATTTCATAACATAAGTTCTAATGAAATACAATGCAATGCTTATTGCTTATTAAATAAAAAATACTTTACACGGGTGAAGGTATTCCTCACCCTTATTGTATTAAAAACATCTACTACTAAGAAAATTCATTCTGAGGCCTAAAACAGCTCAGCGGAATCTGCGAACAGAATTTTAAACATGAAAAAAATTATAAGAGTATTTTTTTACCAAAAGAAGGAAAATCAGGGGGTAGCGTTCGCAAAATTAACAAATTCAAATTTGTATTGGGTATCCTAACCCATATGCATATTACCTCCATTATATTTATGGTAAAATCGCTATAGAATTTTCTAACAGAGTATGATTTACAATTGCATGATAAACCAAACGGAATTCGAAACATTTAAACGATACGGTATTCATCGAACGCAATGCGCTAATGGCATGTCACGGCGACACTGCTCGCAAATGTGTAATGCATATATGATTTATTCTCTACAATTTGATCAGTTTTACCACTAAAAGACGAAAAGAGAAGTACAGAAAGGTAATTAACATTTTCATTTTATTGGTATAAACCGCGTGGTTATTGTTGAAATATCATCAACAATTGTATATAAATAATCCAATACGTTTAATGTATAACTGAGTTTTAAGCTTTAAGTATGGAACACATGCTAAAAGTCATGCATGTTATTAAATTTTTACTACAATACATATGGCTCATTTAAAAAAATGTTTGTTGCAAACTAGACGACGAATACGTAATCTTATAAAAAAAACGAAAACCGAATTAGTTGTATATATGGATAGAGTTTGGGGCCGTTAAAAACTACGTCGGCCAATTTGGAACACAGTTTTATGATTCTTTTTTATTAATTTTTTAAATATTTTTTATAAGAATATAATTTTCGTTTTAAACTGAAAATGATTAATTTTCAATAAAAAATGTAAGAGTTAAATTTCCAGTGGAAAATAATGGATTTTCAACACAAAAAAACCTGTTTTCAACAAAGGAATTAATATTTTAACCAAAGAGATAATAAGGAGAGAGCTAATAAATGTTTAATTTTATTTTCGGAATCAACTATAAGTGTCTTGTCAAAGACTCCTTGCTGTCATATATTTCAAATTATTAGAAGTTATTATCTCTTCAAACAAAAATTGAGCCTAATCATAAAACGATTGTGAAAATGTGCATTAGCTTATACAATTTTTTAATATAAAGCAATTATTGTAATTATGAAAAATAAGCCATCAAGGAGTCTTTAGTGAAACATTTGAAGTTGATTCTACAAAAGAATGAAGCCGATTCATGAAAAAATGGCCAAAATGTGCATTTGTTTATAAAATTTTTAAATAAAATTAATAGTTTTTGTAATTATGAAAAATATAACAAAGAGTTTTGGGCAAAACATTTCAAATTGATTCCACAAAGACTAAAGCCTACTCATGAAACAATGGATAAACTGTGCATTTGTTTATAAAAATTGTTTAAATAATTGGTAAGTAGCAGCTGTTCCTAAATAATTGTAAGCCCACATTATTAACTGTTATATTTCATACAAATTGATGGATTTAAAATAGCTAATCATTGAAGATCATGAAAAAATGATTTTTGTTTCGTTAGTTTGTTTATAACGTTACAAACAAGTTTTTTCTTATTCTAATCTACTGGACGTTACTATTAGTTTTTAAATAACAAATTGTTGTTTAGTCAGACATTTAAAAAAAAGGGAGCTTCCCACTGTTTAATCTTAAACAGTAATTCGTATTAATCCGAGTAATCCAAATAATCCACTTGTAATCTCATTTAATCCATTTGCAGTATTAATAAATCCACTTTTAGTTTCATTTAAATTACTTGTAGACACAGTTAATGATGATCCTGGTAGTCCAAGTTATCCAGAATAAATTCTCGGTGAACCATTTTTAATCCCAGTTAATTCGCATGTAGTCTCAGTTCAGCCACTTGTAATGCTAGTTAATCCATTTGAGATCCTACTTAATTCGCTTGAAATACCTTGTTATCCACTTGTAAGCCTAGTTAATTTACTAGAAACTACACGCAATCCACCCATTATCCCAAGTAATCCACATGTAATCCGTCTTAATCCAATTGTAATTCTATGTAATACACTTTTGATACACTTGTTATCGCAATGACATATGTGCAATTCATGCAATCCACTTGTAATGATACTTAATCCACTTTTAATGATACATAATCCACTTGTAATGCGAGGTCATCCACTTGTAATCTGTGATAATCCCATGGAATTCACTGCTGTCCTCCCTTAATTTTCGCTCATTTTCCCTATTTTCCCTGTCCTCATTTCCCGTCACTTTCCATACAGCCCTTTCCCCCCATTTTCGCTTATTTCCCCTAATTTCCCTTGCCGGGTTTTCCATCACAATCATTACTACCCTACCTTTATTTCTCCTTTCCTCCCCTACTTTCTCTTCCTTTATGTTCCATAAATTCCCCAGATTCCCCTTAATAGGCTTATTCACCCCTCTCTCCCTATACTTCACCTACTTCGCTCCCCCTCACTACCCCTCACCCACTCTCTTACCTCTCCCATAATTTCCTCTCACATCCCCTCTGCTGATCCTCCGCCTATTACTTCCCCTCACTCTTCCTACTTCTTTTCTTCTAATGTACCTCCTCTAATTTATATTTGCTACCCCTGCTTCTCCTCGTCTCATTCCCCCACTTTTCTTCGTCTTATTTCCCCTCTTCTACTCTCCTTATTTGCCCTAATTTCCTTTACTCGCCATCTCCTAATTTGTTCTCGCTTCCCCTACTTCTCCCTTCATTTAAAATCATTTCCCCTACTTTTTCTTTTCTCGTTTCATGGGAATTTGAAAAAACTTTGATCTGTTGAGAATTGTAGAGTAGGCTGATTTTTGTCCCCATGAATTCCTTTTTCCCGCTATATGATGTGTAAAAGTTCTGAATTTCTCGAATCTCTCATCCCTTTTCCATTTCGTACGCCCTTTGTGCCATAATGCTGATGAGTCTGAGGATATATCGAAGGGGCGGTTTTCTCGTTTTTGCTGTAAAGGCTAAAATCTAAAAGAAGGGAAGAAAGCCGTTGGGGTCTGGGAAGGGAAAGTAGAAATAGGCCATGGATAACAATAGAAAGAGAAGTCAGGTTCTTGCAGAACGAGAAAAGGTGACGTCCTGTGAATATGGGATGAAGCAGGGTTGAATTTAACGATAAACGAGGCGATGGAAAGTCTACTCAGGTGACACTGAACCCAGGGAATAGACTCAAAATAAGTTAGGGGTGTAAAAAGTCCATTTGAGCTAAATTGAAATTTCTGCAAGACCTAGTCAGGAGTAGTGATTTGCTGACTATCACACAGTGAGGTAGAAAAAAGTTTGTAGACAAATTGATTTTGAGAAGTCTATTTTTATCCAATTCTAACTTAAAAAAATAAAGTTAATCAAATTCCGCATCAAGCTATCATGGCCGTTAAGCAATCAATTATACATATATTACTTGACAACGAAACCTAAGTATCATATTTAGTCATCCAATCCATCTTGCTACGAACTGATAATATTTGAGCATTCTTTATACAGACTTAATTAACAAATTCATTATTTGGCTATTTCTTAGCATTTAAACTTTGTTCTTTTATTAACAAATTTTTAACTCACTTTAAAACTTCAATAACGATTTAATATTTCTATTATTATAAATAATTTTATTAACGTAGCTGTACACAGCATATATTATATAGGTTTTCAAAAAGTCATTAAGTTTCTTTGATAAAACATTGATTTTTGTCAACTGAGAGTAAGAAATTATTGCTAAGTAATCGGCTGTTAATTCCTTTAAAAAACTTAATTTTATTTATAAATACATAACATATTGAAAATTACTTTAAACACTTATTGTTTACGTGTACGTTCAAAAAAAGCCAAATAGTGCATGTGTCAATTAAGGTTGTTTAAACAATCATAACTTTTTAATGTATGGACAAATATGATACTTAGGTTTCATTACCAAGTGATACATATATTAACTATTGCGTAGAAAAAACTTGATTTATTCCATCATAAATAGTTGATATGGATAACTGTTCATAATATTTTTTGTATAAAATAACAAATTATTCATTAACTTTCAAGAATTCAACTAAAAAAACTCTTTTTGTCCATACAATTTTCAAATTTATTGCGCACTAAGTAACAATTTGCTGCCAAACATCATAAAACTATTTTAGTTTACTTATCTGTTTATAAAAAATTTAATAAATGTTTAAACATTTGTATTGCTATTGAACATTTTTTGGGATATTGGCGCTATCTTTCCTAGGTGTTTTGAATGTATTCAAGTATTTATTAAAAAAAGGTATACTTCAAAACTCAATTTTTTTCTATTTTGTTAATTAAGGGCATGCGATACTTCGTCGGGTGGTCAATAGGGTACAGTTCCCCCTGATTTTTTGCCAGAAAAATGAAAATTTTTAAAAACTGAATTCGGAGATGCTATAAAATATCATAACGGACGTATCTCGACTCTTTTTTGAGGGATAATAACAAAAACATTTATTGTGCTAAATAAATATTTTATGCATGTGCATTACTTTGAGGTTAGGGTCGTTTTTAAGCTCTCTGTCATTCTTATAATTCGCTATCATATCCCAAATTTTGAAGACAAAATATTCATTATTCTAGGAAAAAAGCAGGGAGAATATAACCCTGAAAAAGTCGATACTAATTCCTAAGCGCCATTCAAATTAATAAAACTTAGCAAAATACATTTTTTTTAATTAACCCACAAAAAAGTGTGGAGGACCGTCCGTTACAATTTTCCCTATTATTTCCCAAGTTTTGAAGACAAAATATTCATTATTCTAGGAGAAAACCAGGGGGAACCCAAAACTGATAAAATCAATAATTTGCTAAGTATCACATGCCCTTAATCCAACGGCATTTTTGGTTAGAGTTGGATTTTATATTTTTTGTAATAGTTTGCACGGGGCTCTCCCGGTATATATCATCAGACACTGACCCATTCTTATAATGCAATCAAGTGATCTGATTAGAGCAGTGTGCCCTTGAAATATCAGACAAAGCCTGGTTTTTACCCCATTATTGGCGGACTCGGATGCAGTCAAGGGCTCGATGGGGGGATCTACAAACTTAAGTTGAGTTCTGGGAATCACCAGAACCTCGGTAAAGGTACATAGACAAATTTCCAGAGGTACTGGCTCAGGGATCGAACCCCGGACCTCTGAGGCGAAGTCCGAGAGTCTAAACAACTGACCCGTCGAGGCTCTTATTATTAGTATTCAAAACTTTTACTCGAAGGAACCCGGTTATACATCATAGCCACGGACTAAGTCAACTGGCTGATGAGATTAGGATGTTATAAGTTAATATAATACGATGCTTAAAACCTCCTGCGATGATGTTGTAGGTACAGAATTACGATTTATTTTTGATTAAAGTAATTATTACATTCTCATCATAATGAGAAGGTTGGTTTTTGCAGTTGCTTTTATCTCCCTTTTCCTTGTTAACTGGTACGATAATCGCCTTTTTCCAGTCATCTGAAACTTCTCCCATTTCGATACATAAATTTATCAATTCGCACAATCTGTGAGATTCACATTTCTGGGTTTAAACTTAGGTTGGAGGAGATTATCAGAATTTATTGCGGAGTCTCTAGCGAATAATTTTAGCTAAATTACTTTGAATTTTGACCTTCTCTCCTACCGTTTATGGAGGCTAAAAGATTTCCCAAAAATCTGAAATTGATCATTTTGTGAAAAACTGATGATTATAAGCTTTGTTTTTCCCTTTTTTTTACATATTTCATTTTTATTTGACAAGGGAAATGTTTCAAGCATTTTTAACTAATTTTTAAATTTGAACCAATGAATGATTATTCACTTGTAACTTTTCTTAAAAATAGGTAGGAAACTTTGGTTTTTTCTTCAATATTATTAAAACAAAGTTCATGAGTTACCTAAAATCATTAAAAAAATAAAGGACCTTTAAAATCTAATGATTTTTATTTAAAAAAGTCAATTTCTAGTAAAAACGAAACGCTAGCATATCCGAAAAATGTAATTTGTTAACAAAATGTTAACTTTCGGAATCTTTTGCAATCTCATGCAAAAATTTCTAGTCACATATATGTAGTCTTTGTCTTTTGGATTCTCATACAAAATTAGTTTTTTTTTTCGTTTTGAGTTGCAATTTTGGTGCATGCAGTTTTTATAAATTCTATAAAAAAATATATATGTGTAAAATCCATGGAATTTTTGTCAATCTCATGAATCATTTTTCAGTCACATGTATGAAATCTTTTGCAATCTAATGCATAATTAGTAGACCTATAGGCCTATACTAATTTTCCTATTATATTCCTATTATCTATAAATTTTTCCTTCATATATACAATGTTTTGGAATCCCATGCAATCTTGCAGTCTACTGTAGACCAACAATCCACATAATTAAGCCCTTGGATTTTTCCAAAATAAATTTAATAGACAGTACATGATTTCTGCAAAATGCGCACGTATAAGCCACATACTTTTGTGCTTTTGCATTCAGGTTGCGTGTGTTCTGGGTGAGTTATTCTTTCGGTTCGTTGTCTCGGCATTGTGTTAGAGTTGAATGCTAAGCAAACGAATCGAGGACCATCGAAAAAAAAACCGTATAAATCTTACCTAACAAAAGAAAAAAATAAGAATATGAATAAGAAGCTACTTTTTCCTAATGATAATAAATGGTCTTATATATGCGCACGTTATGGAGTCGGAAGAGTCAGGTAATTCGATTTGGCACTGATTCGATTTTCAATTTTCTCCGTGGCTTCCCAACATCTCAAATGCTTCAACCCCTCCCCCCGGCCTCTCGTCTCTTTCTCTCTTAAATAAAGTTCCTTCTATATCCGAAAAGAACAAACTCGTACGAAACTTCTGCAAGGGAAATGAAATTTCTTTGGAAATTGGAAAACCCAATGACCGGCCTTATCTTAATTGCCTCAAGTTGAACGAGAGCTTCCCCATCTTACTCGTTCGAAGAACTCTTCTGTACAGAATGAGGAAGACGAAGTAAATAATCAGATCTATTGGTAATATTATACGTACTGTCTACTATTATGGAATTTTGTGTAAGACTAACTCATTTCCAGCTGGGGCAGGGATAGTATTACAGAAAATTCCGTAATACTAGTCAGTGCCAATATTATAATAGACGTAAAAAATTTGCGGGAGTTAATTACTTCTGCAATCTAGTGTACACTCTCTTCCTCTCTGAAATATTATGCAATCTAATGCAATCCCATGCAATATCTACAATATCTTATAATTCCTTCTTAACCTCTAAATCTAAAGTAGAAGAAAATTAATTATTAGTATTCGTTTTCTACTAATTAAAAATGGCACGGATCCGTTTTCTGCTAAGTAGTAAAAATGTACTAATTCAATGTGGAAGAGTAACCAACTATAAATAAACCAGTAATTATATATCTACTAAAGGAACTGGTAAAGCTGCTACTAAATGAATTGGTAAATGTATTTTTAGTTACTATTGTGAACGGTTATTTTAAATAAATTTCAGATCTAATTTTCCAACGAATAGAATTTTAATAAATATAAATATTCTACATTATCTATTAGGTAACTCTACAGTGCGTTTACCTATTTCTGTACACTATAAGCTTCGAAGTAATTTAATTTTACCGCGGTTCTAGCGGTTAGTTTTAGTTTTTAATGAAAAGGAATTCTTATGAAAATAATTTAATTGCATTTCCCTTATTTGATCAACACTTTGCTTCCTCATAGAACAAGTATGAATAAAAAGAAAATATTTCAATTAAAATGTCTCGCCTTAAGCAGCCTTTTCTATTTGTGCATGAACTTTGAATTATGTTAATGAAAAAAAAATTCGGTTTAAAAAATTCTTTTAACTTATATGATTATCTACAACTTCCCTGCTGCTTAAAAAATCCCTCTATCAGTTTTGAGATATTATTGGTGAAAATAAGACATTCGGACAATTGTTTATAATATTGTATTAGAAATTTTTCAATAGAGGAACAATCAATTAAATGAATAATTTTCTTCAAAATTGTGTTCAATACATTTACAATAACTAGCGTTCTTTCGAGAAAACGCATTCGTCTGTTTTTACTTGCCGGCGATTCTCTGTCACGAATCTTGATGTAAAGAATTTTTTTCCTTTCTTTTTGAAGTATAACTACAATGGTAAAAAATAATTGTTCTGTATCAAAAACCTACAAATCGTGATTTCTTTCAAAACATAAATAATATTTAGGGATTCTATTTGCCTTACTACTTTAAAAACGATTTATCAGTACATCATTAATTGAAATGAAATTTATTTCATAAGACAAGCAAATATCTGGACAGAATCGCTAATTTATTGTTGTTTTTATCCATTCAGTACATATGGATATATCAAAAATCGATTTAAGAATAAGCACATTATAAGTTATCACACCTTCTTATGTAAATGTTCCTCATGCGGAGCGAATCAATGGAAGGTATACAATTATATAATGTGTGAGGATTATTGAATTTTATGTATATAGAATAAGATATTAAGTTCACAAATTCAATCATCAGAAAGATTCATGTTTTTGGTTATAAATTACATCAATAAAAAAATTTACATGGAGAATATGCTATTTTGCATATTCTATCACTAGCTTACAAAATACAAAATCCGTATTCAGCAAGCAAAGCCATGGCCAGTATTTTTATTTTCAATAAAAG
>JAWWLR010000155.1:24735490-24751810 GCA_035041075.1 Acraspis erinacei | reverse complement strand
AGTTAGGGGAAATAGGTAGATTAGGTGAAGTAAAATATGGAGGAAGGGTTGGTTCGGAAGGGTTGGTTCGCTGGTGAAGCGATTACTGGGGGAAGTAGAAAAGGAAGAATTTGGGGAAGGGAGGCGCGAAACGTTTAGTAAAGGAAGGGGAAGTTTGAAAAAAGGGTAACGTATGGGGGTGGTGGGGGGAAAGTTTTAACGTCTCAAGAAACGTCCTAGAAGGCGAACTGAAATAATAAAACCCAATAAGTAAATACAAATTAGTTTTTTTTATTTTTGCAATTGAAAATTTAAATTTACCGTTTTAAGCTAAAATTTGATAGTCATCAGTTGAAAATTCAACTAGTAATTATTTTCTTGAGAATACATCTTTCTTGATTGAAAATTCGTTTTTTTCGGTTGATAATAAATTTTTTGAACTGCAAATTTAGCTATTTCATTTTTGATTAAATGTCATCGTTTTTAATTTAAAAGTCAACTACACCAAATTCTCGCTTTCAGTCACCCCGTTCTCGGCCTTCCTAGAACTGCCGGCTCATGCAGTTTCTCAGGGAAGTACGGTAAGAGCGTTTGCGACATTATATATATATATATTCCAATTGGAAACGAGTCAGGCGGCTCCCTGTTTGCGTTTCTATCACCCCGAAATCAGTCCAAGGCTATTTTAAGGAACTCCCGGCACTTGATTGAAAGCGAGAGTTTCGTTATTTGGTTATTTTTGTTGAAAATGCATACTCTCAGGTTGAAAATTTAACTTTTAATATTTTAATTGACTATTCAACTATTGGTCGAAAACTGATGTACTATTTTGTTGAAAATTTAACTATTTTATGAAAAATTCAATTATTTTGTCGCAAGTTTCATTATTTTGTTAAAGATATAACTGATTTATTGAAGATGTTTCTTTTTGGGTAAAAAATTCATGCTTTTGAATTGAAAATTTAACTGTATTGTTAAAATTTCCTTTTTGTCCTGTCTGCTATGTCTAGTTAGGTATACATCTTTTTTGTTACTAATGCAACTATTTTGTTGTCTTTTGCTTGAAGATTCACCTCCTTTCTTGAAAATTGGTCTTTTTAGATTGAAATTATTCTTTTTTGTATTAAAAACACTTTCTTTGGTAGAAAAGTTCTGGGTTGAAAATTTAACTGTCTTCTAAAAAAATTCCTCTTCTTGGATGAGAGTAACCAGTTGATTGAAAATTTGTCCTTCTAGGTTGAAAATTCAACTATTTGGTTGAAAAATCATGATTATTGGTTGAAACAAATTCCACTTGAAGTTTTACGCGTTTCATATTGCAGTCAATACGGTATCCTTTAGATTAACTTAATTTTAAAGAATTTATTCCCCTGTTTTCGTGAAATATCACCATGTTTCCCCTATTTTTAGAACTGGCTCATTGGTTTGTAAATTCTGTTAAAAAATTATGTTTGTATGTTTTTTGTTGACTTTTCGGCGAAGAAAGGGGAGGGGTGAACATTTTTTTCAAAGTACCATGACATAGTTTTTGAATGGTTCTTATTTGTTTCATAAATTTATATAATTTTAACATTTTTAAATGTTTAGAAAATAATTCAAGGAATTACGGTTATAAAAAATTTCGAATAGCATAATATTTTTCATTAACCAATACATAGTTTCAGAAGTATTACGAATTTGCATAAAAATGATGCTAGAAATAAAAGTTTCAAGTAAGAAATTTAAAAAATTTTGATCGCAGTTTTTGATCCGAAAACATTTATGACAGAAATATTCCAGTCTTTTAAAGGTCGCTCAATTAATGCGCTTTTTTACTTGACATCACTGTTGGGCCTGAGGCCAAATGACTATGCTGAATTTTAAAATTATACTATCGAAACTAAAAGATCATCAAATATAATTAAAATTATCAAGAAAATTGAACATCATGATTAGATTGGTTGTGAAAAAGATTGCGATCAAGAAAGTTTACTTGTCAAAAAGTGTGCAAAGGAAATCTTATTTTTCAACTTTTATTTGAAAATAAAAGCAAAATGCTACAAAGAATTTCAATGAAACAAATAATGGATAGAATGTAATAAAAATCTACTTGCATATCAAGAAGCCACTTGTTTTTCATTTGTTCTTCAAGGTGTTTTGCGCAAAACAAATGAAAAACAGGTGACCTCTAAAAATACAAATAGGATATTAATAATAGAAAATATATAAATTTTTGAAATTTTCAAAATAAATTTGTTTAGAGACTTACCTGAACAAGTGGTATTGCCGTCAACGATCGTCTCAGACAAAGCATTTGTTGTATTCAGGGTGGGTTCGCATGCCATAAATTCATTCAAAATTAGACCATGTTCACAGCATTTCACGATTGATTCAAGAGAAAGCGTATAGCCAAATGTCACAAAAAGAAAAATGACTGGGGTTAATGCGAACATAATTTTGAAATTCCTTCTTAACACAACGTAGAATCAAGTCGAAGTGAGTGAGTAGAACCGGTGTCATCTCTCCTACTCCCTCTTCTTCCATAAAATGGAAATCCACATACCAAGAATGCTGTGTGCAATTTAAAATCGCAAGGACTTGGTTATTTTGATCTCACTTTATACAGGTGTATCTTGATCCAATGTTGTCGCATGCACTTGTCACTCAGAATTTTTTTTACTTAAATCAACATTTTTTTAATTAAAGAAAATATTTGAATCAAACAGTTCATTGTTTAACTAAAACCAATTTGATTTGAATCCAACCAAATATATCTTTAATATAGGGCCAAAAAATTGTTGTTTGATTTAAACAAACATTTTTCTGAGTGTACTCAAATATTAGACTACAATACATATTAACATATTAATACATATAATACATTAATACATACATTAATACATATTAATACATATTAAATATGTGCATAATGTTGTTTGTATATTTTTTCATAATATTATATTATTATTATCTAATTTTTAGTAGACTGACAATTCTGGCCGGTGCTGTACTCTTTTCACAACATCACAAATATTTAAAAAAAATTATAATTGTAATAGAGGTATTTTGAATATAAATACACATTTATTATACAAATTATAGCCACTATTCAACTAGTTAACCTTAAAACAAATAATCAATTTATATTACTTTATTAAATTAAAAAAAAATTCTTTTCATTGAAAAACTCGAATAATTTTTACTTTTTGTTTTTTTTCTAAATTTGAAATTTAATTTCTGAAAAATGGATTTATGAATAACATTTGAAATTAATGAAAAAATAAATAAAACGTGTGTGCATATTGTGAAAAAATTATTAGTAAATAATTATTTAATCAGTTCAAATCATAAAAGCATTGATTAGTAATTTTAATTCAAGCATTCAACTAATCTGCTTGATTAAAAATTGATCTTTTTGCTAGAAAATTTAAATGTTTAGTGAAAGGCTCATCTTTTTAACTTGAAAACTAAACATTTTGAATGAGATTTTTTCAATAATGTCAAAAAATGTTTCTTCGTTGATCCTGTCTTGGTTGAAGATTCAACTATTTTCATAAAAATTGATATTTTTGTAGTAGAAAATCATTATATTTTTTTAATAAATCAACAATATTAATCAAAATTAATCTGTTTCAATTGAGTATTCAACTATTTTGTTCAAAAATCATTATTATAGGTTGAAAATTTCACTTTTTTTGTAGAAATTTGTTTTTTTGTACATATTAGCAATTTGGTACAAAATTCAATTATTCGGTAAAATATAATATTTTATTAATTAAAATATAATTTTTTAAATGAAGTTGAACTATTTCAATTTTTGTTAAAAATTGAATCTTAATGGTTTGAACATTCTTTTTTGGTAGAAAGCTCACTTTTTTTGTATTCCAAATTCAAAATTTTGGATAAAATTGTTTTCCATTAATGACTAAAAAATCTTTCCTGGTTGAATATCAACTCCTGTTGAAAATCCGTCTTTTTCATTGAAAATTTATCTCTTTTAGTAGAAATGTTTTTTTTGTGTTTTTTAAAAATGCAACTCTTTGTAGCTAAGTGGATAAGCGCATCAGACCGGCAATCTGACAGATCTGGGTTCGGATCCCATCGAGGCCAGAGAGCAATTTTTTCAGAATTTAGAAATTAAAATCAATGTTAAAAAATATTCATAATAGAATTCTCATACGCGGATTTTTATTTATGTCTAAAAGATAAAATTACAAATTCTGTAACAGAAACTTAAAAAAAATATTTAAAAAGCAATTAACACATTAAAAATTAATTAAATATTACCTAGCTGTTATGGAAAGCTTGCGGAATTTCCGATCTAGGAGTGCACCTGATAGGCGGAACGCGATTTACACAGAATATTAGCTTAACAGCATTCATTTCCGATAATAAGTTGCGTAAATACTCCCTTCGCAAATAGCTACGTTAAATATATATTCAGAAAATCCTCACCATAATTTTATCCCAGTATTAGCCTGAATTATGAATGGATTGAAATAGAATATAATTCATACGACAAATTAATTTATTCAATTGATTCATCTTTTTTACTTTTGCAATAAAATTTTCATGTTTATGTTTATTTTGTCATGTTTATTAGCGCGACCATTTGGCACATCGATGATAGATCGATCTGACTCTGTTGAACTGAAGCTCAATCAATCATAGGATAAGCGGATTAATCTGACGGCCGAGCTGCCGTGGTGCACTAATGAGTGGCAAAAATTTTGTCTATATATTTTTCAGCTTTCGCAAGAATCAGAAATATTAAGATAATATTATAAGGATAAATATTTAAATAATTAAAAAAATTAAAAAACAAAATTTTAACCTAAAACTAGCATTGTTAAGCAAAAAAGGGAAAATATCAACGAAAAGAGATGAATTTTCAAATCAAATAGAGGGACTTTTAAACCAATATAAAGCCAAAATAAACGAGAACAGGAATTTTAAACAAAAGAAAAAAATCTTCGACCAAAAAACATGAATTTTTAACAAAGTAAATGTTGGAGTTGAAGCTTCAATCAATAAGGAAAAATTCTCAGTCAATTATAAGAATGAATATTTTAGCAGTTAAAAAAATGTATAAAAAGATTCATTTTGAAACAAAAACTTTCATTGTCCACCAAAAAAGTTGAGATTTCAACGAAAAGAGATGAATTTTGAAATGAAATAGACAAACTTTCAACAATATTTGAATTTTCAACTAAAAGAGATTTTTCAGTGAATAAAGAAAAAAATTCATCAATAATTTAGAATTTTAAAGCCAAAATAACGAGATTTCTGGAAATTTATTGAATTTTCAACCTAAAAATATTAATTTAAACCAAATAGTTGAATTGTCTATAAAAATAGCTGCAATTTTACCCAAAAAGATGAAGTTTTAATGAACAAGATTTTCTACCATAACAAAATGAATTTTTAACAAGATACATACATTTTCAGCCAAATAATAGAGTTTTTAAATACAAAAGATAAATTTTTAACCAAAATTGGAATAGTTAAATTTTCAGTTGACAAAATTAATTTTAAGCCAATAAAAAAGAGCTTTCAAACAAGAGCTAGTTCTTCTACCTAAAAATATAAAATTTTAACAAAGTAAAATAAATTTTAACTAAACAGTTAAATTATTCTTAACCAAGGAGCTGAATTGTCAATCAATAAATTTACATTCTTAACCAATTATAAGAATATATATTGAAATAGTTAAAAAAATATATAACCGATTTTTTCAACCAGAAACTTTCATTATTATGCAAAAAATATGGAATCTGAACGAAAGAAGATGAATTTTCAGTTCAGGTAAACGCATTTTCAAAGAGTTAATTTTTCAACTGTAAAAGATTTTTTAATTAAAACAGAAAAATCTCATGACGAAAACACAAGATTTGTACATGACAGTAAAACTTTCAACTGAATAATTGAATTTTCAATCAGAAAGATAAATTTTCTAGTAAAAAATAGTTTATTTTTCAACTAAGAAGAATATTTTACAACCAAAAAGAAATAATCTTTAACAGAATATATTTTTTAACCAAATACTTGCATTTTTAACCCAGAAGATTAATTTTATACTAATAGAGACAAATTTTTAACGAATTTTGTCAATTTTGAATCAAATATTCGAATTTTCAAACTAAAACAGCTTAAATTTGAACTAAAACTGGAATAGCAAAAAATTCATTAAAAAAATAATTGTTTAATTTAAAAAAAACGAAAATTTCAAAAAAATATTTGAGTGTTCTACCAAATAGTTGAATTTTCTACTAAACTTTTAAATTTGTAAGTTAAAACGGCAGAATTTCCAATATGCAGTTGAATTTTCGACTCGAAAATATGAATTTGTAAAAGAAGGTTAATTTTTAATCAAACAGTTGATTTTATAATCAAATAGTTAAATTTTAATTTTTATAAATTATATCCTTACAAAAAATAAGCTAAGTTTCAATACAAATAGTTGAAACTTCAAAGAAAAAGAAATTTATTTTCAACCAAAAAGTTGATTTTTTATCGAAAAAAGAATTAATCTCTACCAAAAGAGATAAGTTTTGAAATGAAAAAGACGAATAATCAACAAGAGTTGAAATTTAATTGAGAAAAACTTTTTCAGTCAATAGAAATAGAATGTATCCATAATTTTGAATTTTTAAGCGAAGAAGCGAGATTTCTATAAAACAGTTGAACTTTCAAACAAAAAGAAATTTTAACCAAGAAAATGAAATGATTAATCTTTTTGCTAAAAAGACGGATCATCAACAAATTACCCATTTTTTTTAACAAAGAAGATTAATTTTGTACTAAAAAAAGGAATTTTCAACAAATTACACAAATTTTCAATCAAATAGTTGAATTTTCAAAGAATATTTTTTTTTACAAACTAGTTGAATCTTTTACTAAATAGTTGAATTTTCTACTAAACTGTTAAATTTTTAAGCTAGAACGATGAATTTTCTACAACGCAGTCGAATTATCGACTTGAAAATATGAATTTTCAAAAAGGTTATTTTTTAGCCAAACATTTAAATTTATAACCAAGCAGTTAAATTTTCATTTAAAAAAATTCATTTTTAACCAAAAAAAGAAAATAATTTCCAAAAAAATAGATGAATGCTCAACCAAGGCAGATGAATTAAAAAGAAAAAATTGAATTTTTAATCAAAAACGAATACACCATCGTAACAGCTGCCTTTTCGGATTCAGAGAGTTTCCAAACATGGAGATTTAAAGAAAATGTGTGTGGCAGGGGGGTCACACGTCAGAAGTAAAACTTTACGTGCGTTTGGCATCATATACACAGAAAGAACTAATACATTTAGGATGCGCATGAGCGCAAGGGAGCTTGCATAGTGGAGGAGCAGTGGGGAGATCTCGTGATAGGTGAATGAGAAAGAGAGAGGGGGGAGCATAAGGCTTTGCTTAGCGTGGGAATAGTGGGGATATCGAAACGGAGTCTTAGAGAAATTTCGAATTGCCGCGCAAAAGGAAGACGAGATGACAGAGAGTAGGTATAGTAAGTATACTTATAAGAGCGAGATAGAGAGTTCCGTTCGTACGTTTGATCTTTTTTCCATTCACTCGCGTCCCAAGAAAAGTTTCACTTCAAAATTAGCGATGGTCAGTTTTTGCATAAAACTAATACTTTCTCATTATGAGGAGAATATAAAAACGAACTTTCAACTGAAAATAGTAATATTTTTGATAGGGTTTTATTAATTCAGTTCGTATTTAAGAGGAAAAATGAGAAAAGCGGGGAATGTGGAAAAGACCGTGAAGCCTGCGATTAATTAATAGGAATTTTAATCATTTGTAGCCTTAGGAATAATATTTTAAGTTAGGAGTTAGGAGTTATTACATTGATATCGAGATTGATATACATTGATTTCCTATATTCTTTCGGAACTGTATACAGAGCGAAAAAAATTTGGAGCTCTCTGCATTAAAAACGTCCTTATGAATTAAGGACTAGGAGTTAGGAGTTATGAGCTGGGAGTTAGGAGTTAGGATTTAGGAGTTAGGATTTGGGGGTTAGGAGTTGGGCTTTAGGAGTTGGGGGTTCAGAGTTGCGGTTTAGGAGTTGGGGGGTTAGGAGTTGAGTTATAGGATTAGTTGGCACCATGAAAACCAAAATATTTTTCCCAAGTAATACAATATTAGAACCATAGCTGGCAAACTAAATAGTTGGTCCAACTAGCATTTTTTCCACTACACTCCTGAAATATTTTGTGTTTTACAAATCCATAACTTGCTTGGACAACGGATAAACAATATATACGACAATTTAATTTAGTAAAACACAAAGGCATCGGATTCGTCCATAACACCTCTCTGGTTTCTGGAATTTACGGTTGAGTGAAGTATTTGAAATTCTTGAATACTCAGAGATATCTGAACTCCTAAATGAATATTCAACGAATGTAAAGCGTCGCGAGGAACGCTTTTCCTACAGCATTGATTTGGGTTCACCCTGGAGCAAAAGAAATTGTTTTAGGTCAACTTCTTGTTCTGTAAAAATGGACTGAATACATTTGAATGACTTGAAGTTCTGATCACAAGTTTGCCAAACAATTGAATTTAAATAACATCGTAATATTCTATGTTACGGTTTAAATTAATTTCTTGATGTGAATATTCTTCATGGAAACTATAAATGTAAACGACTCGTATAATCAAAAAATCTAACTATTTTCCATTGAGAGTAAATGCTTTTTAACTGAAAAGTCACCTATTATATTCTAGGTGTAGAATTGATCTCTTTTGATTAAAAATGATACTACTATTGGTTTGAAGATTTAACTAATATTTTTAGTTAAAAAGTCTTATTTTTATCGTAGTTTAATCCTTTTTGTTAAAAGTGCAACATTTTGGTTAAAAATCATCTATTTACGTTCAGGATTAAACTATTTTGTTCCAAATAATTTTGGTTGTTGTTGAATAAAAAACTATTTCTGATTTAAAATTTAAAACTTTGTGCTCTAGTTGCACTAATAGAATCATTTTGAGTAAAAGGGGCTCCATTTTCATATTTTTGAAAATCAGCGTCTTGATTACTTATTTTTGTCAGGATTCTCACTATTATTTCTCACATTATACTAAAAAAAACACATCCAGAAAATAAGGTCGGTTGGCATAGTACTATATGGTCTATTTGTACTAACAGGGCAGTTATGAGTAAAAGGTGTTCAACATTCATGCTTTTGAAAATCAGCGTTTTGATGATTATTTTGGTCAGGGTTCTAACTATTGTATCTTACATTAAACACACACGTCACATCCTAATGCAAAAAAGGAGATCAGTGAGCCTAGTGCTTTGGGCTCTATGTGTACCAATAGGGCAATTATGAGCAAAAGGGGTTCAACTTTCATGCTTTTTGTTGGAAATGCAACGACGATTCAAAGATAGCTGTACTAAAGTTCTGCAAGTACGGAAAGGGAGGTGCAGGTATCTGAGGGCTCGTCCACTTTGGGGTACAGAGGGCACATTTTTGTCTCGAGCGGTCAGTTACCGTTCGACCTTTGACGCGTATTGCTTATACAGATAGCTTCTCATACTTAAATTCAGTTTTCTCAAGTTCAATACAAGTTTCACTATTTCGTGCTTATATATTTGTACGGTTTATTTGAATATATGTGATTTATGTGAATTCTTGTGTTATCCATTATTTGTAGACTAGAAGTGTTTTATCCCAATCCTATGTCCCGACGCGAAGCTGACATACAGTCACATCTTCCAAAATTTATTGAATTCAATATGCAACAGTCGAGGCCAAGTATGGGTTATACAGCTTAATTTTAATAATAAAATGTCTCAGTACTTACTTTCATTTTAATTATAACACGCTGAATAATCGCTTCCCGCACATTTATGTTCTACAAGAGATTTAAAATCTTTTTTCTGTTTTGAAGACTGAGCATGAGCACGTAAGTATAGCTCAGTTAGCATTATTCGAATAATTTCGAAGGAATCGCATGATTTCAAATTTTTTAAGATATTTTTGAAGAATTTGTGCAAATTTTATGAAGATTATAATTATTATTATTATTGTTTGTGATCCTAAGAGGATTCAAATTTATTGTAAAACACTGAAAAAGTGTCCAAACCAATTAACTTAATTTATGAACACAAATTTCATTACTTCATAATACAAAAAAATAGTAAAATAAACAAAAAAATAGTAAAATAAACAAAAAATAGTAAAATAAACAAAAAAATAACACCTGAGTGGCAGGCAGGAGCTTCGTTGTGGACAGAATGCAGCTAAATTAGCTGGAAGTAAAAAAACTATAGATCCCATAACTTTGAATCTCAGTTAATATTTTTTTTTCATAATTCTTTCTATTTTTTAAATCCATTTTTGTATATCCCAGACTATCCTAATTTATCAATGTTAATATTTTGCTATCTGTTTGAAAATATAATTCTTTATGTTGAATTTTTAAGCTAAAAGTATACATTTTTTAGAAGAAAAGTTGATTTTTGAAGCCAAGATGATTAATTTTTTCAAACAAAAAAGATATTTTTTCAACCAAATATACGACATTTCAACTAGGAAAGTTGAATATTACACCAATAACTTCTATAACAAAAAATAACTAATTTTCGATCAAGAAGGCTACATTTTCAATCAAAACACACCAATTCTCGAAAAGGCAGTAGAATTTTCAAACAACAAAGATAAATTTTCAATTTACTCTAAAACATTGAATTCTTGAACAAAAATGACTAAACGTCTGCCAAAATAGTTGCATTTTCCGCAAAATAGTTTATTTTTTAAGCCAAAAGACTTTGTTTTGTAAGGAACTTGAATTTATAATCCAAAAGGATTAAATTTCTATAAAAAAATGGCGAATGTTTATTAAAACAGATAAATCTTCGACCAAACAAGATGAATTTTGATTAAAATAGTTGAATTTTTCACTCAAATGATGAATCTTAAAAAAAAAAGATTTGTTAACAAAGAATCAAATTCAGAGTAGAAAATGATTGATTCTGAATGAAAAATATAATAAATGAAATTTCAACCTAACAGATTTTAATCATGAATGACAAACAGTTTATTTTTGCCAAAAAATATTAATTTTTAACCCATAAATGTAAATCTTCAACAATACACATAACTTTTACCTAAATCGTTCAATTTTAAACTATCATCAACTATCAAAATTTATATTTAACAATGTACTTCAATTTTCAACCAAGTAGTTGACTTTTCTATCGAGAAAATTAATTTTCTACCAATAAAGTAATAATTACATTTTAATGTGAAAACAAATAATTTGTAACAAAAAATAACTAATTTGCAACAAAACAATTATATCTTCAATAAATAAAATGACTGTTTAACAAAGGAATTGAACTTTTAATCATGTAGAAGAATTGTCTACTAAAAAGATTAATTTTTAATGAAATATTTAATAGTTGAATTTTCAAATAAAAACTATAAATTTTCCGGCGAATAATGTATAGTTAATTTTTCAGTTAGAAAAGATAATTTTCTATAAAAAATTTAGCAAAATACTTCAATCCTACAACAATAAAATGAGTTTTTAGCCAAATAGTTGATATTTTAATCAATTAGTTGAATTTTCAATCAAGAAGAATAATCTACTAACACAAAATGTAAATTTACAACAAAATACGTAAGCTCTGAACCATATT
This sequence comes from Acraspis erinacei, assembly GCA_035041075.1. Lineage (NCBI taxonomy): Eukaryota > Metazoa > Arthropoda > Insecta > Hymenoptera > Cynipidae > Acraspis > Acraspis erinacei. The sequence goes on along the minus strand of JAWWLR010000155.1, from coordinate 24,740,193 downwards.
GTCGAATTTTCAACTAATCACAATCTTCCACCAATAATAAATTAGTAAATTTTTTAATTAAAAAAAATTAATTATCAAACAAAAGAAGGACATTAAAAAAATTAAATCTTTAACCAATAAAATGAGTGCTTAACAAAGTTTTTTAACTTATAATTAATTAGTTGATTTTTTAATGAAAAAAATGATTTTTTAATTAAAAATTTAAAAGTTTAATTTTTAACGAATTTTTGCCTAATTTTTAACCGAATGAGATCAATTCTGACTCAGAGAAATTATAGTAATAATGATTGTTTCAAATAAAAGTAGTTCGATTTTCTGATTGGGTTATATTAATTCAGTTCGCATTTAAGCAAAAAAAAATGAGAAAAAGGGTAAGTTTCTTGGAAAAAGAGTACTTCATTAAAAAAGGAGAAAAAAGGGAATCTTTATATGCTTCACTTGTAAATTAAATCACTAATTTTCATTTCTTTCAACATATCTAAAAATATTCATTCACGTTTATATTTTTTCTGGTAGGGGGGTCTAGTTTTTGGACGTTACCTTTAATGCAGGAAACCTTCATTACTATACTTAATTCCCGATATAAGACCAGTTTCCGGCATAGTTTGCCTTGGCCTTGAACCTAAATCGGGGGGAGCCAAACGTAACCATACAGGACGGCTTGAATAATTTCTGTGCTTGACTAAACACATCCTCTTTTTGCCCCGCAGCTTCTCTCATCCGGAAACTGCGGAGTCAATCAATTCTAGGAGTATTGTAAAATGAGGGGTTTTATATCGGGAGTTGAGGTTATATTAAAAAAAAAAGAATATTGTTTGTCACCAAACAACCGAGAACGCATGTAAGGAATTATTTACAGCTAATGTGCAGTTGGAGGGTACAAGCAAATTATTTACCTTTGTCACTAATCAGAAGAATTGACAATACGAAAGATTGCGGAAGTGAAGAAACCTTTCTCAAGATTCTGAGGATGAAAGAGAGAGGTCACATCCGGACATTCTGAGGTTCATGATTTTTTTTTTAAATCTTGAGGAAGTTTTGCACAGGTTAGAGAAGCTGTTTGTTTCCGGTCACCGCCGCTTTTGGCATTGTCGCCGTGCCGCGCTTTCATTGTTGCCGTTATATTGTTCCCTATTACGTATTCCGGCCCATTCCGTGCAAAGGTCAAGAATGCCGCGATCGTAGAAAGCATAGCGGGTGTGCGCTGCCAGCAGTGCACGGTAAGTTGTGGCTGGCAGGGTCGAAGGTCGTCACTAGGTCGTCCACCATCATGAGAACAGGCTTAAGGCCCGAGTATGAGACGGAGTTTCTACACGTGGAGACTAGCTGATGACCATCGTCCACCTGCCTTCCAAGATTTATAGCCCTTTGGATAGCTTCCCGGCAGTCCCGGATACAAAGGGAAGGGAGAAATCTAGCAAATTCTGGATTGGGTCAGTTCAAAATCTACCTCGCACCACCAGGGCGGGCGGGGGGATAGCTTTTGTGATGATTTGTGACGTGACAGGGGGGGGGGGTTACGCAGAATATGTCAAACACATGGTATCTAAATACAGACTGCACACTGTTTCGCCTATTCCGCTCTTGACTTTTTTTTAAAAGAATTTCTCTTTTTTCACCCGTTTTCAAGAAACTTTTAGTATACTTCTTATATGTTGTTCAAAATTCATCTCTTTTTGTCATAAATTCAACTATTTGGTTTAAGATTAAACTGTTTATTGAAAATTAATTTGATAAAATATTTTTGTTGCAAATTCGTTTTCTTCTTGGAAGAAATTAATTTTTTAAGGTTAAATTAGGCTATTCTATTTTTCATTAAAAATGTATCGTTTTTAGTTGAAGACTCAATTATTAATTTTTTAATTTAGAATTCATCTTCTTTTGTTTTAAACTTCAACTACTCATTTGAAAGATGAGGTAATTTAATGAAAATTAATTTTATTGCTTCTAGATTGAGCTATTTTGTTGAAAATAGGCTTTCTTTGTGGATTAAAAATTCAAATTTTAGCTGAAAATTGGACTGTTCGATTTCTTGTTACAAATTTATCGTTTTTAGTTAAAAATTCAACGATTTGGTTGAAAATTCATTTAATTATGGAATTCATTCTAGTATTTGAATATCCATTTCTTTGATTAAAGATTTAACTCGTTCGTGGAAATTTCGTTTATTTGTGATTAAAAATTATTTTTTAAACTAAAATTGAAATATTTTATTACTGGTTAAAAAATTATCGTTTTGAGTTGAAATATCAACAATTTGCTTGAATCTTTATGTAACTTATTATTATAAATTCATCTTTTTCGGTAGAAAATTAATCTTTTTCATTCAAAATTCAATTACATGGTTTAGAGCTGCACTACTTTGCCAAAAATTAATTTTAGAAGTTAAGATTTATCTCTTTGGTTAAAATTTCACCATTTTTGTTATGAATTCGTTTTCTGACGTTTTGTTGAAAATGCGTATTAACTGTATCAGGATTTAGGATCAAGGTTACTGCAAACCACGCTTGAAACCGTTCTTATATCGGGAGTTGCATGTAATTTGTAGAAAATTCCACATTTTAGATTATAAATTCTAAGTTTTTCTTCAAATTCTTACATTCCGGATTAAATTTATACAATTTTCATAGAAAATTGAACTATTTTCTTGCAAATTTGCCTTTTTGGGTATAGATAAACTTTTCTTGATTTAAAATTAAAATCTATTTTGTTTGCTATATCAATTACTACGTTTTTTGTTGAGATTTCTTATGTTTAGTCGAATTATTCGGCTTTTGATTTAAAATTAGATCTTTTTCTGGTTCAAGTAGGAAGTATTAGATTGTTGCTTCAAACATTTTTTTCAATATAAAATTCAATTTCTTTGTTGAAAGTTGGCTCTTTGTTTGAAAAGTAGTTCCTTTTCCTGAAAATTTAACTTTTGTGTTGAAAATTCGTTTTTTCATATATAACAATCGTCATATAGTATTGAAAATTCAACTTTCAAAAAATTTAATTCATCCCTTTCGCTTGAAAGTTCCATTATTTGGTTGTAAGTACAACTGCTTGGTTGATAATTATTTTTTTCATTGTTAAACGATCAACTATTTGCTTGAAAATCAATATTTCTAGGTCAAAAATTCAACTATCTGGTTAAAATTTCAACTATTTTATTAACAATCTAATTATTTTGTTGAAAAGTATTTGGCTGAAAAATCATCTTTCTTGGTAGAAAATTCTTGATCGATATAATGTTAAGAGCACTTGTTTTCCCCGGCCAATCATCATGAAATTTATAGTCAATCATTCAACTTTTACAGACAGAAACCTAAAACCTGTGGCCAATGGCTGTATTTCACATTTCAGAGGTCAATAATCCAATCATTGATCTGTTCTAATCACTACGTTCTAGTGGCCAATCATTGTGATTTTGATATTGCAGTTAATTTGTTTTTATTATAAATTTCTATTATTTTGAATGTTTAACTTACTATGGTTATCTCAATCTTTAATTTTATTATTCATCTGTTGATTTTCTAATTTTTTGAGTAGTTCTGACTAATAACTTGACTTAAATGCCGATTACCGTACATGATTAATTTACTTTTTATGTCTACAATGTACAAAAAGATATTATGAATTTTAGGAAGGATTATTTCATAATATGCACCTGATGTAATTTCTGCTAATTAGATTCAATAATGATAGGTAGCTGTCTTGTTATTGCAAGATTTGTAACATTATTTATTTCTAGTAATCACTACTTGATCCGTGCGAACTACATGTAATACAAGAATAAATAAACTGCAATGTGCAAATGCATAAATCTTAATATTCGTTAATAACTTCATGCGTTTCTAGTAGACTTGGGAAACGCAGGATCATAATGAGCGACTTCCCCTGAAATTTCTCCCTAAATGGTTTCTGACTATAAAGTCACTAAATGTAAACTCAAAATTATCACCTAGGAACCTTTTGATGCAAAATAAGAAATATTTCTGGGATTATAATTGACCGGAGACCATGCATAACCTACTTATCTGAACTGCATCGAAAATTAAAATAGACAAGGTAATTGTCAATTATGGGGGACATTTTTTTCTTCTTCTATACATCTAAAAATTCATAATCTGAAATTAATAGCGCTTAATATTCATTAAATTAATTTTTTATTGCAGATTCACTATATTCTAAGTTGAATATTCAATACTCTACAATTCTAAATTAAATTAAGTCACAATGTAAATCTCTGAACCAAGCATTAATAACTGTAATTTCAAATTTTTATTTAACTTCAAATAGGTAAAAATAAAAATGTTTAAATTTGGTCAAGAGTTTCAGTCCTAAGTCTGCCAGGCTGACAACATTTTAAATGGTAATTATTGAAATTACGGAATTTTAAATGGTCAAACTTTACATATGCGTAATTTGTGATTTAAAAAATTAAAGGCTCTTAAAATCTTTAATTTTAAACGTATATAGAATTCAGGGTTCTAGAATTTTTAATATTCACAATTGAAAATTCTTAAATTTCGAAAATATTTTTAGAATCGAAGTAAAATTAGAACATATTTAATTTTTGATATTTGTAACGAGATAATTATCAAAGAATGTGGTGCGGAAGAGACATTAGTTGACACATGGGAGAGAAATCGGTTAAGATGGTTCGGGCATGTTGAGAGAATGAAAGACGATCGACTAACGAAACGAGTTTATCAAGGTAA
>JAWWLR010000155.1:24685007-24698178 GCA_035041075.1 Acraspis erinacei | reverse complement strand
CTGAAACAAAAGACTTTGGATACTAATGGACCCAAGTGAGGAACCTCACATGAAGACTTTGTGAGGATCTTTACTTGAGTTGATTACTAGAGAGATTGTTCAGCAACCTGGGTCGGAGCAGTGTTGCGGAACTACCTTATTATTTAAATAAATAGTACGATAGTTCTAGATCAATCTAAAAATTCTATAAGCCCTTCCTCACACTACTCCCTTCCCCACCGACTGAGTCTCGCCTACCCTGAAAGGGAAACGGCTTAATGGTATAATAATCATAAAAAATCACATTTTTCTAAAGTAGGACGCCCTATTGGGGCCAAACTGGCGCCTAAGAATCATTTGGGCAAAATCGGGCACATTTTCACACGGGGAGTATTTCTGAAACAGAAAATCTTAAATTTGACCTCAAAAATCCATGTCTGTACTACTCTGGCGCCTGTCTACGTTTGTGTGGCCACCCGATGTTCATTACGAAATCACAGAAAAAATCACGGGGAAAAGTAAATAAATCTTCTGATGTCAAACTACACGAAGACCAACAGGTCTTTAGAGCTTAATAAAACGAATGTACGTGGATATCCATATGTCGATGGAGTAGCGCACGCGACGATGCAAATCTACAATCCGAAAGAGTCGCTACATAGCACCCCTGCGATCGCATGTCTGTAATTTATTCAGAACCGGTCGTATAAGAAATTCTAGAAATATCGTGCCCTGAATTTTATATAATTAAATTAGATGTAACCTGAGGGGTTAATTATTCGAATTTTTGTTTTAGGGGAAACCAGTACGAGGTGAATAGAAATACGAAACGAATAATGAAATGTCCACATATTGCGTGGCACTTTAAAGGGGACTAATTTTTTAGAATACAATTCAATTTTCCACCCCAAAAGTTGATATTGTAGAAAAAAGTACATTTTTAGCTAAGAGAAATTATATTTCAAATAAAATTATGAATCTTCAACTAAATAAACCCAGAAAATAGACGAATTTTCAACCAAAAAAACATGAATTAGCTATCAAATAGTTCAAATGTCAACTTATAAAGGAAACAAATTTTGTTAAAAATAGAATAGCTACTTTCTCAGACATAACATTTTTTTAACTAAACCAAATAAATTTCCAACAGAATAGTTAAATTTTTCAAATAAATAGTTACATTTTTAACCTAATATTTTAATTTCTTATCAAAGCAATTCAATTTTGAACGCAAAATGAATTAAAAATGTTACTTATTAAACAAGTAGTCGAATTTTTAGCTAAAATGAGGAATCTTCAACCAAAAAAGAAATTTTTTACAAACCATTTCAACTTTAAAGCAGGTCATTAATTTTTCAAAAACAGAAAATGAATGTACGATAAAGCATTTAATTGGTAAGTTTTCAAACAAAAATTAATTTTAGAACAAAAACAGTTAAATTTAAGGTAAAAAAACCACAAAAGACCATAAGAGTTTTGAATGCAACAGTAATAATTTTCAAAAACCACCAAAACCAAAACAAGAAGAATTTGCAATCAAATGCTTGAGTTGGAGAAGAAGTTTTAACAAAATAGTAAAATTTTTAACCTAAAAAGTAAAATTTTTCCTAAAATAGTTGACTTTTAAGCCAGAAAAGAAGAATTTTCAATAAAAAATATATTTTTTAACCAAAAATGGAATCGTTGAATTTTCAGTTTTAAACACTAAAATCTTTAATTTTTAACTATTTGAAATTAACTAAAAAAGACAAATTTTTAACAAAATAGTAAATCATCAACCAAAATGATGAATTTTAAACAAACAAGATTATTTTTCTACCCAAATAGAAGAATTTGCAAACAAAAAACATGCATTTTTTACCACTTAGTCGAATTTTCAACTCATAAAAATACATTTCAACTAAAAATGAAATAGTAATTTTTTCAGATAAAAAGAATTAGTTTTCTACGAAAAAAGTCATTCCCACCAAAATAGTTCAATTTTCGAATAAATAGTTTAATTTTTTACCGAAAATATTAATTTTCAACAAAAAAGTTAATTTCCTACCAAGTAATCTAATTTTCTACAAAATTGTTCAGTTTTCTTCCCAAAAAGACGAATTTTCGACCAAAAAAAGTTACTTTACCACAAAATAGTTGAATTTTCAAATAAACCAATGCATCTTAAACAAAATAAAATAAGAATGATTCACAATAAGTAATAGTTAATATTTCAACAACCAAAATTTTAATTTGAAATAAAAGACTATTGAGTTCAACCAAAAGGACAAATATTCGACAAAAAGTTGAATCCTGATGCAAAACAGTTTAATTTTAACGAAGAAGGTTCATTTTTTACCAAAAGGACGACTTTTTAACCAAGAGGATTAATTTTCTACAAAAATAGTTACATTTTTTACCTAATACATTCATTTTTAACCATAAAATGTTACTTTTCAATTTAGAATGTCAGTATTACACTAAAAATTGAATAATTACATTTTCGGTCCAAAAAATTAATTGGCAAACAAAAAAAAGAATTTCGAGTAGCATAATTAAATTTCATCTAGAAATTTTTATTTTTTAAACCAGAAGATTAATTTTTTTAACAAAAAAAAACTAATTATCAACAAAATACATGATTTTGTTTAAAAAACGATCAATTTTCCATTCAAAGTATCAATAGTCAACTAATAATGAGATGCTTAAATTTGCGGTCAAGAAAATAATTTGTAACTAAAAAACGAATTTCCAACAAAATAGTTGAATTTTGAGTTCTATATTATTATGAATTTGGTTCCGATAAGGACCTGCAACAAAAAATAATCCCTCTTGCTGAAAAAAACCCACAAAACGATGAATTTCTTCCAAAGGAGCCCCAGTATGACCTCTAAAAGAGCCAAATTTTTATGCAAACTTTTGCCAAAAAAACTTATTTTTCGCTTTACCCGCTTCGACATTTTATCTAGTTTATAGCACAAATTTTTTGTTAAAGCGCACATGTGTACATATATAATAACTTGATAAATATCATTTTCAGGTTAAGCAGGGAACTTGTGAACATAAAGGCTTATTATTCATATTCAAGGAACTTTCCGTCTCAAATCATCATTCGATAACTGTATATCAATGTATATAGATCCCTAACTTATCAACTCCACTTTGCAAGCGATTGGTTTGTGAATGCGCCTTTATGTTGTTCAAGTCAAGTGTTCCCCGTTGGAAATTTAATATAATATTATAAATAATATAAAATATAAATTTGCCATTTAAATGACGGATTTTTGTTAAACGTGAAAGATCAGATAAATTGTGATATCAGTTTTAACGACTAATGAAATGTAAATATCTGAGCAGCACAACCTTCATGCATTTTATCTATGAGATAACGAATATGCTATATATGTGCTATAAAGTCTGATAAGGCACTAGAATATTCAGTTAGTTAACATCAATAGTAATATTAGTTGCATCGTTATTACAGCATTTAATTAATACATCAAAAAGTTTGTACACTGATTAGAAAATATGAGGATTGTTTCTACTCTCGCCTTATCCTTTGCGGTTTTCCTCAATTCTATTGGTAGATATAATATTAAAATATAATAATAAATATATTATAAATATAATAATTATAATAATATAATATAAATAATATAATCAATCAAAATTTTTACGATTTATAGAGACAGATCAACATATAATTTAAACACATATTAGTACATACAATTTATAAATGATCTTTTAAACTTCATTTGAGTTTATCCGAAATGAGTACCATATGGTAAATCTCTCTCCTTTTCTGTCAAAACCTCACTAACATTTTATAAACTTATAGCGAACGGACTTACATATAAATTCTTTTAATTAAATACATATAGAACCTTGATAAAAAGTTGATCTTATATCGAAAAGAAAATTAATTTACTTAAAGCTCTATCTGTATTAAGAACCACATTTTTATTAAAATTCTCGCGATTCGCTTTATATTTTGCATATATATATATTTATATAATTCTCTAACAAATGATATCACAAAAATTTGAATTTTAAATTTTTAGAAATATTAGACGAGGTTATTGTAGAAAGAACAACGGATAGTAATTTTAATGTTCTATTTTTGAATAAAATTATCGATTTTTGCAAGAAAAACTGCAAATTCTATCAAAAAAGGTTTAAAACTGATTTTGCAGGTCTTCTTAAAAGAACAAATTTTCTTTGGGTAGTTTTTTTTCATATGTTACACAGTTTGTCCGGAAAATTGAATTAATTATTTTTTTAAAGCGTTATCAAGAATCAGACGAGCCAGCCATGAATTCGATATCGAGTGTTTACACTTTCTTTGTATTTACACTTTTAGGGTGAACATTTAATAAACATTTAACTTCCTCATTATTATTTATTAGAAAATATATGTACTTCCTAATAGAAGAAAACAAACTAAAAAACGAATAGGTGAATTAAAATGACTAATAAAACGAGTTTACCTATATAAACCGATTCTTTAAATATTATAAATAACTATAACTTCCTTACTCTTTAACAACATATATTAATATTATGGGCCAATTGATTCTTCTCGAATCTAAGAATTTCTGTTATTTTAGAATAACTCTAAATTACGTGAATAAGAACATCTTAACTATAAAACTCGATTTTTCAAATAATATAAATTACCGTAACTTTCTTACTCCTTAACAAAATGTATTAATATTATAGGTCAATACCTTCGTTGCAAGTCAAGGAAACTTTTGTATTCTTGTATCAACTTTAAATTAGAGCAATTAAGAAAGGTTTACTTTCCAAACCTTATTTTGAAAAATATTATAAAGTATTTAAAGAAAGGTTATAAATATTTTAAGAAATCTTTTGGCCAACTTTAAGATATTGGTGGTGAAAATAAGCACTCTAAATTTCATCTGGAAAATTATTTACAACAATGTATTGTACATATTTTAATTAAGGAGTTTAAATATTTTCAAAATTTTTACCAATACAATGCTTCCTCTATGAGGAAGCAAAACTATATTTTTTATCAAAAAATGATCTCAACAAAATTTGTAGATCTTTTTGGGATAAAAAGTTTTTCTTTTTAAAATTAGTTCGTAAATTTTGACCCCCCCTCTATTTACGCAATTTTTCTGGCTAAGCTTCCTTCGTGATTTTATTTATTTGTTTATTTATTCTTTATTATTTCAATCTTACGCATTCTTAATTAGGAGGGAGAGGGGGCGATCGGAATCATTTGTTCCATAGTTTCCATTTTTTAATTAGTTTGAAACATATTTTTATTTAAACCTGTTTATGATGTTGAAATGATTGTTTATACTATTCTACACGATATATTATTATTTGTTTTGTTTCTTTTTTACTATCCAATATTTCAATTTACATACTTCCAATAAATACAAAGTCGAGGAGTTAACTAGTCTTTGAACCTTTCGTGAAATCTCGTGCAATCCCTGTTAATCTTCGGAGCGTTTAAAATCACATAATTTCTTTTGAAAATGTTGCCAATCCCCCTAAAATTATTCAAAATGTGTGAAAATTTCTCAAAATTCTTTGAATTAAAATTAAAATCTGGCAAAATATGCCACAAGAGAATAAACAGCGAAAATGTTATTCTTGTTTTTTGTTGCAGATTTGGGTACACAGTTCGATTGTTTACCTAATGGTGCCCCTATTCCTGGTGTTCCTCGCTGCATACCTTTCGATCCTCCTGGCAGACAACATTCACCTGAAAGGTCGCTTACGCCTGCCAAGCCTCATTCTTCAGTTTCTCCTGTCAGATCAACTTCACCGGCCGAGTCTTATCTTCTTGATAGATCAAGGTCACCTGCCGAACCCCGTTTTCCGGGCAGATCTTCTCCTACTGCCGAGCCTGTTCTTCTTGTCAGGCCTTGGTCTCTTCATGCCAAGAATTCTTCATCACGCGTACTTGGATTTGATCTTGAGCATCTAAGATTTATTCGGCTTATCCCCAAAGTGAACCTGAACCGGATATTCGAAATTCGAAGATACACTTTTCCTCGCGATAAACAGATTCAATTGAGAGAATTCGGTCGGGTCCTTGGGCCCATTCCAACTAAAGAACAATCTGTATTGGCAACGACAGATGGTGACGTCTTTGCAATATTTGGGAGAAATGATACAGTTCTTCGTGGAATATATATTAAAAAAAGAATTGCCGGACGTCTGGTAGAAAAACGTGTAAAAATAAACATGGTTAGCGGCACGGTTGAAAATATGACCCAAGAAGAAATGTTGGAATCTCCCTTAGGCAAGAATTGCCCAGTCTCGAGAAATTTTAAAACAGTAGATTCTAGGTATAAGTCATGGGCAAAATAATATTAATGTTTAAAAAAAATGAAAAACTAAAATATAATATTATTTGTGATCTAAAGTAGAATAAAAATATTGAAAATTGAATTCTATATATTATAGCCACTTAGTGTAATTAGACATTTCATGAACTTCTAGTGGATTGTGTAATACTTGGCAGTTATACTATCTGAAATTGTTTTAGATCAGTGTTTTATTATCTGGCTAACTATTCTAGTCATTTCGGGAAACGGCTAACTTACTATCCAGTACATAGTGTAAAAATGCTAAAAAAATAATAAATAAAAATGTTAAGAATATTAGAATTAAAATTTAGATATCTGTCTGAATTAATTTCCTTTTGTAATAAGTTTTTTTATTTTCTCAAATGATGGTAAGATGCCAAAAGTTAAGTTTTGAATTATTTTGAATGTCAATACTCAACTGAATTTCAAGATGATAGATCATAAAAAAATGTTAATATATAAAATTGTATTTGTAGTTTCTTTAGCTATTATGAAGGAGAGGATGATTCCTGAAGAGGCTCCACGTCTCACAGTGGGCTGAATCGGAAGTTTACTATTTAAAATCATTTACTGTTGAAGTATGAAAAGAATATAAATAATTAACAATATATCGAATCTAATTGTTATAAACAAATTATATTGACAAAATATCAACATCGTGGACATTTTGCTTGCAAGGTATATTTCTAAGTATGGCGTATGGTATAATTTGTTTATTTCATAAGCAAATTATATTAAAAAAGCTACATAGTTTGGCATTTATGGGCTGAAAATTATTATTTTTTTCTTTCTTAGTAGCCTTGAATTATATTAGTGGTAATAATTAGTGATAAAGATTGGTTATTCGCTATTATTTGTTCATTTTATAAACAAATACGTAATTCGGTTATTTATAGAGAGAAAGTAATCGTGTTTCTCTTTAATAGTCTTCGAATTACATAGGTAGTGTATTAAATTTGTTTATACAAATTAAATTCGATATACTATTACGTTTTTCTATTCTTTACATACTTCGAAATTCATTTTCACCAAGAATTGGATTAAATAAGTTATTTATTTAAATATAAAAACTAAAAAATATCTCATTTTCGCTCTTTGTTTATTTAGATAAAAAATAGATAAAATAAAAATGGAAAAATCTAGTCTATAGACGATCTTTGGCAGCTATTGCTGATCACTTCTAAAAAATTTGAAAATCAACTAAGATAAATTGTAGGCTGTAGGTGATTTTGAATAGTAATTTCGGATTAAGCCCACTGTCGCACAGTGAGAAAAAACTACTTTTTCCAATTCAAAATAACGTACAGCCCACAAATATTGACCGATTTGGACAACAAAAATTTTAAAACAAAGCTTATAAGATTTTTGAGAGAGCTGTTGAGTCTGATTTTTCATTTAGGCTTTCATTTTTCTTATAAATAAAGAAATATGAGGGGAAAATGGCCATTTTTCTATTTGACGTTCACGGTGCTCGTCAATAACATCAAAATTGTTGAAATTGCCTAAGTATCATAGAGTAACATTAGTTAAAGATATTCCAATATGATATCAAAGACAAAAAACCTTTACAAGCAACTTCTTCTTGAGATTATTATTGTTAATATTATAAACGAATTTATTAATCAAATCTACTAATCAGACATTTTCTATTTTTTATTTTCTATCTAATATTTATATTCTATTCTATTTTCTATCTAATTATTACAAGCAATTTCATCTTAAGATTATTATTGTTAATATTATAAACGAATTTAATAATCAAATTTTTTAATCAGACATTTTCTAAAAGAAAACTTCGTGCTTTTCGATAAACTTTTTCTTATTTAGAAACTTTGTGTTAATTTTAGAAAACTTTATAATTTGTTTAAAAGAAATTAACAAAGAAATGCATTATTCGTGCATTTGTAAACGAAAACATTCGTTTTTTTCAATCTCAGTCTTTTTAATTGCGAACTTCATGAAAATTTCAGGAAAATTCATAATTAGTTGATAAATTTTATATTTTTTAAAAGCAAATTTAATAAACAAATGCATTATCCTGAAGCTGCAACCTTATGAAAAGAATAAACGTCATGAGAAACTTCAACTGAAAGAACTGAGATTAAAAAAAAAATTTTCCGCCGAAAAATGCCCAAATAATGCATATGCTATATAAATTTGTTTAAAATCTCATAGAATTTATCAACTAATTGTGAGTGTTAATGAAAGTATCATTAAGTTCCCAATTAAAAAGACTGACTTAAAACACGAATTTTTCCGACCACAGATGCCCGAATAATGCATTTGTTTGTTAAATTCGTTTAAAAAAATCACAAAATATCTCAACTAATTATGAATTTTGCTGAAATTATCATAAAGTTCCCATTTAAAAAGACTGATATTGAAAAAACGAATTTTTCTGTCATCAGATGCCTGAATAATGCATTTGTTTGTTAAAATCGTTTAAAAAAATTATAAAATTTATTAAGCAATCATGAATGTTGCTGAATTTATTACGAAGATCCCAATTAAAAAGTCTCACATCTATAACTAAAAAAGAACCCAAGACATCCATTTATATTTAACGTAGATTCGAAAATTATTTACAAAATTATACCCCCGAAAAAGTCGTGAATCGGAATTACGTAGATCTTAAGAAAATTTTAGAATTGAACATAAAATGTACGTAAAAAGGTTACACTTCGATACTTTGGAGCAATTAGAGAATTTAGGTAAAGAATCGTACCTTTAGACAGCCAAATCAAAAATTCAAGGGCAAGTATTCCAAATTACTGAATCGAAAATTGAGGACAAAAATGAAAAAACAGAAAGAACGGTAACGGGCATTAGGATAATCCTGAGAATAATAAATAAGGTTTAAGGGAAAATAAAAATGGTCAGACACTTAACCCCTCAAACGAACGTCACGAATGTTTAATCAAATATCATTGGGCCTACATCAAGGTCAAAACATTCCAATGATCGAATTTTCAACAGAAAAAGCGGGAAATAATTCAGAAAATAATAATAACGAACAAAACTAAAACAAATCGAATTTCGGAAGTAACAATCGAAAACCGGGTAATAATACTAACAGAGACTGTCAAAACAAAACAAGTTATAATTCTGACGAAATAACAGGACTCAAACACAAAAACGAATAAGAACACAACAAATTTAAATTGTTACCACTGTGGTTTAATATCAAAATTCGAATAAAAAAACTATTTCAAATTTTAGTTGATGCAGGTGCCATACATTCGTACGCTGGTAAGGAATAACGGGAAAATATACAGAACTTCAATTATTCAATTTTTAAACCTGTCTCGCGAAAATTGATGGTTGCGAACAGTGAAAGAGTCGATATAATTGGTCAGGTAGTAATCTCAGTTATAATCGGTAAACGCATAAAACATTTAATGTTCAGGTTAGTCCGGAAACTTTAATCAGTAGGCATTTTAGGCCCGGACATGCCATAATCCCTACGGATGACCCGCTCGCTACCTCTCTTTATGACGGAAAATAAGATAGAAATTAAACCTGATTATAAGGAATAATTATTGATTAAAAGGGAAGGAGATACTAATTCAAACAGGAAACCGAAATTTGGAGGTAGCATTAACCTCAAAAGTACTAGAGAACATAAAAATAGTAGTTCAATGTTACAAGATAGCGAAATCCCCCTAGCACGTATCAATCCTAACCTATCAATCCAAACTAACCTTAATCCTAACCTATCAATCCTAAACTAAGTAACTAACACTAGCGACGACTCAAGAATACACGACTCAGTTAGTCTACGGAAACCTATAATTAGGAAAAGGAATAAGGAAAATAACTCAGGAGATTTTTTTAAAATAGTAAATACAAGGACACATACAAGGATAGCGATAGTAACATATGGAAAAATAAAAAAGTTACTAATCAGAAAAAATTAGGAAAGTAATTTCATCAAGCTAATGAGATATCAGAAATTGTTAACAGAAAAGAACATAGCGTAACCCATTGAACGAAACATAAAATCGAAGTACAGGGCCACGATCCCATAAAACAGCGATACTACCACGTGAGCCCTAAAATTAATTAAATTATTTAACGAACGGTTGATAAATTATTAGAAGAGGATATAATAGAACCCTCTTGTTCTGATTGGGTGAACACCGCAGTTATGATAAAAAAGTAGGGAAAGATTACAGATTCAGATTAGACTTTAGAAAAGTCAATAATATTACAAAAAAGAACCTCTACACAACCCCACTCATGAAAGAAATACTGGACACCATAATATCAGCAAAATTTATTTCCAAAATTGATCTAAAATGAGCTTATTTGCAAATCCCGCTAGAAAAAAGTTTAAAACCAATGACCGCATTCAGCCCCTGGGAAGGGTATGTATCAATTTAAAAGGATGTCATTTGGTTTAACTAATGCTCCAGCCACTTTTCAAAGACTGATGGATAAAATTATTACTCCAGACTTAAAGTCGAACGTTTTTTTGTTATTTAGATGATATTGTTATAGTAATTCAAAATTTTGATGACCATTTAAAATACTTGAATATCGTAATAGATAAAATAAATTATGCAAATTTAACGATCATTCCGTGCAAATGTGAATTCGGCTGCTCAGAGATTAAATATTTAGGTTTTAAAGTTAACGACGAAAGACTCAAACTAGATGACAAAATCAACCAATATTAGAATCCCCTAAACCTAAAAATATTAAACAATTACAATGCATAATCGGGATGGCAAGTTGGTACAGAAAATGTATCCCATACAATGCCGAAATAATGAAACCAACAAACTGACTACTCAAGAAAGATAAACCATGGGATTGGGGATTAGAAAAGGATGAGACATTCCAAAGAATTAAAGACCTTTTAACATCAACGCCAATTTTGACGTGTCCAGATCTAGAACCACTTATATTTAAAGCGGCTCTGCAACCTACAAAATACCACTGGATAATTCGCCAGATGGGCACTAGAACCTCTGAAATATGACTAAGAAGTCATATACCGCAAAGGTAGCTCAAACTTTGTCCCTGATGTTCTCTCGAGATCAGGAAAATCAACAAAAAATATAGCATTTGCGTTAGCTTATAACGTAGAAAAACTAAAAGCAAAAGTAGATGACAATATAGATGACCGGTACTCTACCAAATTAGAAAAGTTAGAAAAAGACCCAAACAACATGCAAAATGGCGAATCAGAGATTCACAACTCTATTTTCACAAAACTGACCTATTCAAATATACTCTATTACTAGACTCGAACTCTTGGAAACTAGTCGTACCAAAAATACTTAAGAGCTCAAGTTGTACGGGAAAATCATGACGAAACCCAAGCATGACATTTAGGCTCAGAGAAAACTGACGCAAAAATTTCCGAACATTACAGCTCGCCAGGGGTATATTCAGACGTGATCAAATACGTAAAAAATTGCCAGGTTTGGCAAAGAGTAAAACCAAGTAACCAAAAGTAAGGTAGTATTCATGGGAAGAAAGGTAATCGAAGAACCATGGACCATGCTACTCTTGCGTTGTAACTGTAAACTTTAAAGAATAACGAAAAATGAAATTTTTGGGGGGTTTTCAGGGGGTATTTGGCTAAGGTGACAGGGCCGTTTAAGTACCATTTTCAAATAGATTTTCATTAATTTTCATGAATTTTCATGATTGGGGTCTTTTTGACCCAAGTGCACCATCGAAGGGTTAACCGAAAAATTCGTTATCAGTTACACTAAAACGCCAAAAAACTACCCAAGGGAAAATTCGATAGAACCTTATAATAGAACAATCAAACAAATAATTAAGCCTTAAATCTATAACGATCATTCCACGTAGGACGAACATATAGACGACTTTCAGTTCGAAATAAATACTCGCAAAAACTCGTCGAGCCAATTTACCCAAGTATTTTTAAATGTAGGTCGAAAATTAGAACCAATTCAGTCACTCAGAAAAAATATTGAGAATGAAAGCGAAATAGAGTTTCAAATCATTGACAAATGAACAGGTAGACTAAGGAACGCTACTTAGGTGTCCCCCTCCGATTTTCTTTGTTCTCACATATGTTTTAGTACTCGAAACTCTAACTGACAAGTATTTTTTCTTATAAAATGGGTTTTAGGGGGTAAAACCCACACCCGAATAGTGTGGTACCAAATACCAATTTCATTGTTTCACCTATAATTATAGAATCCTTCACAAGCAAACCAACTCGAACAATGTCCTCACAATAAGAGATGAAAAATGCGATTTTGTCAATTTCATCAAAACAATTTTTGGGGGGTAAACTACCCAGCAATAATTTTTAATTATACAAAAAATGTACAAACGAGCATGATTTTAACTCCAAAAATCTGGAAAAAATATATTGCATGCTATAATAAAATAAAGTTGACGGGGTTTTGCATTTTCTCGAGAAATGAATTTATAAGGGGTAACCAGCCTTAACTGCATTTTATTATATTTCTGCAAAATAAACTAAATCCTAATCGAACACTGCCAAGAGAATAGCATTCCTCTCCTGTTGGTTTGTGATGCGAACTCTCACCATACGGTGTGGGGGAGCACAAATATCAATGACAGTGGAAGAGATTTAATCGAATATCTGGCGGGCACTGACATGGAGATTTTGAATCGAGGTGATACGTTCACACTCCAGGTCAAAAACAGGAGTGAGGTTCTCGATCTGACTCTATGCTCCGAGCGGCCAAGGAGCAGGATAGTAGACTGGAGTGCCTCTGATGAGGAGTCTCTATCGTACCACAAATATATCTTGTTTCGGTTAAAACTAGGAAAACCAGAGGTTTGAAAAATCAGAAACCCTAGAAATATACTTTGGGACTCATGTACAGAGGAACTCAGAGGTAGGCTAGTGG
>JAWWLR010000155.1:24648466-24660069 GCA_035041075.1 Acraspis erinacei | reverse complement strand
CGCAGCGGGCAGATTTTTTTTATTAGGGTTTAATAATAGTTTTTTATTTTTGTCCAAAACAGAAAATTTGTCTCTTTTGTTTTTTAGGAGAAAAATTGTTATCATTTTTCAGATTAAAATGGGTTTTACAAAGGTTTTTTTTCGTTTCAGGCAAAAATCGTAATTTAAATTCAATCGCAATTTACCAAATTTCATTCTGATCTTTGAAAGGTTCTCTACAATTATATTAGTCATGTTTTTTGTGGAAATCATTTCATTTAAAAATAATAGTCATCATTATTTTTAGTTAGTCATGTTTTGGATCACCACATTTCCAAAATAATATTCAATAAAAACATAAGAAAATGGTTTCTCTTCTAATATTTGTTCACATAATCATTGGTCCTAATTTCTTCAATTTTTCAAATATTAAAACTTATGTGAATTTACAAAAACCTGTGTTTTATAAATACTATTCTTCAGTTGAAATAAAAACTTTTAAATTATATCAGAAATTATTGAAAATATTATAAATGTTTCACGTTCGCTTGTTTGCTAGAAAATAGAATTAAAAAAAGGAATTTTAATATAAAATCATAAAGTTTCGAACAAGAGAAATTTTAATGAATGTTATATTGTGTTAGCTTTTTATCGGCAATTAGAATTTTTAAACAAAAATCATAATTAAAATAATGAAAATAAATAATATAAATAATATAATAATAATAATAATAATATAAATAATTTTCAATAATGCCATGTTATGCTCATTTTCTAAGCCGGAAATAGATATTAACAAAAATTATTAGATTTCAAATATGAACAATTTTTTAACTCATTAAGTTTTTCAGTATTGTTACATTGTTAGACTTTTTGAACCGGGCATTGCAATTTTCAACAATTTTAGGTAATATTCACGTTTCACGGGAATTACATATTTAAGAAGAAGAATTATTAGATTTCAAAGATTAAAATTTTCTCAACAATTTACGTCTTTCGGTTTTGTTGGCGTTTCCCCCCGGAAATTTACAATTTTTAACAAAAATCGTTATAGTCTGAAAAAGATTTGCAATTTTTTAATAGTTTATTGTGTTAGTGTTAGTGTTTTTCGACGAAAATTGAAATTTTTATTAAAAAAATCATTACATAACAAAAAAGATTCATCATTTTCTAACAATTTTAAGTGACATTTTCTGGTTTTACATAGAAAATTGATAGGTAACGGTTAAGTTTTTATCAGAAATATCAATATAGATTTCAAGGAATGTTAAAAATATTTCAACAATGTAAGACTATTTTAACATTTTTGCCGGAACTCTGTTATTTTAAACAAAAATCATTAAATTTTAAAGGAGATTTACAATTCGAAATAATTTATTTTATTTTAGTGCTTTTTATCTATAATTGGTATGTTTAATTTTAAAAATCTAATATTTTCCGATTATCATTAGTCATTAGATTCTAAATTTTGGTACAATTTTTTTTTATTGGCGTTTGTTTACCGGAAATCGGTAATTTAAAGAAATCATTGAATTGCAAAAAGTTACAACATGTGTGAATACTTTTAGGTTATGCTAGCGTTTGTAAAAAAGGATTTACAATATTAAACAATTTGTTTGTTTTAGTGTTTTTCATCCAAAATTGATATTGGTTATAACAAATCATTAGTTTTCCAAGAATATTTTTAATAATTTGACAATACTAGGATATCTTAGCGTTTTTCAATGTCTATTATTTATTTACAAAAATAATTTTACTTCAAAAATTAAAATTGCAATTTTGAACAACTTTAGATTACGTTTTATTTTAGATTATGTAATGTTTAGATTATGTTTTAGATTATGTCCTCGTCGAAGCTGGTATTTTTGAACAAAAAAGTAACGGTTTGATGGTCGATGGATAATATGAAATACAAAGATCTTGTAGTAATATTAATTTTATAAATAATATTTTATAAATTTAAAAATTGCGTAAGACATAAAAAAATCGCGCGCATAGGGCGCTCTTAGTTTTCTAGCGTGCCTTAAAAACGTAATTTCTATGCCTGACAATAACGAACAATAATCATTTTTATTCCTTAATTATATTTTAACTTTAAAATTAAATGCAAACAATCAAAGCGTCATTGAATGAACTGTCCCTCGAGCCGTTTTCAAAATAAAAATATGTAATGCTTACCTACCTAGGCCTGTTTTCAGCTGACCAGGTTATTCATTGATTTTTACATTAAATATTAAATAGTGTCGATTACTGATTTTTACTCTTGAAAAAACCAGAAAAAATTTGCCTCAGCCCGGATTTGAACCAGAAACGCCATTAGACTTGAGTAGAGCGTTAACCAATTACGCCACCGAGGCCACAGCAGATCCTTTTTCGTTTCTTGTATATTACGTGATGATGCGGCACTGCATCCCTTTATCTTATGGAACTTTTCCAACGAAGTTAATTGATTAACTGTCCACTCATGGATAGTGGCGTTACTGGTTTAAATCCAATTGAAGTAGATTTTTTCTCGTTTCGTCAAATATGAAACCAGTAATCAACACTATTTTAAAAAATAATATAAAAAATTAAAGCATACTGGTACATTCAAGAGAAAAAAGCCGGTCACTAAATCAAATTCGCGGTCATTTCCCGGTTTTCCCGATTTTCCAGTTACGTAGTCGCCCTGTAGATAATATGTAATGGCATACGTATCATTAAATCTCTACGATAGAAAGGGGGTGGGGGAGTGCGCTATCGATCAAAGTCACGTCCTTCCGTTGTCGTGGAAAACAAATTGCCGCCTGTAGTCGGTCGAACGCGGAAAGAAACAACCAAGGTACAAACTACAAACGGCTGACACGAAGACTGGTTAATGTTCGTGCGGGATTTGGCGTGGGTGTGTCAAGTCGCTTGAACAACATGTGCCACTTTGCATTGCGACGCGACGCTCCTATTGGATACGGCCACGGGTGCACGAAAGACCAGTCGGTTTCCAAATCGAGACAATGAAAAAAGGACCAAGAGAGAGACAAGTGGACAAATGGAAGAGAAAAATTTCGTTTTTGCAACACGTGTCTGGGAATTACGATTTTCCGTACCTGGAAAGTGTGCGAAAAGTGCCATATTCCTCTGCAATAGTGAGACTAGCGTGCGGGAATATGGTATTCACGCACGCTAATCTCACAGTAAGGAGTCATTCACAAAATTTGTGATCGATATTTTAGGAATGTCGACCATCCCTGCATGATACTTTGGCAGCTTCCCCTCTGCCTGAACGTATCGCGTCTTTTGTAAATTACCCCCTAGAGGAATCTGGCACTTTGCGCACTCTTTACAGGTACGCAAAATTGACATTTTTTGCACTTTTTACAAAAAATATTTTGCGTGGTAAAAAGCCATTCCACTCGTGTGAAGTTTGTAACACGCGTGGAATAATCAACTTCTCGTACTTATTAGGGTCCCTTCAAAAACTACGTCACGCAATTTTTAACACTTTTTCTACGCCTCCGTATTTTTATCACAAATCGTCCCAAAAAGCTTAAACTCAAAATATACAACATTAAGTTTTTTAAAGACTTTTTTTTAGCAGAAACAGTGTCATTTTCTAACGAAAATAGGAGAATAAATTGTTTAAAAAAATTAAACGCTAAAGATTTAAATTTGAAATAAGTTGCATTTTCAGTTAATTAATGAATTTTGTAATAAATAGATAAATTTAACGTACATTCCAAAAGTTGAGCTTTCAAGCAAACAAGATGAATTTTTGAATAAATAATTGAATTTCCGAAAAAAGTATCTAAATGTTAAAAAACAAAAATTAATTATAAACGAAACGTTTGCATTAGAAACCAAATTTTCAACAAAATAGTTCTTCTTTAACCAAATAGTTGAATCTTTAACCTACAATAATGAATATGAAAATCAAATACTCGCATTTCTAATTTAAAAAGATAACATTTCTGCCAAATACATACATTTTTACACAAAAAAGACAAATTTTTAACCAAAAAATTCAGTTTTCAATCAAGAAAGATTTTTCAGTCAATATACAAAAAAAAATTCAACCAAATTGTTCAATTTTCAAGCCAATAGGGCGATTTTTTTACAAAACTGTTAAATTTTGAAACAAAAAGTTAATTTGGAATCAAATAGTTGAATTTTCTCTCAAAATAATAGAATTTTTTACCCAAAAGGAGAAATTTTCGCACAAACAATAGAATTTTTTATCAAGGAGTTCATTTTCAAACACATGATTGAATTTTCTTCGAATATCATAGAATTTTCAACCCAAAAAGACGAATGTGAATGCAATCAAGAAATATGTATTTTCCATAGAAAAATCAATTTCGAATCCAAAAATATGAACTTTTAACAAAAAGTTCGATTTTACTCAAATAGTTGAATTTTAAACTAAACAGAAAATAAATTATCAACCAAAAATTATATAGTTAAATTGAAAGTTAAGAAATTGATTTTCAACCCAAACAGTCGAATCTCCAACTAATAATATGAATATTTACCAAAGTAGTTCAACTTTTAACCAAGTAGTTGTGGGTTGAATGGCGAAGATTAATTATTTGTACAAAAAAAACGAGTTTAAAATAAAATACATCAATTTTGAACCAAGTTGTTAAATGTTCAACTAAAAAATATAAATTTTAAACCAATTATACAGTTGCTCAATTTTTATTTATAAAAAAAAATTATTATCATTTAAAAATCGAATTTTCTACAAAATAGTTAAATTTTCAACCTAAGAGAAAGAGAGAGAGAGAGAGATCTTCGTGTAATGAAAAGCATTTTTTGTAAAGTATTTTATCATTCATGTCAAGACTCATCACAAGCCCTGCCCCCTCCCCCTAGTCAATGGGACATAGTTTTTAAACGGCCTCTTACATAATATATACAGAGAAAAATGTTTGGCTGGAAAAACAAACGTTTGGTTGTCCCAAAAAAATTTTTTGGTTGCTATAGAAGCAACAAAAGTTGGTCGATCTAACTTAATTACTTTGTTTGACCATTTACGTGATCCAATTAAGAAGTGTGGTAAGCCCAACAACATTTCTTTATTGACAAAAGAAAACATTTTGTTGATTGAAATAATATATTTTGTAGAATTAACCATACTTTTGTAATGATAATAAAATTATTTCATTGACGTAACAATATGGCTTTGTTGAAGTAAAATTGGTATTTTTTAGACATAATAAAATATGACATTCATGCGATAAAATGCTAAATTATTTTGATCAACCAAAAAACTTCTCAAATCAAATTCATTTTACTGACTCAAAGCATTATATCTTCTTCTAACTTTTGCTTCGAACAAGGTATACTTGGTTTGATTTTTCTAAGCCAAATAAAGAAGTCATGCTCATAATCATAAATTCTAAAGTTAAATCGAGAAAAATGTCTGTCACTTTTTATAGGGATCTAACTCTAAACAGCCGCATGTTTGGTACGAGCAACCAAATTCATTGTAAGTAACAAATGAACCTTACCAAAAATCTTATTTAATCCAAATAAACTTTTTGTTACACCACCCACTTTTTTAGTAATCACAATCAAATGTTTGGTAATCACAACCAAGTTTTTGTGACAACAACCTTTTTTTTGTTAACTGAACAAAAACTGCTCAACAAAATCATTTTATGAAATCATCGTCGCTCAGAGAGTATCGCGATTGCCTTATTTTTCAAAACTACAGGCTTGGTAGCCACGCTGGAGCAAGTTCGATTTCCAAAGTAGGCAGCGAGGTTAGATGTGTTATCAGAAAGTTACCCTACAGTTTATGATAATTAACCCTATAATAAAGTCTCTAATGGCCCTGGCAGTTGATGCGTCTATAAACATTTAATTAATAAAAATAAAAATTACTTTGTTATTGTAACTTTATTTTTTCTCAGAGTACTCTTCCAGTCTCATCGCGGAAGCCGGGTTCCGGCGAGCGAATGGCGAGCAAGGCTGGTACATCGCTAATGGCTCAGTTACTCAGTACCACTGTAATTGAGAGGAGTAATTGAGAGGATGTCAAGCAAGTACTTGCAGTCGATTCCAGCATGCTCCACTGTATTTTACATGAAGAGCCATCAAGTGAACGACCATTTTATAAATATAAAAATTAGTTTGCCTCAGTTTCCATAACAATTGAGTAGAAAAAATTTTTCAATGTAAATATATCACAAACTATGAAAATATATAAATATCTTCAATAAAATTCGTAATCAAAGGAAGTATTTCGACCTTTTAATTAGAAAACAAATCAATAAACGTATTTACTAAATGCTATACTTCGTTCAAACATAATTTTGTATGAAGGGGGTACACGCATTGCCACAAAAAGGGCGAAATTTCTGAGTGGATTGGCAGCGACCTAGAAACGGAATAAAAAATAAAAGACTCTTTTGGTTGAGGATCAAGCTATTTTTTGAAAATTCTTCTTTTATAGTTGAAATAGCATCAACTACTATATTTTTAGTTGAGAAATCAACTATTATGATTACAAATTTAACTAAACTAGTTGAAAAAATTTCCAAAAGAAGTACAATGAACTAAAACCATTTTATATGAATCTACAAATAAATGCAATAAATGACAAGCAAAATTACAGAAAAATTCAACTTTTTCTATTATTGAGGCGAATCATGTACTGTTTTGTATTTTTTTATACTGTTGTATTTTATTGTAGCTTTAATTTCTGCAAGTATTTACAAAAAAAGTATAACTGCAAGAATTTACAACTAGGATTTTGACCTAGGATGACAAATATTTATAATATTATAATGAGATAATTTAAAAAAATGAAGATATATACATGATTGCTATTATAAAAGAGCCTCTTTATTTAAAATTAAAGGAATGGTAAATTATTAAAATAAAATAATGAACAATCGTTATTAAATAACTAGGTCGAAAAAGAACAAATTTCTTACTGCAAATAAAAATTTTAAAATGGAGAAAGAATTGAAAACCATAGGCACAACTGCAAATTTAAACACTCAAAGTTTGTTTAACACTAAACTTTTCAAATTAAAGGTTAACACTTTTTCAATTCAAACCGCTCAATATTTCATGCTTATAAAATGGAAGCTCTTCACTTTTTCAATTGAAAATTTTGTAATTAAAAGCCGTTAATCTGCGAAATGCAATTCGTTTAACTTTTATATATTTAATAGTTTTAAGATTTTAAAAAGTATAAATCCATGATATCATCTACATTACTACAAATTGAAGAATGAATAAAAAAAATAAATAAATTTTCAAGATCATATGATTTTAATCATTTTTAAGCTAGATACATTAATTAATTAATCAAATTTAAGAAAATTACTTTTTAAATATTATCTTAAAAATTTGTTTAAAAAAATACAAATTTGAAATTTTTTAGATGTCTTATGAAAATTAATTTGAAATTTGATTTTTTTCTATAATTTTTCGAAAATCCTAAAAGATCAAAAGATTTACCTTAAAATCATCCACATCCTTTTTGAAAAATTTTTGACATATCCTTAAATATTTTTTTAAGATAAATTTTTAGAAAAAAGATAATTTTTTTAGGAATTTTAGTTAAATTTTTTGAAATCTTTCAAAATTTTTAATTATTTTGAAATTTTTTCAAAACTTCTAAATATAACTCAAACTTATCAGGTTTCTTTCCAAAATTATAATTATTCAATTGTTATTTCTTATTAAAAAATTATTTTCTTAACCTTGTAAACATTTTTTTATTTGTACATTTCTACAATAAATAGCCATTATTTACCAAATAATTTTGAGTACTGTTTTCCAATATTTCAACTTTTGTGAAATTTTCTATTTTTTTGTAAGGCTTCTTAATTTTCTACAAATTTACGTAAAATTAAAATTGTTTTTATGACAGCCAACATCCAAATTGAATAAGAAATGTAAAATCCTGTAGTTTTTTGTAATAACTCGTGGATTTTCACAATAAAGAAAAAAACAAGAAAATACAAGACAAAATTAGCTATTTCTATTTTATTGCATTTTTTGTTAAATTTTGTAGACTTTTTTACAAAAAATTACAGATTCGGAAATATTGTACATTCTTGTAACAAGTTTCGCCACCAGGATACTTGATTCAAAATTGATGCATTTGGCTAAAAATCCAACTATTATGGTAGAAAGTTCAACATTTTGTTAAAAAATTAACTTTTTTTGTTGAAAATTGATATTGTTTGTTCTTTCTCGCAGTTAAAAATTTAATACGTTAGTTGAAAGTTAAACTAATTTGCTAAGAAATCAGTCGCTGGGTTAAATATTCATAATTTTAGTTGACAATCAATCTCTTTGATTAAAAATATAACTATTTTGTTTCAAAGTCGCCCTTCTTCTAGTTGGAAAATTCATATATTTTTATGGAAAATTCAAATATTTAGTTGAAAAATTTTATTGAAAAATATTTCTCATTTTGAAATTCAACTCCTCTATATAAAATTCATCGCTTTGATTGAAAATTAAATATTTTCATTTGAAATGCTAGAAATTTAAATCGTTTCAAAGTGAGTCATACAAAAGAAGTTTTGTCTGAAATTTGAAACATTTTAGGTCCTGATATCTAGACAAATTTTACTGATTTTAATACAACTAATTTTAAGTTATAACAATTATAAGCAGCTTTTAAGCCGTTTTTTCAACAATCCAATCATAAAAGTTAAAAAAAATTAAAAACATATGTAAATTTGAAGCACTTCGAAGCATTCGTTCGTTAGTTATTGTAGCTGACTTTAAAAAAGGAAATCACTTGTGATCGTACTTAAATTACCTAATAGCTCAAGGGGGAGGGGAGGGGGTTCAGACATTTTGTTACCATTTTTTTGTGGTAGAGGACTGTTTTTCACTCATGTACATAATTTTTGCAAATTCGCATAAGCTTTCTCCTGAAGATTATCTTTTTAGCAATAAATTTTTGTTTGAAATTCCTATTTTGTTGCTGATAAATTAACTGCATTTTTTGTTGTTGAAAATTGGTCTTTTTAATTTAAAAATACATATTTTTTAATAGAAACATTGAATTTTCTTATTAAGATGCGACTATTTTGTTAAAACTTCAACTAATTCCTAGAGTATTTACATTTTTTTTAATTCGTATTTTTGTGTTAAAAAGTCAATTGAAATCTTTTTGGATGAAAATTTAACTCTTTTTTAAAAATTTGTCTTTTTGATTTAAAAATTCATCTGTTTTAGTAGAATTTTCCTTTTTCGTGGACAAAAATGTGACTTTTTGGTTGGAAATTCAATATGCATGTTAAAAAGTCAAACTGTTTTGTTAATAATGCGACTATTTAACAGAAAATTAATTTTTGTTTACAATTCTTATTTTATTACTGGAAATTGAATTAGAATCTTTTTTGTACTAAAAATTTATCTGTTTAAAATTTATATTTTTGTGTTGAAAAATAAATCTGTTTTAGTACAAATTTCATCTTTCTTGAATAAAAATGCAATTATTTGATAGAGAATTCAATTATTTTGTTTAAAATGTATCCTTATTGGTTAAAACTATTTTTTTAAATTTTATTATATTTTTTTAATTAAAATCTCATCTGTTTTAGTTAAAAAGTCATCCTTTTTGTTAAAAATTCTTTTTTTATGGAAACTTATTTCTTGTTTAAAATTTTATATTTTGATCGTGAAAAGTCAACTCAGATCTTTTTTACAGAAAATTCAACTATGTTTTTTTTTTGAAAATTTAACTCTTTGATTTAGAAATTAATCTGCTTCTGTAGAAAATTCATT
This sequence comes from Acraspis erinacei, assembly GCA_035041075.1. Taxonomy (NCBI): domain Eukaryota; kingdom Metazoa; phylum Arthropoda; class Insecta; order Hymenoptera; family Cynipidae; genus Acraspis; species Acraspis erinacei. The sequence goes on along the minus strand of JAWWLR010000155.1, from coordinate 24,650,349 downwards.
TCTTGTTATGAAAATGCAACTTTTTGGTAAAAAATTCTTCTTCTTTGCTTGAGTATTCAACCATTTTCTTTTGAAGATTTAGTTGGATCACCTTGTTATGAAATAATGTTTTTTTTATTAATGAATCATATTTTCAGTCGAAAACTCCTCTTTCGTTGAAATCTGAACTATTTGGTGGATAATTTTTGGCGCCAAAAACTTGTAAAGGTTTGTGAAATAACAAAATCCCAAAAAAATGAAAATTTTACATATGGAACTCTTCAGTTGAAATATTCTTTTTACCTTCTTACCTCTCTCGAGCAGGCTCTTTATCGTTTATCCTAAGGAGTATGTAGGTATCATGTTCCGGCGTTTATACTCTTGAGGTGGTATCGTGCATCTTTCCCGCTATCTTAACACATCTTTAATTACTCGAGTGATTTATCTGCTCCAGTGGGAAATTGTCTTGCCAGTGCCTACGCTTTAAGACACGTAGGAATGCTCCCGCAGTTAATGCCAGCCTTCTAATTCTAAATTCTAACACAAAATTAATGATTTCTATCAGTTGACATTTTAATTTTAATTTTAATTTTTCACTATCTTCTTGAATAACTTGGATCCCTCGATGTGACGATATATTCAGTAAAGTCACATATTATAATAGAAAATGACGAATTATTGACATAGGAAACCGTTTCCAATTGGAATGCATAATATTGTGCAATGTACTCGAGTGAGTACTCGCGCACTGCGGCCCTTTCAAGACGAGTGTCGACACCGTCTCTCGCCCTGTGCCCTGAGAAATTGCGCGGGCCAGCATTCCGCGTCTATTGGACCTGGAGTGTAATTCTTTTGGCAAGGTATTTTTGTACAAGAGATACATATTTTTCGATTGAGAAACAAAAATATACAAAAATTCAAAGAATAAATTAAAGAATATTTTTTGCTTAATCCCATTTTTTAAATAATTTTTCCAAATATCATTTCTTTAAAGCACAATAATTTTGAAATTTCCGTACATACTTCAAAGTACTGTAATTTTAAAATTTAATTTCTTCAATGTATCCAATTCCAAATAATAAATCATTTTTAAATTCACTATATTTCAATATTACACCATTTTTATTCTTTCTTGTACGTTACTTTTGTACATTTTTTCATTCCTGAAATATTTAATTGAGTTTAATTTAATATCTAAATGTACCAACATCATTTATTTTCTTCAATGTAAAGTAATTTTATAGTTTCATTGCTTTAAAATACAATACTTCTCTCACTTCTTTAATATATAATAAAACTTTTATACAGTATTATGTTAAATTTTGAAAAAATAATACAATTTTTAACAAAACAGTTGCGTTTTTAACCGAATAATTGAAATTTCAACGAAATAGTTGAACCTTCAACTAAAAAGATAAAACTTTTTAACAATTAAATTTTAACATAGAATTTCAACTTTTAAACAATATCAACTTTAATAAAAAAAACAACATAAATTCTCAAAGAAATACAATAATTGATATTAAAAAAACTGAGACTTATTTTAAATAAAAAATAGTTGAATTAAACCAAAAAAGAAGATTGTTTAACCAAGTATTTGAATCCTCATCCAAAACACATTAATTTGTAACCAAGCAGTTGCTTTTTTAACAAAAAATATCAAATCCTACAAAAAGAGATGAATTTTTAAACCAAAAAGATGAATTTTCAACAAAAGAAATGAACTTTTAAACCAAAACGATGAATTTTCTACAAAAGAGATGAATTCTTAAAATAAAATGATGAATTTTCAGTGCGAAAGGATTTTTCAGGCAAGGGAGAAGAAAAATTTTCCTTGAATTGTTTGATTTTCAACTCAAAAGTTCTTTTTCATCGAAATAGTTGAATTCCCTACGAAAGTAATA
>JAWWLR010000155.1:24515433-24530546 GCA_035041075.1 Acraspis erinacei | reverse complement strand
GAAAATCTTTTTTTTTAATTAAACTATTTGGTTGAAAATTTTCGAGTTCATAATTTTTTACCCCCTTCCCCTTATTTTACAAAACTTTTACCGACTAAAGTTTTTCTATGAAATGATTTAGGGGTCATCCAAAAATAACAGAAAAAGATTTGAAGCTGGAGATTTTGGTCAAATCTCTCTGTTTCTTGTGAATTGACAAGAGAAAAATTTCATTTTAAAGGAGAAATAGTTTAATTGAACCAAAAACAAGAATTTTCAACAAAATACTTGAATCCTCAACAAAGAAAGACTTTAGAGTCAATAAAAAAATTCCATAAAAAATGTAGAATTTTCAAGTGAAAGAAGATGAATTTTTAACCAAGAAAATTAGTTTTCTACTATAAAAGACGAGTTCTCAACAAAATATATAAATTTGGAACCGAACAGTGGAATTTTCAAGCTAAAAGGCTGAACTTTCTCCAAAATAGCTGAATTTGTATTGAAATAATTACATGTTGAACCCAAAAGATAAATTTACAACCTGCAAGATTAGTTTTTTACCAAAAAAGAAGAATTTTTAACAAAATACATACATTTCCAACCAAATAGTTGAATATGCATCCATTAAAGAAAATTTTATTCTCAGACCCAATCATAGAGTTTCTTTCTCTTTCTTTATTCACAAATAGAGTTGTAACCTTTCAGTCGGCATCAATTAATCAATAAATAGATGAATGGAGATTAAATCTACAGATTAAAATTCTCCAGCGCTCGATATTACCTGCACGCCTCAGGTTTCTCCTTTTTTTCAAATCATATTGGGTACCCCCTGCGATGGATGCGCTGGTCGTGAATAATAAAAAAAGGAAACTTGAGTTACTACTTGATTAATATACAGAGCGCTGTGAAAAAGATTCGCGCGTTGGCCTCAGGCGAAAACAAACGAGTCGCGTTATTAATTGATTTATAAGACGCCAACTGGCGCTAATTACTCGAGCTGAGCAACTCGAGTTATTACAAAATACTGACCAGCTCGATATTTTTTTATTTCATTGCTGAAAGGGTCTTGGATTTCTTCAGTCCTCATTAATATTACTCTCTTAATGAAGATATCAACTGAGAGATGTATATTAGGGTGGTCCAATATATTTTTACTGAATTCTCATGTTTATCCCTCTCCAGTTTCTGTGAGAAATGCCTAAAACGAATGATCTTGGATACTAATGAGTCCGCGTGGAGAGCTTTATTTAGTGAAGTGTGTTTGATTATGGGATTTCTGAAATATTATGACTTTGTAAAGCTCTTCGCCTGGGGTGATTTCTAGAGAGATTGATTAGCGACCTGTGTCAAAGCGGTGCTGCGGAACGAACTTGTTTAAATAAGCAACGCGAGGATAGAGTCGAGTTAAGTACGCTTCGCTCGAAAGGGATTTAGCTTAATGGTATAATAATACTGATTAATAATAATAATAAATTCGCTCCTTATTTTTTTCGAATCCACCAAAAAAAAGCGTTTTCACAGTCCGAAACAATTGTTTTCACAATTAGGCATACAATAAGAATAAAAAATTACTTCTTGAATTTCACCCCCATAAATCTGTTTTATAGGGTCCCAAAAACCGGGGAAAACCCCCATAAATGAATAGTTGGACTTTATGAGTTTTTTGCGCTAATTATTACCTTTTTGCTATTTCTTTTGCTACAAATTGTTTCTGAGATTTAAAATATTACTGTATACTAATAATTATTAAATATATAAATAAATTGTTTAAATTACTTTTTTAAATAATATTATCATTGACTAATGCTCTTCTTCTTGTATAGTAAAGCTAGATATTTTCAATATTTTCTGAAATTTTCAGCTTTTTTTTTAATTTTTAGTTCTGAACAAATAATTAATATGTATTCCATTTTTCCAAAATTAAGTATTTTTACTATTAGCTAATGTTTAAAAAATGTTAATTTAAAGCAGAAAGCTATCTTACAGTAGAGAAAAAACCAAAGTATAATAAAATTAGGAGTAGGCTGTAAAATTTTTGTTTTGAATTAAAACCCGAAGTTTATTACAGCAGCTAAATTAAAATTGGGAAAACTGGGTATGTAAATAAATTAAAATGGTCTCATTCAAAGGATTGTTTTAGAAAGTCAAGTTTGAAATAAGAGGAAAGTCATTCATTTTTTTATTTCAGAAAAATAATATCTAGAAAGAAAGAGATTACTTAATAAAAAAATTCTTTTTGAGGTTTATTTATTATTTTTTACAACCAAAGAAACAAAGAAAAGTTGAAAATTAAAAAAATCGTAATTATGTATAATTACTCTAAGTGAAACGCCAAAGAAAATTGACCAATTTAAAAAAAAATCACAATTTATAATAATAAATTTTTTAAACCATTATTTTTGTTAGCTTTGATTAATTATCACCTCACTCTAAGTAAGAAAATGGAAAAACTTCGAAATTTCTGAAAAAACAGCAATTTTCTAGCATTACTCTAAAAAAGATAGTTTTAAACAATAATAAATTGTTTAAACAAATATTTGGTTCGCTTTTATTAGTTATTTCTTCAATCTAATTGCTTATTATTATTTATTGTTTTTATTAAAATTTTCCAAGAAATTCAGAAGAATCCGAAACTTTATGGCATTATTCAAAGAGGATATTATTGAAAATGATAATCAATTATTTAAGCAATTATTTTTGTCAACTTAAATTAGTTATTATCCCACTCTAATTGAAAATTGGACAAAAAGTTGAAAATTTCAGAAAAAATAGCATTCTTCCATTATTCTAAGAATTATAAGTAACAATTAATTGTTTGAACAGATATTTCTAGAGAACATTGAAAAATAAATTAAATTTGATTGATTTCCAAGGGATTCTTAGCCATTACACTGATTTCTAGGGATTTTAAAGGATTTTAAGCAATTTTGCAATATTTCAAGGATTTTAATAATTCTCCAAGCATTTCATGGGACTTCAAGTGATTTCAAAGATTTCTATAGGGATTCTAACGTTTTTTCTAGAGAACTCTAATGAATAAGTTTAATTCGATTTATATTCAAGGGATTTCAAATGATTTATACTTTACGGAATAAATTAAATTTTATTTTAAATCATTTCTACTGATTTCAAAAATTTAAGCAGAGAAGTTTCAGAATTATAGAACCTCCAAATATTTGAAAGATTTTTGAGGATTTTACCAATTTCAATGGATTTCAACAGATTTTAACAGATTTCAGGATTTTAAAGTATTTAAAAGTATTTTCAAGAGTATCGCGAGATTTCAAGAGATTCCAAATAATAATAATAATAATATCCAAGTAATAATAATAATTATTATTATTCTAAGCGTGACTCACTCGATGAGAAAGGGAGAGGGTATAGATTTTTGTATTGATCTGGAATTCCTATATTATTTATTTAAATAATACGTTCGTTTCTCAACACTGCTCCAACCCAGGTAGCTGATCAATCTCTCTAGCAATTACCCCAAGTGAAGAGCCTCACAAAGTCATTATGTAAAGTTCTCCACTCGGGCCCATTAGTAGCCATAGATTAAAATAAAAGTTTAAGAGATCCTAAATAATAAAAATCATTTTTTTGTATTTCCTCTACTTTGTACAATAACTCTTTCAGACTTTTTAAATAATTTTTTCCAATGCTGATTATCCTACAACTGTTTTCTGTATAATAATGTTCAATCTTGCAATCGAGTGAACACAAAAAATCCGAGTAATTAACCCCTCGGACAACCCTAATGTTTATGTTTAGTTGTAAGATATGAAGATTACTGGACTGATTAAATGTTTTTCTTTCATATTTTTTTGAAAGAGCTAAACAGCAATTTTGTTGAATTGATACCATCAAATTGATTCGGACATATTTGAACTTTCCTCGGTCTCGGAAGGTTATAGTTTTGATCGTTCAATATAAAAACGACTCAGATTCGACAGATGGGAAAAAGTTCTGTAAGAACGATAACAACGGGAAAACCCTCACAAAAGAGATTTCACGTTCCATCTCTTATCGGGTACCATCAACATAATTAGAAACTTCTGTTCGAATCTTGATCTTGTATTTTCTTAATTGAAAATAATATATTTCTGTACTTTTGTTTCTGGGTAATTGAATTTTCCTAGCTTGCAATTCTCTTTTAAACAATCGCAAAAGTCAATAACTTTTCCATTTGTTTTTCAATTCCATTGCTATTAAATCTACCGAAATTATTTTACCAAATATTTTAAATGATGAAAACTCCTATTCTTGTTTATTTTTATTGTTTTTATTTTCTTATTGTATTTTTTATAGTTGTATCATTCAGTTTGTTTATCTACTACTAAAAGTTGTTATTTTTCTGCACCATCAGTTTCGTTAATCAAAATTTCTAAATATGTAATTTTAATTTATGATAAACATTAGTTCCGAACGTTTCTAAAGTTATTGATAAAAGAGAAACTTTTAATTGTAATAATTTTTAATAGTGAGAAGCAATTCTGTTTTTAACATGATGCTCCTACATATTTGGGAAAATTTTAAATGATTCAGGATTTATTTTAATAGATTAATTTTGTTTTTTAATGTCTTAATAACATGTTGAAAAATAAACATAAAGATTTTAAGAATCGTGTATGAATCTTGCAGGATTGGAGAATATTTCATGAAAACTTTAAGTTACTTGAAAAGATATTCAGAAGTCTTAAAAGTTTTGCAAAGATTCGAAAAAGGTGACAATCTTGAGAAGATTAATAAAGTTTAATACGAAATGTAGGATTTGAATATTTTGAAAAACGAAGATTTCAGTATAAATAGACTCTTTTCCAGCTCCCACTATTCTTAATGGACAAATTTGGCTATTCGTACCAAAATTTTGGTACACGAGAATAAAAAAATTTCTTAAGATTCCCGGGAAAATTTCATATGACTTTTTATTTGTATAATGAAAGTAACATTTCAAATGATTTCTAAAAATGTTTAAAAAAATATCGATAAGATTTGAAGAAATTTTTTTTTATTTTAACAAATTTTCGAAACTTTTAGAAAAACTTGAATAATTTTTCAAGATATGTAGAAGTACTGAAAAAATTCCAAAAATAATAAACAATTCGAAAACTTCAAAATTCATAAACAAAATGTGGATTTCTTAAGATTCTTAAACTAAAATTTGAAACTTTTGATGGTTTTTGAGAGGCATCAGAAATATAAAAAAATATTTTTTAAATCCCGAAGAGAAATAAAATTATATTTAGTTTGAAAAATTAATTTTTAAAGATTTTAAAGACATTTTTTTTATTTCTGTACATTTTTTAAATAGTTTGAGAAATCAACTTTCTTGGCTGAAAATGTAACTGCTTTGTCAAAACTTAACGTTTTTGTTGAGAATTCATGTTTTCTGATTAAGAAAAATAACTTTTAGTCGAAAATTCGTCCGTTCTTTATGATCCTATCTGTTTTTGAATAAAAATTTAATTTATTTAATTTATCCTTTACCAATTTTGCATTATATTAGTGGTTCTTGTTAGAAATTGGTATTCCTAATTTTAAAATATTGTAAGGAGATTTGTAATTTAGGAACAATTTTAGGTTATGTTAATACTTTTCACCGAAGTCGGTGTATGAGTTTTTGTTGAAAATGTTTATTTCAGAACAAAAATTCAACTTTTTGATTATCTATGAATAATATTATACATTAATACTGAAGTTAAAATATGAACATTGAATTTCAAAAATTTTGTATTTTTATTAATTTTACATTTTAATTTAAAAACTGCTTGACACTAAGAAAAGTAAATAATTGTTTACTTTTGTTAATACAAAATATATCATTAATGCAAAAGGAATCACTTGGATAATTCAAATCTTTTTAAAAGTACAAAATAAAATATGAAAGTGTACAGACTTTGATAAAATTATTAAATGCTTATTAAAAGCATTCGATTTCGCTAAACAGTTCGAAGGGCTTCGAATTTTATTTTTTAGTTCACAATTAGGAATTATTAAGAATAATATCCATTTTTCTCATACATCTAAATGTGTAAAAAGATTCCTAAAAGGTTAATAATTTATTATTTATATGTGTATAATTATTCATGGTAATTAATAATTAGTATATTATTAATGAACTAGAATTAATTTTGGTTTAAAAATAAAAATAAGTTTAGAATGCAGAATGTGCTTTTTTACAAAGATCGGCAGTTTAAAGATACCCTCGAATCAGGTTGAAGAAACTTAAAATGTACATGTGCTATTCGATATCAGGAATTCGGACAGTAGAATGACCGAAATCCTCACGAAAAAAAGCACATCTGCGCTGCTGGAATTCGTCTAGATATGCTACACTATTGTGCAGATGTTAATTTCTTCATCAGGAATTCTCGAACATCGCTGTATATACTCTAATCAAGACCTTATTATCTGGAGATTAAATCAAACATTTTATTAATAATGATCACAGTTGAACGCGTTTTTCGTAACGAATCCAATGATATAGAAAAGTTATTTTTCATAAAAATTCAATTGTATAGTTTCTTCATCAGGACAGCAGTATTCCTCTATGTCTATGATCTTTATTTCGTATTTTTCCTGTAAAAATAGGCCAACATCGCAACCGTTTTTTCCTATTCGGTCTCGAATTATTCTCGAATTTCAGATTTCATCAGGAATTTTCAAGTGTATGTCATAGGATTGCGTGGGTAGATGAATAGGTATCGAAAAATTCTTTCTGAGACTGCAAAGTGGACCGTCTCGTTGGTAGCAAAGAAGAAAGCTACTTCTCGTCTCGTGTATTATATTAACATATGCGTATCCATGTCCGAGAGACAAATGGTCGTTATCGTAATACCACAAGAATTTCTATCCATGGATGAAACGCTTTGTATGAGTACATCTTTTTTTTACCTCGCATCTTTGAAAAATATGTATATTCACAAGAGGGATTAGCCGATTAGGAAAGTCAATAGGCACACTAGATCTATAGATGTGTGTTTGAAGTAGGTAATATAAAGAAAAGTAAACAAAATCTGAAATCAAATTTTTTCAAATAAAACATTATTAAGTTATTTTTTATTTAATTATTTTTCCACGGCTGCATCCGACTTTATTAGAATTATTCTAATTTGCCCGAACTTTTGGCCAGAATATGAATTTGAATACCGCGAAAACACAATCTTGCTGTACATATAGATGGTCGCCCATCCGAGTAGTATCCGCAGTCAAAATGGCTTAACATCTGGACCACCTGGGAAATCTGGAGGAACTAGAAAAATCATAGAATTTTGTAAAAGTGCCTGGAAATTTTTTAGTCTCACCTATTTCACTGACTTAATAATATTAATGGTCAATTCAAAATTTAGGAATTTTAAAAACGAAGTTTTGAGGCCACTTTGATAATATTCTTCTTTTAATTAATTTATTTATCTATTTTTTTATTTCGTTAAAATATCAAAAATTTTGTTTCAACTTTGAACTTTTTGGTTGAAAATTGAACTACGTTGGTTAAAGAGTAACTTTTTGTTACCAATTCATATTTTGTTGTTGGAGATTCTATTAAACTCTTTCTTAATTAAAAATTTGATTGTCTACTTAAAAAATGTGTCTTTTAGGTTTAAAATTTTATTTTCTCTTCTTGAGTATAGAAGTTTCATCTGTATTGTATAAGAATGCAACAGTTTCGTTGAAAATTAATGTTTTATGGATGAGGATTCAACTATTTTGTTTAAAATTAATCTCTTTTTATTTAATTCAATTGATTTTTATTTTAAATTAATTGGCTTCATATTCAGACTTTTTTTCAAATTAATTTTTTCAACTGAAAATGTTTCCATGCATTTTTTAAATCTTTTTTGAATTTTTCAAAAAAAATTTTGTAAATCATGTGCAATCTTTTGAGATCTTTTAAGAATCTTTTTGATCTTTTAAGAATCTTTTTGATCTTTTTGAATTTCTCAGAAATCATTCTGAATTTTTTCGAAATCTTTTGGAATCATTGAAAAATTGGTAAAATCTTTGTGAAATGATTAAAAATATTTTTGAATTTCTTTGAAATCTTTCAGAAATTGTTGCGAAATCCTTGAAAATCTTTTGGAACCTTTGGGGAAATCTTTAAAATATTTGTGAAATCATCGAACTCTTCGCGAATTTTTGTGAAATCTTTTAAAATCATGTGCAGTATTTTGAAAAATGTTGAGATTTTTGGAATATTTGAAATCTTTTAAATCTTCTCAAATCTTTTAAAATCTTTTAACCCCTCTGACAACTTTGTGAAATATTTGAAGCCTCGTGAAATAATTTGAAATCTTTGAAATGTTTTAAAAATTGTTGAAAAGTTTGAAATTTTAAAAAATATTTATATAAAAACACAGAAATCTTTACGAATTTCTTTTAAATATTTGAAAGTGTCTTTAAAATCCACTTTTTGAAATCTTTGATATCTTCTCAAATCTTTTGAAATCTTTTGTCATTTTTGTGAAATCATTGAAATTTTTTGGAAATGGTAAATTCCTATACAATCTTTTAATTTGAATTTTTAATATTGCATTATAATAATTATAATAAAGATAATTTTTTCGAATTTATTAGTATTATTGAAAAGCCATTTGCATTTGCATTGATTACTAACTGTACAAGGAATTGTTGATAAATTAATCCGAGACGAGTATACCTGGAATTTTTTCAAAACTATAACTGTAAAATCTGGAAAAGTCATGAGAATTTGAAACCAGATTTCTCTATTAACTCGACTGTAAATATATTTTCAGTCGAAAAAAGTATTTGAAAAACAATGTTATTATTTTTTAATAAAATAATTTAAAATATAAAATTTTAATTTTTAATAATTTAAAAAATAATCTAATTTTTGTTAAAAATATTTAAATACTAAAATTTTGCGTTTGACATTTTTGAAATCTTTAGAAATATTTCTGAATTACTTTGAAATTGTTGCATAATCGTTTAAATATTTTGAAATAAGTTTAAACTTTGATAAATTTTGAAATTTTCAAAATGCTTGTGCAATATTTTTAAATTACTGAACGCTTTGAAAATCTTTTGCTGAGATCTTTTGGAATATTTGAAATATTCAAAAAATGTATGAAATGATTTGAAATCGTTTTGAATTTCTTGGAAACTTGTCTGAAATCTTTGCGAAATCATTTAAATCTTTTGAAATCTTTGAGATCTTTGTAGAATCTTTGAAATTTTTGTAAAATAATTTTAAATCTCTGAAATCTTATGAAATTTGATTTAAACTTTTAAATCTTTTAGAATATTTGTGAATTTCTTTGAAATCCTGCAAATCTTTCTAAAAAACTTTTTATATTTGAGAGTTTCTTTAAAAAGTTTTTAAATCATGTGATATCTTTCTGAATTTCTTTGAAAGCTTTCTGAAATCTTTTGGAGTCTTTAAAATCTTTTAAAATATTTGTGAAATCAATGAAATTTTTTTGAAATTCTCTGGTATTTTGAGAAAGCTTTCTGAAATCTTTGTAAATAATTTGAAATATTTGAAATTTTTTGAAATATTTTGAAAACTTTAAAATATTTAGAAATATGTGTCAAATTATTGGAATCGTAGCAAATTTCTTTGAAATCCTTAAAACATTTCTGAAATCTTTTCATCATTGTGAATTTCTTTAAAATCCTTTTAAATTATATGAAATCTTTTTGAACTTCTTTAAAATGTTTCTGAAATCTTTGAAACAAAATTTTTGATGTTCTAAATTCTTTCAAATCTGTCAACATTTTTTGGAATCGTTGAAGTCTTTGTGAAATATTTGAAATCTTTATCAACTTATTTGAAAGATTTTTTATTTATTTAATTCTATGAAATCTTTTTAATTTTATTCAAAATATTTCTGAAATCTTTTGAGGTTTTTCAAATCTTTCGGAATCTTTTGAAAACTTTTAAATCTTTTTTAAATAATATTTGCGAAACTAATGATATTTTTGTGCATTTTTTTGAAGTTTTTAAAACCTTTGTGAAATGATGCGAAATCTTTTTTAACCCTTTAACGGCCAATGCTGCAGCTGAGCAATATTTACTATTTTCGATTTTTCTAATTTTTAGGTAACGGGCTTAGAATTCCGCAAAATCAATTTGTGCATTAGATCAAAGATCAAAGATCAAAAATCAAATCAAATATAAAAAAATTCTGCATCTCCTGAGGTGGTTTTGGGCTGTTTTATACACAATAGAACGCGAGAAATATATAAAATTTAAAGAAAAAAAAGTTTGCAAAAATTGATCAGGAAACGACCATCCTGAATTTTTTCAGCATTTTTATTTAACGGCATCAAGGCTTGGCCCTTAAAGGGCTAATCTCTTTGAAAACTTTCTGAACTCGTTGTGAAAGCTTTCAGAATAAATCAAATCTTTGTGAAATCGTGAAAACCTTTGCGAAATAATTTTATGTCGGAAATCTTTAAACTTTTTTGAAAACTTTCAAATCTTTCGAAATTTTTTTGAAATTATTGAAATCTATGCGAACTTCCTTAAAAGATTTGTGACTATCTTTGAAATCCTTCAAATCTTTCTGAAATCTGTGAAATATCTTTTAAAATTATGTACAAGCTTTTACGATCTTTTAAATCTTTTTGGAATCTCTGACATTTTTTTGAAATGTTTTGAAATCTTTTAAATTCTTAAAAATATTTCTGTAATATTATGAAATCTTTTGAAATTATGTACATTTCTTGGAAATCTTTCTGAAATCTTAAAAATCCTTGCTTCTAAGTAAAACAATGCCTACCCGAAATTTGTTCAATACTGGAAAATCTGAAAAAGTTCAGAAATTTTAAAACCGAAATTCTCTATTGCCCCTGTTACTATATTTTACGTCAAAAAAAGATTTACAAAAGAACCTAATTCTGAATTTTTGTAGCGAATGAGATAATAATTGAAATGCTCTTTCAATTTTATTTAAATACTAACATTTTGCGTGCGCACTCAGGCGAGCGCACGCGCGTTTAAATACGGTGGAAAACCGGACCGAACTGAACCGAAAACAACCGAGTGAAGCCGAACCGGCGCGTGGCGCCTCCAGAGATCTTGTTGAACCCCCAGTCGCGAGTTGGCCTCCGCGTCAACAGTTGTGAGTCCGTGAGAGCGTGTTGTTTTTATTTTTTTGCACGTTCGAATGGACGCCGCTTACCAAAATACACAAAGCAAGTGTGCAGATCCCTTTCAATGGCGGCAATCGCAAAAATCCAGTGAAACCTTGTGTTCAGCTCCACATTGATTTGGACATCGAGACAGTTTTTGAGGTTAGTTTCAGAGTCTGAAGTATACAAAACGTGCAGTGGATAATTGCAACTAGTTGCACAGTGCATGGAAGAAACAATCAAGTTTAGTGATTCGCGATATTCTTACGATGATGAATTGACAAGTGTTAATTGCCATTGATTTGATGTTTGCCAATTGTCCCAGGATGACGATATTTAAATGTCTTTTTCGAGTTCGCGTTTGGATCGAAGACGATCTGTAAAGGCGCGAATTATCGCGATGATCGTCGGTCATCAGAAAAACGTCAGTAATCAGAAAAACACCAGCCATCAGAAAAACGTCAGTCTGGAGTATAAATACTCAAAGTAGATTCAACTAGAGTTTATTTCGTGTTTGTTTGGCAGTCAGTGCGAATTATTCTTAATCGTCGGTATAATCGCGAGTGTTGTCTGTGAGTTATACTGAGTGTTTCTACACATATAGTCATGAGTTGGTGATCAAACGGTTTCTTTTAGAGACCAAGTTTGCTTCAAGTGCTTTTGGATATTACCAGTGAAAATGGAGTGCCGACGGACCAAGTGCTTTTTGTTGCTGGTCGCACTTCTAGTTTCTGTTCAAGGTGAGTTTTTTAAACTTTCAAATGAGGTTTCGAAGTCTTTGCCCTATTCCCCTGAGGTTCCCCTCTTTTTTGGATTTTCTCTCTTTTTTGCCCCTATTCGCGAAAAGTAAAATATTTTGGAAATTAACTGTAATAATGTATGATATTATGTTCGTGTGGATTCTGGATTAAAAATTCTTTAGTTTAGATTTAAATAACTATTGTCATTATGTTAGACATTATCATAACAATTCTTATTCGATTAGACCAATATGCAAACAAGATTTACAACTGGTCATAATGATTCGGCAAATTTAAGCAGTTTTTAGATGTTAAATATTTTTTGTTAAAATATAAAAACCATATAATATTGACTTATGGTAAACATTTATTAACATTGAAACAAATCTCTTTCTTTTACTTTTTTTTAATGAAAGAACTTCCTACGTGTCATGATTTTGAAATAGATTGAATAAACAATTTCTAGACGATTTAAATTCAATATCTTAACATTTAAAAATGTGGTATTATGAAATTTTTAATATTTTATGTTTTTAATATTAGGAAATAAAAATCCAGGGATATATAAAGCGTGCATTTTATTTGCAGGGCTTTTTTAGAGCAATTTAATTATTAATTTAATTTGTATTAATCGAATTTATAATAAGTGTCTGCATATTTCACTGATTTTTTAATGATTTGCAAAGATTTAAAACGGGTTTTAACGAATTTCTAGAGAATTTTAGGAAATAAATAAAATTCTATTTTGAGTTGATTCCTAAATATTTCAACAATTTCAATTTATTTAATTGATTACGATAATAACATTGACATACAAAATATTTCCATCCATGAAATGATTAAAATTACGAAACTAAGAGTTTTTTCCAACATACCTCACTTACTAGATTTAATCAATTTTTAAATTATTCAAATCGTTTCAAACATTTTTTAAACTTTTAATATTTAAAAAACTTATATTATGGATGTTGCTAATTTCGACATTTTTGACATTAGAAAATAAGAATCCAGGAATATGAAACTTTTTTAGCATTACATTAAAAAAAGCGGAATTCTTAAGCAAAATATAGTCAAAACACCTGTGGAAATACCAATTGCCATAATTCCCGACCTGCATTCCAAAATAATAGTTTCAATACGATTTATTATTTACCTGAAGTTCTGAACGTTCAAATCAACTAAATATATTTTCCTAATTCTATTTTATCCGGAAATATTGTTTCTACTAACAAATAAAAATATGCTTTATAAGTTTAATGTATAATTGCATTACTGCCAATCTGATGAATCAATATTTTTGCACTGTTTATAGTTTAGAAACAAATTAATTAAAAAATCCGTTAATTTTAACGTTCAGAACTTCAAGCACGTGAGATTATTGACCTTCTTTCAGAATGTAGTGAGTTATTTTTAATTTGAATTCATGAGCAATAAAGAGCGTTGTTTCCAATTTACATTCAAAGTATTATTTATTTTAAGGATGAAATAACAAATCTTGGATGAAATATTTAATTATAATGTCATGATTTAATTGTTAATGAAGGTTTTTGAAAAGATGAAATATTCCTAAATATGAGAACGATTTGTAACATATGAAAATTGTTTATTAATTTTTAAAAATGTTTTCTGTAGCTTTTTTATGTCGCGGTGAATGAAACTTCAACATTTCAAGTATATCTAGTTTAAAAAAAAAAAATTTTGTACTCGTAGGAATGATTACAAACCTATTTAAGAACTGTATAATTTCTTGAAAGTAGATTTTTGCTTCTTTTTAAAATGTAAAAATAAATATTTAATCTTTTCCTATGTCTCCTTTTTTGTGCTGTGATCCCGGTTTACCATAAATGACGAAACTATTACGGTATTTGGATAGCCTAATTTTTTTGGTATATGAGACACTGCGTAGTTTTGTAGCACATGCAGTAAGATTAATATTTTTATACGTTTCTTTATGCCTATTTCTCTAAAGTTAGATCACATACATCTAGAAACATGAGAAAAAAGGGAACGCATAACTTAAATTTGGGTCGTAATACATGAATTTTATTGTGCATTGTTAGTGTACGCGCAGTTATAGGTTATGCGCATTTAAAAGTATATGAAAAAGTGGATGCACATAACTTAAAAGGGACAGACATAAAGAAAATTATTTTTTATAAAAATTCAAAATTGACTAGTGAAATTCCCTTGAAATCATTGGAATTTCTTTAAAATCTGATTGAAATTTAATTCTAGTAAATTCTCCAGTAAATTAAAAAAAAATGACCCGAATTAACATAATTTTGACTTTTCAAAAGGGAATTTGGAAAATTCCATGTTCCCAATTAGAATTTGTTTAAATTATAACAGAAAATGTTGTAAATTAATATAAATCTGACTTGAAACAGGGAATTTTTGGAAATATATGTAACTTTGACTTTCGAACAGGTAATTTCCGTAAACAATTATGATTTTCACTTTGGAGCCAGGGGATTTCTCTACAGAATTCTAATTTATATATTAGGAATTTTCGTAAAGAATGACAGTTTTCATTTTAGTTTAGAAAGGTTTGCTTCAAATTATAGGGTCAGAATCGCCGGAAAATGGGCCTCGTGATTTATGGATGTCCCCAAAAGGGATCTTAGCTGGAAATTTAGTTATATCCCTTTTTTCTCCATGGAATCGATTTTGTTGCATTTAAATGTAAATAAACTACAAAATTTCGTTAACACGATACGTAAGAGCTTATTAGTTTTATATGGAAATGTCTATTTAATTAATCATTCAAATTTATGTAAATTCACTGTTTTTTATCTTTCTCGAAATCGAAATTTCAGTGGTTTAGTCGTTAGTTTCTTCCATGTATCTTATGAGCTGTTACAGCTCGAACTATACACTTTTTAATAGATTTTTTGTGTTAAAAAAAACAAAGAAAATTGCTACTTTTTGAATAAGAAAAATTTAATATTTAGTTCAGTATAAACTTTTGTTTCAGAAAACCTCTTTTTTTGCGATTATCTCAAGAAAACTTTGAGCTATCGCAGTCAACATAGTGGTCGAGTTCAGCGTTAAAAATGCACTGAAATCATGTATTACTTGTTGCTAAAAGCATTTCACATCTCTTTATAAAGCCATATGTCAATTTTCAAAGAAAAAAAAAACTTGACCTGTGAGCAAAAAATGGTGGTCGGATTCGAATTTATAACGAAAAACTACTTACGAAATATATATATATATATATATATATATATATATATCGTATTTTGTTGTGCTGCGTTCTTGTTGCTCGCCAATACATTATTTTGGTATGCGTATTAGTGT
>JAWWLR010000155.1:24372096-24384749 GCA_035041075.1 Acraspis erinacei | reverse complement strand
AGTACGTATGCGACATTGTAAATACGGTTCTTGATGAAGACGAGTGCGGATGCATTTTTCATGCGAGCTTCGAATAATTGGCAGGCACGTAGATAAAAAGGAAAAGGAAACGACTGAAGCCGCATGACGCCTGCGTAATGCATTGAACATAATAAAGACAAAATGAGAGACGAAGACGAGGAGAAGCTTAATGTGACAGAGATCACAATTGCGAGCAACTTGTAGAAGCGACACATGCGAATATAGTAAATTCAGGGATAGTCAACGTCTTTCTAAAACTGGGCGATGCCCATTTGATCGTCCTCTACCTGTTTGCTCTACTCCCACTACCGAAGATCCTCTCACGCAGGTGATTGACCTTCAGAAGAGGGTCAATGGTACCACGTGAGTGACAGTTTCACTAGAAATCAGTAAATCTGTCATTAAGGGCCTATACTGACTTTCCTACTATATTCTTTCGTATGAGCAGTGGGGAATTTTGGATGAAAGTCACTTTTGTCCCATTCTCCGATCTCAGGACTGCTCTTCTAACTATTTCAATCAGTAAATTTTCACTGTTTCAGTTTGAGAGAGTATACCGTCGATTGCAAATGTATGCTCTATCCGCCCTTTTCAATAAAACTGAACGCGACCTAAATACGTGTTATATCCGTGCCTTTGAATAAAATACGATTACGAGGTCCTTTGATTCTACGCAGGTAGAAAATCTTCTTCCTTTATCGAATTCCAGTCACGTTGTTCTTCCAGAATACCAATACGAATATAAAAATTTAATTTTTACTTGAACTATTTTTTTTAAAGAAGCGCATGCATTTCTATCAGAAAAACCTCCCCTATAATGCTATAATATTTTGTCACAGGAATATGATGCTGAAAATGCGGAGGAAGAGCAGGCAATCAAGAAAAGTCCTGTCAACTCAGCGACGAATAAGGTTTACTTCCGCGAAGAATTATATCACCTACGTATTTTCTTTCTCATGCATCTCCCCCATCAACACGGTAATATATGTATTTCCCATCCCTTTTGTGCACAGGTGTTGCGAGAGTTTCTGCCTCTTTCGAGAAAGAAATCATTCAAATGAGCAGTATAATTAGCGTACATACTTCCTCCAACATCCAGAATTAGTTTCAGTTACGAGAACAGAATAAAAATCCAGTAAATCCAGTTATTCACATTTCCCTTGTATTTTGAACCAACTCACATTTTAAGTGAATTTCTCCTGGAATGGTAAGTCATATTTTTAGAGTATCCCATTACGACCAGTTCGTCTTTTCATATTATCTGGAGCAAGCGGATATTTTACCTTACAAACATTTTTCTGCTGAAAGTAATGGTAGGATAGTTTTTATCATTCTTGATGTAAACTCGACCGTTGTTCAATTTCATAAGTATAATGATAGAATTTCGTATTATATATTTTATTATACCCGTAAAAGTATCCGTTACATTGAAAGCGCGTAGTATGATGACAGCGAATTATTATCGTATCTCCTGGCCATCTCGACTGAGTTCGATTGAGCACGAGAAGCACGAATTTCCAATCGTTTTGTAAGCAGCGCGAAACTCGTGACGACGTGTATTAAGTCTGTTCCGCTTTTGCAGTTCGCAAGCCAATAATGTTTTCGCGAGGGATCTCGCGCAAGCATACGTCCATAAGTAGGTACATGTGGTCAGAAATAAATGTTTCATTTCGTGTCTACCAAGTTTTGATTGGAAGGTATGAGTGTTGAGGAAAGAAAGCGACGCGACGTTCCCAGGCATATTCAACCACTAGCATTAAGGGTGCGCTCACGAATGCTGCCACAAAATCGATCACTTTACGGTACTATTTCTGACTTGCGGATTAAAAAAACGCAATAAGGTTTCAAAATACCGCACCTTTAGAGTTGTAGAATTTTTCCATCTATAGCTCCTGTAAATATCGTCTAATTTTGGATTGATTTTTTTTGTTTCAGCACAACAAAGATCCCCAAGGATAACGGAACATCCTTCCGATATAATAGTGGCGAAAAACGAGCCAGTAACTCTAAACTGCAAAGCAGAGGGTAAACCGGAGCCTGTGATAGAGTGGTACAAAGATGGTGAACCCGTTCCAACATCGCCAGGAGATGCCAAATCGCACCGAGTTCTGCTTCCGACGGGTTCGCTCTTCTTCCTGCGGGTGATGCACGGGAAGAAGGAGCAGGATGGCGGTGTTTACTGGTGCGTCGCCAAGAATCAAGTTGGCAGCGTCGCGAGCAGAAATGCCACCCTCACTGTAGCAGGTCAGTTCTAATCTTGATTTTCTGTAAGAAGAATTGTCCACAAATCATCTTTTTTTCTAAATGTGGAGGAACGCCAACATACATGTAGTAGTGAAACAGCAAAGTTCAACAGCTACCGATGATCGTCAATCGAGTGACCGAATCGATTGTCATTCGACACACTATGGTCTTTTTATTACATCGTATCGTACCAACGTGGATTCAGTTTTAATTGATATAGCTGGAATGAAAGAAAGGGAGAATCGATTAAACAATAAAACTGGCTTGGAAAATTCATGCTGGCTGCGGATAACAGAACATACTTGACTATAAAAGGATATTGCTCATCAGCATTTGTTGTTGGCATGTAGCTATAAAGGTTACTAAATTTATAATCATCCTGGGAATCGATGGATCTAAAATTCTAACCATTTTTGGGACTGATCATTCTATCACTCTCTAAATCTCACTTATTTAATATCACAAATTTTGCAACCTATTATATTAGGAACTAAGTTGTAGGTAGAAAAATAATTTTCGGAAGCAGTAGTACAACACTTATGATACCTTAATAATTTTTTAGAATAGCTTCCCCAGGTCGATTGTTAGTTGAAAAAGGAGAGCGTAACTTAATTTAATGCATTACAGCTATAAATTTAGTAAAAGGAAAGGTAGAATTTACACGTATGTATAATATGATTCCCGTGCATAAAAGCAAGCGCACACACAGTTGGTTTTGTCATTAGCATTAATTACGGTATCACGCTCGGTTTACGGTCTTGTTTACAATTATTCCCAGAGTTATCGAGCGACATAATTTCACGGCGCGCGTCCAGTATCAGAGGATTAAAAACAGTGACACAATAGTATATTCCTTATCGTGCCACAACCACTAAAACTATTGTCGAGATAAGACTGTTGTGAAATGAGTATATTTTTTTAAGTTATGTATAACTGAATATGGTTGCTGCGGTTGGATAATCTGGACATGGTAGGGGATACTTAGTAGGGATAGGTTTTCTATATGTAAAAATATCCAAAAAAGATTTTCTCGTGAGTGATAAAAAAGTAGAATAATGTAAGTTCGACTTCAACATTGATTGAAATTAAAGCAAATAAAGTGTGAACATTTATCCGCTCGTTAGGCAGGATTGAAAGTATCATGTTATAGGTAAAAACAAGATGCTGATGCACTTAGCATTATTGAATTCAGCTTTCTCAGAGCTTTAACTTTTGCCCAACGAGTAGAGATTTTCAAGTACCTAGGCAAGCGTTCCAACCACACTAGTTGCCCGACAAACTCGCCGACTGAACCTAGCTGGCATACACTTTCATTCGAGTGTACTTACCTTTAGAGGTATTTACCTACCTCTTTAACACCTCCTTTCACATGGTATAGCCACTTTGTTCCATGCATCCTTGCACATTTATTGCAAAAATTAGTTCTCCAACTTTAC
Source organism: Acraspis erinacei (assembly GCA_035041075.1). Classification (NCBI taxonomy): domain Eukaryota; kingdom Metazoa; phylum Arthropoda; class Insecta; order Hymenoptera; family Cynipidae; genus Acraspis; species Acraspis erinacei. Next base: position 24,381,048 of record JAWWLR010000155.1, on the reverse strand, counting down.
AACTTTCAGAATACTTATAATAATTCTGCGTAACTAAGAGTCTCCGGTTCTAATTGTTCAGATGTAATCAAGGGCTTTTTTCAATGGCAGCGTCAGACTGATAATTTGATCTCTTGATTAAAACTAGTTACTGGGTATAAATTCTATAGAATGGTAGATGTTACCAGGAACTCTAAATTAATAACTACGTTGAAATGGTTCAAATAAACTTACTTTTTATTCAAAAGTTTTAGACCTTACCAAGTAGGTGAAACAAGCTTATATCCTGTAGTTGCATTTCCTTTAATATTTTTTCTTACGTGTCAGAAACAAAGACAAGTTACCCTAATTCCATAGAACAGACATATACCTGTATTCAAATACATTCATTGATTTCTTGGCTCATAAGTTGAGAGGGCTAGAATCAGTAGTGTTTTGAAAGTATCTAGACACCTCGTTTGTCGATCGCTGAATATGTCAAACGTTTGACTTGTGACGTTGAATAAGCACATGATGAATACGAGATTCCATTTTCATCGCTCGATAACCAGGGGTCGTGTTTGACTGTCGAGTACTATGCATGTAGGTATAGCAAGTCGCTGCGAGGTGTGCGAGTAACGATTGCCATGTCGCAAGTCGTTTGCTCGTCGACGTCACGAATAGAAGGGAAACCACCGAAACCTGCAGGCTTTCGTCCAACTTTTACGACCGGGGTGGATTACGAATAGCGCGCGAGAATCCTGATTAGTCGAATCGTCATTAAGAAAGACGAGGTCCTCCCTTAGCGCCAGGGCGAATTACCGTGGTTGTGCGCCATCTTCCCTATATCTAACCGTTCTCCACCAAGCACTAAATTTCGCTTGACTCCGAGAATATCCAGTCGTAAACTGAACGTCGAATTCAACCCTAAAAGTTAATCTTGCTCGTTTTAAAGCGTAGCCTAAAGTTTCCGCTTTTCAAGTCTGCAAGACATATTTTCTTGTTTCAAAACACCTTTCTCGTGAGTGTACTCTTACCTCAACTCTTACCAAGAATTATTCTGAGAAATGTAACCTCTGCTACAACAATGGGCAAAGGTACCGGAACGTATAAGAATACCACCTAGCTTCTTCTTCACACCATACAGTACATTTAAGAAAGAATGGACTATGGGTTCGCGGTACGCACGCGTCATCGCAAATGTGCTCTTTACATGCGTGTCCGATGAACAAAGGTACAGTGTGGCGTCCCTCCCGAGCGAATTACAATGCTGCTTTAATGGGGATGTATGTAGAGTAGCTCCCTATTGTTCTGCACGAGAAGACGCCTCGACTTCACCAGACTGTGCACTATGTTTAAAAAAGGGACCTGCGGCCAGATCTAACGAGGCGAACCGCGCGGATGCATCGCTATTTTATTTCTCGATATTTTCACTCGCATTGACATTATCGCAACAGCAACTAAAAAACTTGGAGAATTCGAGGCATTTGTTTACTACATCTGTGTACGTCAATATTGAAAGGGCTCACTTTCTTGGTATTGTGTTGCGCTGAGGAATCTATATTTGACTACATTCCTTAGATTTGAAAGAAGTCCTCTAGTAGATTTTAAAATTATATCCCTTTTATGATGTTGAACTGCTATGACTAATTTTTAATTCGTTCCCGGTGAGTGTATATAGAAGCAGCTATCGCGTGTCTTCTCGGGCACGCAGGTGAACCTGCTAACACGAGCGTGATAATTGAGATAATCTTAAAATGCATCATCATTCCGGCTGAGAAAAGTATTTTCTAAAGCTCTGAAAATGAGATCTATATATAGTTTCAGAAAGGTAGGATTCAATAACCTGAAACTCTTTCTCAACGACGAGATAAGGCTTCGTCTATTGTGCAGGTGCTATTCGATTTGCCGGAAAAGATGGGTTCGGTATCGAATGCATCGACGATCTAATCCGACTTCGATATCAGGTAGCACACGTACCCGAAGGTGATTCTGTATTTCTTCGCCCCTGTGAAGTTTTATGTCTAATTGAAGAAAATCTATTTCTTATATTTATATTTTATTGACCTAGATATCTTGCAAGTACTTTTAGAAATCTTGTTTAAGATACTCAGTAGAAATTTAAAAAATCTTGAGGTCTATCAAGTACCACTGTTAGCAGATGATAATTTCGAACTTTCGCACGATATTCTTACGACTGGCACTGGGCGGATTTTACTTCCATTAGCTAATAACAGAGGTAGAAGCCGTCATTGTTTCTCTTTCGTTCTGAACTGGAGAGACGAGATAACCCTTTACTACCTGGTTCCATACTGACCATGCTGAGCGTTCGAGGAAGTCCCGTTATTCAAGTCAAGAAACTAATTAAGGTATCGCGGTTGAGAGTTGATACATTATACTACTACATAAGTCGAGCTAATCAACTGAGCTGTATCTTGTATCTAAATTCTAATCTACTCCTCCTTCTGACGAGATGTTGAAAGAACATTTCATTTTTAGGATCTTAATTAATTTACGAGCTCAACTGAAAACAGATGAATTCTGTTTAAATGTAGGAACTGTATATAGTTTTTTACTATACTACTGATGCGTTTCTATTTTAACTTGATTATACCTTTAGTTATGTTGTGAAATTTTGATACAATATTTTGTCTCAACGTGTACATTAAATGTATAAAACGAAATTGGGACTTCTTATTCCTTTCCTGTTGTGTATTTCCACTCGGAAGGTCGCGTGAGAAAATAAGTGCGCTTTGGTGGGGGCGTACGTGCTTGTGTTTTTAAACGAGACAAGTCCGGAGACTTGACTCGTTCACAGACCCATGAGACTGCTTAGTCAAGTACATCCGATTCTCGAGTTATTTCGTACCATTGTCTAAATTGAAATGACATTGTTTTTTATTTGACAACATTGCTCCTATTCGCAGAATACATAATCTGCCTGGAGTAGTACACAATTTTCATACGTTATCTTCATGTCACAATTTTGAATGACCTTTTTTTGACACTCATTCATACTTCAGGACTCTCTTTCAGGATAAGTTATTTCATTCGACTATTGGATTATTTCACTCTTATAAGTAAAGGCAAAAAATTGTTGACGGAGGGACCCACAGCGTTGTGGAATCCTTGGTTGTGAAACCCACCCGGTGAGAAGAACGAACCAAGATTACCGAGCCAGACATTCGAGGTGAAGAAAGAAACACGAGAAAATTTATGGCATCGATAGTTTTCATTCAAGACGAATATTTCACTGAAATAACACCTTCACCGAGCTGGCTCTTTACTCGCAGCCGCTGGCAATACCCTTAGGGCAACCTCGTGGAGGGACCACTCGCGCTTTTTATCGGATGGCTCGAAGTACCGGGCACCTTGCAAAAAACTTGCAATTTCTTTCCTCGTTCATCTTCCACCTTGAACGAGTTTCCGCTCTGGCTGTATGTTCTGTGAAATGTCAAAGTAGTCTTTGATAACCTCAGTGCACACTTCTTCGCTTTCAGCTTGAGTGATAAATCAAAATTTATTTATCAATACACATATAATTATTTCTGTGTATACAAAAAGATAGTTTATCTTCAAGATATAATTTTGGTGTAGTGGTATAGTTATTGAAGAACATCTAAAATGATGGTGCTAACTTTCGGTTTCTGCCGAGTTTGCATCTCACAAGGATGCCCTGTGATAAAAGAGACCACGTAGCGCTCTACTCCACTGACGTATTTTACGATCGTCTGATCTCTCTTGTAAAGATCCTTTGCATCTTTCGGGTTTTTAAGTCAAGCCAGTCAGTTCAATGGGATGACTGACTGGCTAGTAAAAGGGGCGTGCATTTTTGACGAGAAGGGGTAGGCTGAGAAGATCAAATCGATTTAGCTGACTGGGACCTATTGAAAAACACAATATCCTCGTGCACTTGGAAATAGTTGCTTTTTATGAGAAAAAGTGATGCTCGATTTGCCGGATATAGCCGAGAATGTGGCAGGCAGGTGGGCAAATCTCCTATTTGATGGGAGCACTTTGCCCTTTTCGCGTATGCTGCTCGCAGCCCGCAAGAATTCTACTCTACTACGTTTTACTTCTTTACCATCTGAGAGCAATTCAGCCCGTGCGGAGAGACGAGCTCCGTTTTAATACGGGATCGTCTGGGTCGCCGTAATTTACTAAATTGAATATCGCTCCAGGGTGAAACTGCGCTGTGCCACGACGAACGAGAGACTGTACAGATGTAAACGGGCCAAGAGAAAATTGTCTATATGTATATGTCGTGTTTGCAAGTTACTCGTCGCGGGAATTCAAATGAGGAACTGCGAAAGGTAATTTCATCCGGGAAGAGTGTTAAGAAACGGTATATAAAGTGCGGTTGGAGTCTGTCTGTAGCAAAAATAATAGCAAACTCTCGAATAGAAAGAAATGTCAGTTCCCATCATTTTTTGCAGAGCTTGCTTTAGATAAAGTCAGAGGAAAATCTTAAAAGTTTCAAAATTAAATAAAGGAAAGTAAAGGGAAGTAGAATTTTGATATGTAGGGCGCAAGCTCGGGCGAATCGGATGAGCTTTTTATCTTAGAATTCACATTATGTGACGTTACCAATCTCACATGAGTCGGTGCAGTGTTCTGCTAGTGATGTCATGTTAGCGAAAAGTTAAATGTGAAAGCACTCGTGAGTTTAAAAAAAAAATGAAAATTAAAGTTGAGAATTTTCCAATTTTTCAATATAGTAGTTTTTCAAAGTTGCAAAGTGGATGGCTCAACCGCATGAGCCATCCTGTGTGCCCGGACATGTTGTGGTTGCTTTTTTTTAGGATGCTTTTTCACTAAAACCGTAACACAGATCAAGCTCAAAATGATATCAGTAGTCTGAAAAAAATAAAGTGGGTTAATTAGTGACTATCTTTCATACAACGATCAAAATCAACTCGATTCAAGTTATTCTTCCGCTTACTCTCCGTATGCATGAAAATTGACTGCATCTACAAGAAAGACGACTCTAGAGAAAAAAAGAGTAAGACAGAAAGCGACCAGTCGCAAAAAGTAAACCTCACTAAAGATGCTCACTGACTCGTTAGTAAGTTTACGTACACAGTCCATGAGGAATTTTAAACTTACAATTCTTAGCTGGCCTAGCATTTCTCTCAATTGCTTGATAATTGATTTTCTATACCATTTTCAGAGAATTTTACAGTTTCCTAGTCTTGATGTCGCTTAGAGTTCGTTGACCAGATAAAAAATTCAAGAGATGAGAGGATGAGGAAATAATTGAATCGGCCGATTACATCGTACAACATGTCGTTGTCATCGATGAAAGTCAACTGGCCTTTCGCGCGTACGAGTTCTTGTGTTTCAGCTTATCCGGTATCTTTGTAAGAAGTTAAAAAAAAGATGCGATCGACCATGAATTTCGTTCGAACCAAACTGGAACGCTACGTTCTCGACGCGACGACAGTAAGAAATCGGGAACGATAATCGATTCGTTCAGAGTACTTTATCGAGATATCGCTTGGTCGCGAGGGTCCAGAGGTCTTGATCTCCGCTCAAGACAAAGAACATCGTCTAAATCTAAAAGATCCTCTGACTTTGAATCGCGCGCGTTATATGCCACAAAATAAAAGGAGAAAGCGAAGTAACGAAGGAAAGAGATCTTGATTCGATGGAAAGGTAAAAGTGTATAGGAGGATAAAATGCGAATGGGTAGCATCTCATTCTCATTTTAGTCTTTGGAAGATTTCGACCACGATCAATCGCTATGCGAGTGTTTTATTGGCAGTTGCAGGAGGAAAGGAAAGGGAGAGCACAAACAAAGGGATAGGGTAGGCAAGTAATTTATTGACCTAACTATAGTCTGCAGCACGGTTCAATTCCAAACTCGATTAGAGTTTCTCGGCTAATCGAGAAAACGGAAGTCAGTCGATCGAGTAAGCTTCTTGAAAGATAAAGATTTTCTCCTCTTTATTTCTCGAAATTGTCAAGTTGTTATCCCTAATCCCAAAGTGAGAAATGGCTCCCTTGTAAGCTGCGAACTCGATACCTTTCTCATTTTTTTTATCAATCCTGGCACATGCATATTACAAGGTTGCCAGTGGCTTTAGAAGAGAAATTGTCTCCTACAAATGGCCTTTTAATAAGAGCCTTGTAAAATCAATACCGCACACCACCATCCACACCACGTTCCTAGCTACATCGTTTTGTCATTAATTCAGCCACAATAATACGAAAGCGTACATTCATTGTGGGACTGTATTGTTCATTTTAATGTCTGAAAAAATCATTCTTTTTATGCATTACGCACTGAAACATTTAATGTTTGGAAAATATTCATGAGAACATTTTAAATTTTTTTAATGAATTTCCACAGATTTTATATTTTGTAAACTAATGAAATTTATTACCAATACACTGATTGATAATTATAACTAGTAAGGTTTCAAAAGGCAGTCAACAGAAGTAAATTTTAAACCGTAACCGAAAAAATGTATCGAGATAGAGTTTGCGGTGAATACCGGCATGTAGGTGCTGATGCCTCAAGGGCAAGTCTAGAACGAAAGAGGAAATTATGTGCCTTGTGCGATGCGGTCAGCAACTTCGTTGCAGATTAGATCCAGTGTGAATAATAGCAGACACGATAAGTCCCGATAAAATAATAATTTCTTAAAAAAGATATGGTTTTCTACACACAATAAAACATAAACTCACTTTGAAACACTTTTCGTTTCTGCTTTCACCTTATCTCAAAATTGTTAACAAGTTTCGTTCCCAGACGCTAATAATGGTATATTTCACCATTTATAGTGCCCCTTAAATTGCCTTAAATGCTGGAGAGACCATTGTCGAGATTGTTTTTAGGAGTACCAATTATATCGTTCAGAAACAATTAGCAACTTAATCAGACGCATCTGATGATGGAGGACCCACTGTTTTGTCTTACTGTGGAGAAAACTACCATCTCAATTGTTCCTTGCTTGATAGTAGTTAGGGAGCGAGACTAAATATATTTTAAAAGCCTTTCGGGTACGTTTTCGAATTAATTACGTGTGTCAGTCTATTAATTATTTATGAATATCATAGAAGGACAGGGTGGAAGAAGATTATAAAAACGAGTCAAGATAAACAACAGTGAAATCTTCTTCAGACGACTAATTGCTGCGTGGTGCGTTGGCCATGAACGAACAAATCCACCCTTCGGAATCATTAATTTCCAGATGGGTCGACGGGTGATCTACGTTAGGGGTGAAGGGCTTCTCCTGCCTTGAGGCTTTTGCGTAACAAACTACACCCTCAAAGGTCTATAGTGCATCAGGGACAAAATTATTTCAAGTGCGATATTTGAATTTGGAATTTTTATTCCAACAATCGTGTTTGCTGTGCAATCGGAACGAATTCATTCGATTTTCCAGTCATGATGCTTGATAGAACAAATTTAAGATTTAAAAAATGCAAAAACCAATCATATCTTTGTCAGCAGTTTTCTCTTGGGTTCATATTGAAATTATGGATATTACAAAATAGTATTGTTCGCCACTAAGTTTATTTATCGTGGAAGCAAGTTATTTATCGTGGAAGCAAGGTGTAATGTTCAGGTCCTTCGTTCGACTAACGCACTGAAAAGGGTAATTACTCACGCGCCTCTACACTTCTAAAGTCGGCAATACATTTTTACGAGGCGATTCCATGCCGATTTAGCGACTACCGAGTAGTAGTGGGGCTAATGGAGCCCATGACGATAACAGGTAGAAGAGGAAGAAAGAACGAAGAAATAAAAGAAGCTGAATAGAGGAAAGAAATTGAAATTGGCTGCTACTACCCTTACTGAAGATTGGGTATCGAAAGCGTGGCGCACAAATTAACCGATTGCGAGAATCTTTTAAGGTTATAAACCGGTCGAACGCGAGATCGAGGGTCGAGGATGGAGAATGAAAATTATGATAAATTAGAGTGAATAAGTGTTAATAGACGTAATGCCGGTGCTGTTTAATCTTCGTTAAGATGACGCGCCTGACAAGACACTGTCCATCTACTAAATTGAGACTGTCGCACGTTTTTGAAGAAATTGTTTTCAATCGTTCTTCCATGCCCGTTTCCGGTACTTGAAACTGTCTTGTTAACGCTGCGAGAGAAGTACTATAATTTATAAACCACATGTGAGATTGAAATTCTTTTCTGTAGGATTCGAACCAAGTAAGTATATTTTCAGCATGGATGTCTTTTAAATTTCGTGATAATACATTAATCGTTCTCGAAACTCATGAAGAGAATACGCATCGCGACTTTAAATGACTATATCTGTAGAAAAAACGAATCTCGAATCTCGGCACGATTCGCGATTAATTGGAATCGCCGATGCACAATGGTCTTTTTTATGGAGGCATTTAAATGTACGCTTGTGTCCACGAATGAATGAATGTGGGTGTGCGACAGAATTATGAGCACCAAACGAAATGCATAGGTGCACCTTCAACCCGCCCACCGACTACTCAATTAGACCATTTTGCATTTTCCACGCTCTTTGGTGCACATTGTGCCCGCTGCCGGTACCAAATCGTAACACGCGGTGCCTACATATGTCGACTCATTTTTTCTCTCCTTCTCTCTCTTCCTCTCTCTTTCTTTCTCTTACTCAAATTCTCTTCCCTTTTTCACTTTTAACGCCACCCGTGCCGACTAGCGTATCCCCATTGTCGAACCGGCACTATTAGAGTAACCCTAGAATTTTTACGCGGCCACATGCGCGTTCTCGTATTAGGGGTTGCTCGTAGAAGTGTCGTGATTTGTGCGAAAGGGAACATTAATATTGAGCAGAGAAGTAGAGTGACGCCAGGAGGAAAAAATGAATTCCAGTTAATAATAGAATTAGGGGATCGTTAAAAAGTTACTTGATTGAAAGGCTTATTTGTATTTTGGTTAGTTAGCTCTAAAAATTAAAATCCTGATGGAAAAAAGTGGAAACTTCAAGAAAATTATTCAAGTTTTTCATTGCCACCTTCAGCTTCCTTATGGGGG
>JAWWLR010000155.1:24288030-24298372 GCA_035041075.1 Acraspis erinacei | reverse complement strand
GCAACAACACATAGTATGGTAACAACAACATATTTGGATTTTATCGACGAAGAGAGCAGAAAAATGCTTCCTCTATTCAATGTAGATATCTTGAAAATAAACGTAGATGATATCTCATCTTGGATGTAAAAATATGAAGAAAAAAAAACACTACTATCACATACTGGTGATACCTAAATCTGGTTTACATTATCTAACCAGCCTAACAAAGCACAGGCCTCACAGACCTGTCCCTATATACACTATTGTACCCTATATTCAATTAAGGTCCATAAAGTACCCTATTTTCAAGATTTGGTCCCTATGGTACACTATTTGCAGCCTATAATGTAACTTTAAAATAATTTATAAAAAGTTAAAGCTACCAAGAGTCAGGGATTTTGAGAAAAAATATGAAAAATCAGAGAATTCCTATAAGAATTAACTGTAAAAAATATAGTCACTGTTTTAAGTTATTTACTATAGTCACTTTTCTTTCAATGCATATGGTAACTCATGGGTTAATCGCTATTCAATGTATATTATATATCTATTTCTGAATGGTCTGAACGGATTTTAAGATTTTAGGGTGTTTTCAAAATTTCTAAGAAATTTTAAAGAGCTTGTAAAACTTTCAAGAGAGTTCAAAAATATTTTAATATTTAGAGAAATTTTAAAATATTCCAAGGAATTTCTAATGGATTTCAATAATTTCAACGGATTTCAAAGTTTTTGAAATATTTTAGGATAAAAAATGGTCTATAATTTCGGAAGATATATTTTTAAAGATTTTACGGGATTTTATAAGGATTCCGAGAATTTCAATTATTGTAAGTTTTTTTTGTAGCTCGCAAGGTATTTTAATAAATTTTCCAGAAAGTCATGAAATATTGCAAGATTTCATAGAATTTCGCGGGATTTAATAATATTCTAGTGGATTTTAAAGAATTTATTCAAGACAAGTGAAGTATTTTGTACAGATTCTAAGATTTGAAAAGATTTTAAATTATTTTGTTGAATTCACAATGAATTCTCAGTCATTTATCCTGAAAGTACAAGGGATTTTAAAAGCTTTAAAGGACTTAAAATATATTAGGTCTTAAAAAAAGATTACAAATCATTTTTAACGGATTTCAGTAATTTAAAGGGATTTGCAACATTTTATTTTAATATTTTGATGCATTTTTAAAGAATTTATTCACTAGAAGTGAGGTATTTGTAGGGTGTTTTATAGATTTAAAGACATTTTCAAGTATTTTGTACAATTGATTTGGAATATACCTTGAATTATTTCAAATCCTTTTCAATTCTTCTAAATTAATTGAATTTTACAGAATTCAGTGGAATTGAGAACAATTTTGTTCAATTCATATAAAAACATTTTGAACCCTCGTTAAATTTGTATTAAATTTCATCGCATTCTTCTAGTTTCTCTAAAATTCCTCTAAATACACTCAAATTTTACTGAAATAAATGATTTTTTCGATGTTTAAAAATTTTTTTATTCATTTGAATTCCTTTAATTTGTTATTCCTTAGTTATTTGTTGGTTAGAAATTAGTAGGGCTTTAAAGATTTAAAGCGATTAGAAATTATTTTTTGGAATAAAATTCATCTAAATTAACTTAGTTTTACTTAAGTCAGCGAATTTGTTTATCAAATTCTTTTGAATTCCCTTGAATTTTGATGAGCTCATTTCAAAGCTACTGATTTTATTTAAGTTTTTTCATATTTTTAAATTTATTTTTTAATTCATTTGATTTTTATTAAATTTATTGAATTTTTTCCAATTCACCTTGAATTTCAATGAATTTCATCGAATTCTTCTCGTTTCCCTGAAACTCCTGTAAATTCATGCCAATTTTACGGAAATCAATCCATTTCTTTTTATTCTTAAGACTTTATAATTTATTTGAATTCTTTTGAACGTAACTTGCATTGTTTTGAAGTCTTATGAATTCAGCCTGAATTTTTTACCCTTTGAGCGTGAAAAAAGTACCCTTTGGTCCGTATATTTTATCATTCCAATCAAATCCAATCCAATCAAATAGATTTCAATCCAATACATTGCAATCTAATCCATTCCAATCAAATTTTTTCGAACCCACTCCATTCCAATCAAATTCAATTCATTCTAATCCAATCTAATCCAATTCATTCCATTCCAAACCAATTCATTCCGATCGACTCCAATCCAATCCATTCCAATACATTTCAAATGTCGATACATGCCAAAGTTGGGGTCACTGCACTTATCGTACCATAAAGTACAGAAATGAATGTCCATCACCCAATCCGATCATAGTCTCAGTTATTTTGTAGTATGCTATACCCTACTTATAAATCTTACGGCTTATCCTAAAAAGTTATATTTTAGGTATCGTTTGCAGTACCTAAAATCTCACTTATGATGACGGTGTGTTAAAAAAAAAATATTTTAAATGATAGTACTGCCTGTATTCGAAGCTCGAGAAAAGTTCATTGCGCTGCCTGCAGCAAATCAATACATGTCTATATATGTAAATAAATATAGATTTAAGGCTAATACACTCCAATGTCTTGTTGGCAAGTGTCACCGGTAAGGAAGTAAGAATTATTCTCAACGCACGTACGAAGAGAGTTGATCATGGTGTAAAAGGATTTATAGCAATTACAATAACATCCTATATTCACATCGTTTTTTTTTTGCAAAACAAGTTTTAAAAATGGATACTAAAAAAGTCGTTTGATATTTTGGCAGAGCAAGTGGATGAATGGTTAAATCGAACGATTTAAATTTGATAGGGCATTCTAGTTCCTTCCAATTAACATGCGCATACAATCCGTCGCACAAAACAAAACAAAAAAGTACGAGAGCGACTGTCGAACCGATCGAATGGGAGACAGAGACAATTAATCCCACGATTGGTTTAATTCGCTCGACATTATCCAATCAAATAGCGAACCAAATCCCATCGTTTCCCTTGCACAACCGGACGCGAAAGGGAACCTTAATACAAGCCGGAGTTGCTGGTAACGAATATCTACTTTATAGCCAACCCTCTCGTTTCTCGTTAAGCTATCGATTTCCGTGTCCCATACAAAATTCACGGTTTATTAATTAATTCGGCCTTTATTTGTCTATGAACTTTTATGACCTTGTTTGTTTTCCAACATGGAAATACATTGTTAATCGGGGTTTGGAAAGCATTTAATATACGGCCTTTGTTCGTTTGCAAAATATTTGAATAATGCTCGCCAAAAAGTTTTATTATATATTTTTCAAGAAATCTGTATTATCATTAGAGAATAAGTAAAATTCTTAACGGCTTTTCAGACTAGATGGAGCTATGAATGAAGAAAATGTTCAATTATACATTTTCTGAAATCCTTTCTTAGAAAGAATTTAATTTAAAAAATTTGTAAATCATAGCTCGTCTAGTCTGAAAAAACGTTAACAATTTCTGTTATCTTCTGATTATAATACAGAATACTTGAAAAATGTGAATATGCAACACCTTGCAAAATAATGCGTGTATTTCGAAAAAAGGATTCTTTCGATCTCTAGTAGCTTGAGGACAAAGCACTTGACCTTTAATCGGAAGTTTCTTGTTTCGATTCCCAGCGGAGCGAAGGAGAAGATCTTTATTTCAGAAATAATTTTTTTTTTTTTTCCACATTTTTCCGAACTAGAAAACCACATCCCTTCTATAAATCAGACCTAATGCTATTCGCGTCTAAATTATTCATGGTTTTCTATCTGCCGACAAATAATGCTCAGGGAGAAAATGAAGGAATAAATCGAATGAAAATTGCGGATACAATTTCAAGATCTCCTAGTTACATTTCAGCCTCTGAGCTTCTCGCTTCGCAGTCTTGTTTCACCGCGAAGCTCTATCGATGCGCATTTGCGGTGGCGGTGAAATCGACATTTGCCAACTATCGATTCGTCCATCAGACAGACTGAAAATCCCATCTCGAAAATTGCGAATTTCACTGTAAAAAACGAATACAGGTAGGATGGAAATTAAGGGAGGTTCTTCATGGATTTAAAATTGTTTTGGTTAAATATAATCGCACACTTTACAATCTTTTCCCATTTCGTCTGAAATAAAAATTGTAATGCTTTACAAGAATTTAAGTGGTTTCAATGTAAATTAACAATTTATATCCTGAAATTTAGAATCCCATCTCTAATTATATATATTTTTCTGTTCCAGGTATGTATTTTTTGACACTAGTAAGACAGAAACTGTCAAATACCAATGCAATATTGACACCGCATGGTAAGTATAGTCTACAAAGTGAATTTACCTTTTTGGTTAAAAATGAACTTTCTGTTACAAATTTAACGTTTTTTTTAGACAATTCGTTTTTTTTTTGTTCAAAAATTCAAAAAAATTTCTTTTTAAACATCTTTTTTGGATGAAAATTCAACTCTTTTGTTCAAAATTTCTCTTTTTGATTTGAATGTTCATCATCGTTTGCTTGAAAAGTTAAAAGTTCAACTCTAGCATTGTAAAGGCAACTTCTGGGTTGAAAATTAATTTTTGTTGTTGAAGTCCAATTTAACCTAAACAATTCGACTTTTCATCTCAAAACTCAACACTTTTGTTGGAAATTAATTTTCAGTACAAATATGGATAATATAACTTTTTAGTAGATTTTATAAGAAGTTCGATTAAATCTACTGATTTTATGTATATATTTTCACCTAAATACCAGTAAAATCTACAAATATGTGGTACAATTCGAATTCAATGAATTTTATTGGAAGTTGAGTTGATCTAATAGAAAGCGATGTCAATATTTGTACCGATCATGTTGTAAATTTTACGAATCCTTTTTCTGTGGGTATATTAATTTGACAAAAAAGAATGTATTTTCCTATTTCCATGAAAAAAAACACCTGATTTCTCCTGTTTTGCGAGCATTTTTGTTTGTAAAGTCTATAATCGGAAAGGCTTTAACACAGCGTATAGAGTCAAACAGCAGCGTTGGAATAATGGTGCTACGTTATCCTAGAGTTAGACAATGTCCACTCTGGTCCGAAGTGACTGTCAGGGGAGGACAAGTATTTGGCACGTGCATCATTTGTTTCAGTGAATTTCTCTGGGTATAACAACGCAACGTGACAACCGAAACGAAACACTCGGTAACACAACCGCAAGGGTAAAGAGGGTAAACTTAGTCACCCCTTCGAAACAGCCAGACTAGATATCGTAAAATCTCGTGAGAAAAACGCACCTGAAATACGTGCTTAGTCCAGAGTCCAGACGACTTGGAAGAAAGCGAAATCCTTGAGAAAAAGAATAGGAAATCCTTGAAAAAAGACTAGTCACGGTGAACATGTACTTCATCCAGGATGGCCGCAGGTCAAGGAAAACTTGAAAATAAGGACGAAGTTGGGGAACTTTGTTGATCAGGGAAAGTCTGGAATGCAATTTATCTAGGATGGCCGCAGGTCACGGAAAACCTAGAAATTAGGCCAAAAATCAAGGAATTTGATTGATTCGGTAACGTTAGGGAATCCTATTTATCAGGATAAGTTAGGGAATTCCATTTATCAGGGAAAGTCAGAGAATTTCTATAAGAGGCACTTTTGTCTATAAGAGGATAACAGATTAAAGATTTTAATTAAAATTTTTTTTTATTCTGCTTGTGCAAGATTGTATATTGAATGTTTTATAATAAGATTAAGATTTTAGTTTTTGAATAATAATGATAAGGTACAAATTCGTGTATTTAAAAAATAATGTTTTGCAGTGAGGATCAACCAAGTTTCGATTAAAGTTACAATTAAATATAATTTTTTTGATCGACCGAGTGCTTCTTGAACAAAGTTGTTTTTTATATCTAATTACTGAGAAATGAAGAAATTTTTACAAGATTATAAGATAAATGTGGGTTAGCATTTTGTTGCAATTTTTGATACGATAACATTTTATTTATTAAATATAAATATCAACCAAGGAAATTTCATTTCCATCTTGAAATATTCGGGAGTTGATAGAAAACTACATTAAATAAAAAAACTGTGAAAAAATATTTACCATATAATCTTGTGAAAAATTCTTCATTAATTAGTGGTTAAATACACGCCCGACCGATTATTTTCGTTTCCATCTGAAACTGTTCCTGGGATGTCATATTATCCTAAACAATCCAAAAATCCCATTTACTTGGAACTTTCCTTTGAACTTGGTTCAGCCCCACCGTGTAATATAATATTCTTGTCGGTAATTTATTTGCTCTGTATTTCTATTTCTTTTTCTTGCAGTTGCTTCATCTGGACGATTTTATTTTTAGTTAAAACTTTAATTATTTGATTCCAAATTCAAAACTTTCGTTTAAAATTCATCCTTTTTGGTAGAAAGTTCAACTATTTTTTTTATTGGTTTTTTTACGAAAATTCATATATCTTGATAGAAAATGAACTTTTTTGATAAATAAGTTTGAACCACTATGCTAAAAAAATCATTTTCTTGTTGTAGTGCTCTTTGGTAGAAAACTCGGTTTTTCGTTGGTAATTATTTTTTTTTTAATTTAGCAATAAAATTATTTATTATTATCATTAATTATTATTATTATTGTTTTTTTAATTGTCGCAATAAAATTATTTTTTATATTTAAAAAAATACGAAAAATTTGGTTGTACAGTCAACATTTTGCAAGGAAAAGAAATGTATTTTATTGCTTTAAGGTTCATCCATTTTATTGACAATATTTGAACTATTTTGCGACATTTTTTATTTTGTTTTGAAATAATTTGTTTTTAATTGAAAATGTCAGCTTTGCATTTTTTGTTGAAAATTAATCTTCTTGGATCAAAAATTCTGTCTTCTAAAGAATCAAATTATTTGGTTTAAAATTCAATAGTTTTTCGTTGAAGCATAATCTTTCTTGTGTGTCATATTTTTGTTAGAAAATTCAACTGTTTTGTTGTCTTTTTGTCATCTTTTGATTTTTAAATAAATAAATTTACAATTTTTAAATTTTAATCCTAAATTGTATTATTCCGTTTATAAGAGGTTCTGTGCTAAAAATATTAGAATATTAAAATTATTATTTTTGAATATTAATGGCCAGAGAAAATCAAAATTTGGTCAGGAAAAAATCAGGGAAAATTTGAAGGATTTTTTAAAGTTATGTCTTGCAACCACCCTGTTTATCACATAATAGAGTATATTAAGAGTATAATTCAAGATAATAATAAAAAATTGCAGGAATCAAGTGAGCAAAACGTGCAAAACTGCAAATTTGCCTCAAGGAAGTTGAAATATTTTCGTTGCTCTTGTTGTTTTGATACGAAGAAAGTGGTTGCGAGGGGAAGAAAGAGACGATGAAGAAGCAAAATGATGTTTCGCAACAGATCTGCCAGACAAGAGCAGCATCTCCTGGAGCAAGATTCTTTTACAGCAACGCTTTGAAACAATGGAGATATCCATTTTCGTCACGGTGCACTGAATACAAAATTGAAAATCGACAAAAAAAACTGATATTATTTCACATATCGAGTTCCAGTTCTTATCTAGACCACAAACGATCATTTTAACGGATTTACAAACTTGATTTTTTTATATCTCATAAACTTGGTTGTTTTATCTGGGGAACCTTGTAACCAAGTTTTCTTAATATTGTTCGAGATATAATTTTTAACAACGGACTAACAGTCTATTCGAAACGAGTTTTATCGTTAATGTTTAGCCGGGCTTAGGAAACTTTTTTCATTATACAGAAGAAAGTCAAACTTCTTAATAGCAGCGAGGAAAGAAAAGTGAAAAGTAAATGTACGGTTTAAAACGTCTTTCTTAAAAATTCAACTTCTCAATTCAAGCTGAAAAATTATCAGAGCAATTTTGTCGCGTACAATTTTTCATTAAGTAAAAGGAGAAGTAAATTATTAATTTTAAAGTTGGGGTAATTCACAAACTACGACACACTCTAATTTCTCATTTCTTCGCGTAAATTCGAACTATGATATTTGTTGTTCAGAATTCACCCCTTTTGGTTAAAAAAATGTTCTATTTGGTTCCGGTTGAAAATATTATTTTCGAGTAGGAAATTCAACTGCTTCGTAGAGAGTTCGTCTTTTTGGCTAGAAAATTAAAAAATTTGGTTGATTTTTTTCTATTTTGAAGGGAAAATTTTGTTGTTGAAAATTCATTCCACTATTTTGTTGAAAATTAGTCTTTCTTGTTTAAAATATAAACCACTGCATTTTCTTTGAGAATTAATCTATTTTATTTAAATTCGACAGTTTTTAATTTAAAATTAAATTTTGTTTGTTTGAAATATCAGCTATTATATTTTTTTCTGTATTTTTCGAGGATTGACCTTTGTTGACTAAAATCCAATTAATTGATTCAAAGTTGAACTTTTTCGTTAAAAATGTAATACATTTGAACTAGAAATCTTAAGCGTTTCATATTGAATTCAATATGGTACATACACATTAATTTTATTTCAAAGAATTTATTGCCCTATTTTCGTGAAAAATCACGCTCTTTCTTCTGAGTTCAGAGAATTTTGGGATTCAAAGTCTCTTAAAATAGTACGTTTGCATGTTCAGTCTTTTATTTTGGGCATTTATCAAATGCAATCGAAGAAAAAAATGTTACTCAAGGTGAGGGCGGGTGGTGTTCATACTTGTGGCAGAAAAAAGCAGGGTTTAAATTTTGCTTCAGTTCATTTTCCTAAAAACTTTTTACAGCTTCAGTTTTGTTCACTTCCTTGATCAATGTTAAATGTGAAAAACAATTGAATTGCTTTTAGTATTCATGTTGCTCAATAGAACAACTTGTGCTTTAATTTTGTTTCAGTACACTTTAAGGCCGTTTCATTGTTCAAAATGATTTTTTTTGTTCAAAGAGCATTATAAAAGCAGCAAAGATCATCAGTTTAACCTCGCCTCGAATTTAACTTGACATTTGTGCAGTTTAAGGCTATTTGATTATCATAATTACGCAGACAGAACGTATAATTTCTTTCTTCATGGTGCTTGATTAACTAATGATTTGATAAGATGTCCTCCCCCGATCGAAAATTCTTTAGCAGAGCCAAGCTTGGATCGTCTCATCCTGTGACGCACGTGAGTTTATATTATTATATCGAGCCAGGTAAAACGTGTTATTAGATCGAGGCAGCCCACGGCCACGGGATCGGATGAGACCGGTCCCGGAACAACAAGCTCTTAAACACTCATAATTACTTACCCTATCTACATACATTATTCCCTTTTTTAGGATACGAGTACATTAGTAATGTCGCTAGTAATTATTCTCATCCTACATATTCCGCGATCATGTCCTTCCTTTCCTAAACATGACAGCCACTGCCACATCTTCATTTTATTTTGTCACTTTTTTGCTCGTTCATAAAAGCACTTGCGGAATACAGTGGTGTTAAGTTCTTATGTATGTGCATAAAAAATGGTCTAATTTGTTTTTCGAAAACCCCTTAAAAAATCCATCCCAATTTGTATGCAAAATTTTCTGCTCATGCTTTATCAGCTTCAAAGAAACAAGTTTCAGCAACGTAAATTGACCTTGTCTGTTCAGTAACCATGTAAGTAAAATATTTTCAAGGCACTTCTGTACGCGATAGGGACCAAGGGATAGTGGTGTACCTGCAAGAACACACCAGTTGACCAGTCGAGTTTATAATCTTTCTCTGTACAATATGCTGAAAGGATAATCATGTATCTCTCTGGATATACATATAATATCAGAACATCAGACAAATGCCTTACATTTTTGAGTGGATTGCTCTCTTTGACCACATAATCCAAGTGCATCATGTGAGAGTATACACATACAATATACATGCATTCTCGACTTGAATTACTTGGCAAACTCAGTGAACCAAAAGATATTATAGTAGCTGACGTTGCTTTGAGAACGACTTCATCCCAGCACGCAAACGTCTAAACAGTGTGTTGTACTTAGAATAACATATGGACAGACTTAAAAATAAATACATTTACTGAAAAAGTAGATAGGCCCAAATACTTGGTTTGTAAAATATGACGCTGTAATTTTATTAGTTCGAAAATAATATTTTTCTCTTGATGTTACTATCGTCCAAGAAATAAGGTAGCAGCGACATATTTTACAAACCAGCCAGTTAGACCTACTACCTATTGCATGAAGGTATAGCACAACCTTTGAATTGCAAATATTTCAATACAATGAGCTTCTTCTTCATTACATTTTTATATTTACGACCTGCAAAACAAGTAACGCCTATTAACCATAAATGAAAAATGGTGATTGGTATGCTAATGCATTTTCTTTTGTGTGCTTACAGATAAAATCTGAATGCAGTTATCCTTGTCAGTGTCCTACCAGCTCTTTGAAATGCCGCGATGGGGTGAACAGAATCAA
>JAWWLR010000155.1:24237755-24249377 GCA_035041075.1 Acraspis erinacei | reverse complement strand
GGAGGGAAAATAAAAGGTTGAGAACAAGTGTAGTGAGGGGAAGATAAGAGAAGTAATTAATAGAATGAAAATAAGGGGAATAAAAGGAAGAGGAATTATGGGAAGTGGTAAGAAATTAGGGAAGAAGCAGTAGGAAAAACGAGGAGAGAGGAAGGAGGGTAGCAGGGGGAGGGGAAATGAAAGGGAATAAAGTGGAAGTACTAGAAGTGAAGGGAAATTATAGGGAAGTAGGGAAAAGGAGCGGAAATTAGAGAAAAGAATGGCGGGAATGTGTCAACGAGACTCTGCAGCGAGAATTTATAAGGAGCCTTAGAAACAATACATGAAAAGATGTATGGATATAAAGCAAGCAAAAGTTGTATGCTAGGAAAGGGATGATACGAAATTTGAAAGAAAAATTGTGGATACTCATGGGCCTTCGTGGAGCGCTTTGCTTAGGAATGTTGCTGGAGTTAGAGTAGGGATGGGCTTATTAGTCAGTGTATGAACCGGCGTACTATGTCTTTGTGAAGCTCTTCACTTGGGGTAATTGCTAGAGAGATTGATCAGCTATGCGTGACGGATCAGTGCCGTTTAACGAGCAAGTTGTTTGTCCTCTCTGTGGATAGCTGCCCATGCAGAAAACTATTGAAAAGCTGACTATCTACTGCGATGAGTGAAGTCATATTAAAAAAAAATTTACTCTTGTTTAAAAATTTTTATATGGGATTTTATGCGAATCAGATGTTATACGTTGCAGAATGTTGGGCCAAGACCTAGTGTCCAATAAAATCAGAGATTTAGGTAGTGGCGTCCAATGAGAATAATCTGAAGACACAAGGGCTCGTAATCTACCGCTTATTTGCATGAGAATGGCGCCCGTTATTCTTGTCGCGTTATCTTTGTTCGCTCGTCGAGGAAGAGACGAACTCATTATATTCGGATTCACTCCTGCCGAGAAATGCGAAATGCCTCTTGGCAGGTTCTGCATCGACTGGACTGGAGCATCAAAAACCGATATTTTCTTTTCTTGCATTTTGCATAAATTTCCTTGATATTTGCAAAGAATATTCTTACAATTCAAAACTCTTGTTTATTTATTTTTTCTCCACTGCTTGCTGGGGTTCGATAAAAAATTAACTGACTTGGAGTTTATTCATAAACTTGTAACTTGAATACAGATTGCCGTTTACAAGTCAGATTTTGTTCTTTTGAAAAAAGTTCCTATATCTAACGGAGTCTCTTAAATTTGCATGGAAAATTGTAAGGATAAAAAGGCCCCAAAATGTCAAAGTAGAGCAGTAGTTCAATACAGTTTCGCTTTGTAGCATAAAAGCATATCTTACAATTTAATTTGCTAATAGAAACCTTTCAAAAGAGTAAGAGTCAACCTTCCTTTCATCTCAATATTTCAGTTCTGAAATAGAAACCGAGCTTTTCATTATTTGATGCATATTTAAATAGTCATTCTCTCTTTCTTTTATATCTTTTTCGCTTTTGAGATATTTCCATTTCTATTATCTTTCTTCTCAGTTCCCCTGTGATTGAATAAGTAAAATGAACTCATAGCGTTTACGAAAATCCCAAGAATTTTGTTGTTGAAAATTTGAGATTTTTTCGCTGATAATGACAATATTTCATGTCAAAAAGCCAAAAAGTTCCCAAAAAAGTCCCATCTCTCCAACGCATGTGGAAGAAACCCAAAATCAAACCCTGAGGTTTAAAAATTGTATAAACAGACCCTAACTTGGAAACAAAGAATTTTTTATTCGAAAAGACGATTTTTCAATATAATCCGTTTATTTTCAACCATGAATGTTTCAAAAAATTATTGGCTTTTAAACCAGAAACGAAGAATTTTCACCAAGAAAGATAATTCTCAATCAGGAAAGATGAATTTTCCAAGAAATAGTTGAATTTTTAAGTAAAAAGATATATTTTCAACCAAAATTGGAATTATTAAATTTGCAGTTCAAAAAACTAATTTTCAACAAATGTACAAACGAATTTTCAACCAGTTCAATTTAATTATAAACGACTTTTCATCAAAATACACGAACAGTGAGCATTCTACCTAGTAGTTGAATTTTCAGCTTATTAAGCATCAATTTTCAACCAAAAACGGAATATTTATTTTTCAGATCAAAAAATTATTTATCCATTTAAAAAACATCTAATTTTCAACCAAATAATTCAATTTAAAAAATAGTTTAATTTTTAACCAAAAATATGAATTTACTATTATATTTACTATATTATATAAACGTGTTTTTAACAAAATAAAAGGACTTTTTAATCAGAAAATATCAATTTGAAATATAAATTTTCAACTAAAACTGGAAGACTTAAATTTTCAGTCGAGAGAATTAATTCACAACCAATAGATCGTAATAGTTTGATTTTAAAGCATTAAGTTAATTATTTAACGAACGAGATAAACTTTTTAACAAAAAATTCGAATTATTAACAAAATACATGAATTTTTAAGTAAGAAGGATCAATTTCCAACCGTATAGTTGAATTTTTAACTGAAAAAGACCAATTTTTAAACAAAAATGGAATAGATAAGTTTCCAGTTTAAAAAAATTATTTCTCATCTAAAAATTAACGAATTTCTAACAAACTAGTTTGTATTTTATTATTGAGGTCTATTAATTTAGTTCGCATTTAAACGAAAAAATAATAAAAAAAGGAAGGTTCTTGAAAACAATGAATAAAAAAGGATTTTTGAAATAAGAGGAAAGAGTGTGAAGTCTGACATGAAATGTGAAATTGATTTTCTAATTTATTAAGTTATTAAATAATTTCATGTACATTTTTTTTGGCTACTAGTCTAAATCAATGTTTGGTTTAATTGATTTTTATGAATGAAAGTTTAAAAAATTAATTTCACAAGTATAAGGAAACACATCAGAATTCAACTTGTAGGTGACAGAAAGACCTATGGGTTTTGATCCCAGCAGAGCTTGAGAGAATTTTTTTCGAATTTTATAAATAAAAATTAATATTAAAAAAATATTGATTTTAGACCATTCAATAAAAAAATTGACATCAAATTATTTAATATATTTTATATGGTCAAAACCATAACATCAAAAAATATGATTAAGTTACTATTTATCTGTATTCTCAAATGAACAAAAAATGATCAAGAATTTAATTTAAAGTATTTTCATACTGGTATAAAATATTTTTAACTCATTATTCATTGCCAGTTACATAACATTGAATTTATGTTAGATATTTTAAAATAGGAGAGTCCCTTAATTTTTTTTTTAATTTCTTGCGTCTTTCGTAAACGTTTTAAACCTTAGACTCATTTTGCTTAAAACCAAGTTTGGTCGCATGGTATAATTATATTCAAATTTGTTTTTAAAATTCGAATCTTCTGTATAATTTAAAATAAAATTTTCGTCTTGCATCGCTAAGTGTTGAATGTCGGCACTTACTTAGAGTGATTTTTATTTCCTTTTTCTGTTACCCTTTCTACATCGACACCAACTAGAATGGATAATATATAGGTGCGCCACTAATAGAAATTAAATCGTGCCGCACTTGTGGCATGGGGCACATCTCGAGACTCGGGGGATTCGCGCGCTCGCCGCTGAAATTAATTGATACTATAAATTAGAGGACACAATCGAGAAGCTATCGATTCCATGCTATAGAGGGCCTCTCTGCAAACGCCTAGCCTCCTACTTCCGTAATTCCATAGCCCAGAATAAAATTAACGCCGACAATCAAGAGAATCGTCTTCTGAAGTCCCATAACAACTCGAAATCGCATTTTGCATAGATTCTTACTTCCTTGAAAAAATCTCAACTAGGATGGTCAAAAAAATTGCGACGAGTAAACTCCACAATGTCGGTGAGCAAAATTCTTTCACGGGTGAGCAAAATTCTCTCCATAGTTATAGAAACAGTGTGGTAGTCAATTTTGCTACTAGTATTATCTAGCGTCATAAAAAACATGTAAAAACGATGTTCTCGTAGTAAGAAAAATCTTTTGGTAACTATGGAGAGAATTTTGCTCACCGATGTTGGGGATTTTGCTCATCCCCTTTATGCACGATGCGGAATCGACCATTTTTGGGATTTAAGATTTTGGATTTGAGAAAATGTTGCAAAATTGCTAAAACTTTAGAAAATAGTAGAATAAATTTGAGAGATGTTTAAATTGTTGTTAAAATGTTTAAATTAAATGTTTAAATAATATTCTTGACATTTCTGGAAAAATGTATAATGATTTTTATTTACAATAATATATTTTAAGATATTATTTAAAAAGATTCTAAAGCATTCCAAATATATTTAGAAGTTCATTGAAAAATTCAAAAATAATTTAAAATTGGAAAAGGTTTCAAGAAACTTAAGACAAAATCTAGATTTTTCAAGATTTATAAATGAAAATGTTAAGCATTTTAAAGATGTTGAAAGTTTTGAACATAATGATAAAAATTTATTTTGCAAATTTAATTTTAAAAGAAGATTTTAAAAGCTCTTGAAACATTAAGAAAGATTTCTGAAAGTTTCAAAAATCAATCAAATTCTTAGAAATTCCGTAGACTTTTTCGGCATATCTGAAATCTTCGAAAATTATTTTGAATTTTCTTGTGATACGTATGAAAATTTTCAAGGAAATAAACACAGAACTAAAAAAATAAATTTTTTATTTCACATTAAAAATTATTTTCATGGTTAAATTATAATTTTCCTAAGGTTTTTTTTCTTTCGTGACTATAAAGTCTATTTTTGTTGAAAATTCAGCAATTGTTTGGAAAATTTGCGGTTTTGGTTTGAAAATTCATCTCTCCTTTTTTCATTAAAATTGTAAATGTCTGGAATAAAATTTAATTCTTTTGTTGAGAATTCAAATATATTCCATAGATTTGGTTAAAAATGCAACTGTTTCGTTTAAAATTAACTTTTTTGTTGAAATTTTGATTTAGCATATCTGAAATGTTTAAAAATCTTTTTGAATTTTCTCAAGAATCTTATAAAAATAGTATTCATATAACCTTAAGAACAACTAAACAAATAAACATGAATCATAAATAGTTATTCGACATTTTTATGTTTTATTAAAAATTAATTTGGCTCTCAAATAGTGAAACCACACAACTAACATTGTTGTTGAAAACCTGATTATTTTTTTATTATTTAAAGTTGTTTTAAATCTTAAAATGAAAAATTTTGATAATTAAATCTATAAATAATCCATTTTAATAATAAAACTCGTGGAAAATCTTTTGCAATTGAGAAACATTTATGCCTTTTAAATAATCCTGGGTGACTAAATTACAAAGGTTCAAATTATCTAATTAATTATCTCAGATATTATGTTAGCGTATTTCACCGGAAACGGGTATTATCAAATAGAAATTATTCAAATTTGAACAAGATTGAGAATCATTTAACAATTTTGGATTATCATGGTTTTTTTCGTCAGAAATTGGTATTCTTAATTTATGAAATTATATTTCAAATAATAAGGAAAAGGGGAAATTCAGGGGATTCCGGGAAAATCTGTGCATCCCAAAATTGTGGCATATTGACGAAATAATAACAAATTTATTTATTTCAGAGTAACTCTGGTGGACGGGGGAAACTTGATGATTTCCGAAGTACGACAGACTGATCAGGGAAGATACCAATGTGTTGCCACAAATATGGTAGGAGCAAGAGAGTCGGAAATTGCTACTCTGACTGTTCACGGTAAGAATTTTTAAACAGTTATTTATTATTTTACATATGAAAATTTCAATATCATTTATTTATTAGCTAAAGTTGAAACACATTTGATTGATATCGCCACTATACACTCATGGATAGTGGCGTTCTCGGTTCAAATCCGGGCAGAGGCATATTTTTTCTTGTTCAAACATTATTTTGTCTGAAGTAACTGTTTTACCATTGAAATTGGTATTAAATAAAAATGTTAAAACTTTGGCTTTATCATTTTTAAATGGTAATATCATGTTCAAAATATTAATTACATTAAACGCACGTTGATGCAAAATGGTGCATTTTTCTTAGTGGATAAATTACTGTAGTATTATCCTTGGAAAGATTAGCTATCGGGAAGAAGAAAAAATCTGCTGAGGCGTCGGTAGCATATTTATTGAACAACGTTTCACTCATGTATAGTGGAATTCTAGGTTCAAATCCGGACAGAGGCAGACTTGTTCTTGGTCCTCAAAAATTATTTGTCCGAACGAATCGTTTTAACATCGAAATTTTTATTAGTTAAAAATTAAAAAACTCGGAATTTATCATCTGTAGATGGTAATACAATTTTCCAAATGTTAATCGACACGGAATTGAAAATGGCGACTTTTTCTGTCAACAGTGAAACCTTATTTCTTGGCAACACCTCTCAATCAAACCATTTTGATTGATCAAACTGCCGAGTTCGCCTGCCGTGTAGGTGGTGATCCACTGCCAGAAATATTATGGAGAAGAAGCGATGGAAAAATGCCGACTGGTAGGGCGCACATATTGGATGACAAAAGTTTGAGGATTGAGAAAGTAACGTCTCAGGATCAAGGAACATACATCTGCGATGCTGAAAATGGCGTTGGTACTATTTCTGCGAGTGCAACTTTAACTGTGCATTGTAAGTAGAAAACAATGGTACATTTTGTATCAAGGGCGGAAAAAAGGCGATTGGTTCGCACAAACGTGTATTGCTTCTGCTTATGGTGCTGACAGTGCTATTTGTCCATAATCTTGCATCGAAAGTTTGCCATTGAGGGCATGCGGGACGGGCGGAAAGTAGCTTTTTCGTCCGGCTTCGTATGTGGGCTGAAAATAGCAGAATAGTTCAGGAAAACTTCATTCTTTTGTTTCAAAATTCAACAATTTTGTTAAAAAATCAGCCCTTTTGATTAAAAATTCAACGATTTAAACAAAAAATTATTTAGTCGAAAATTGAACTATTTTGGTAGGAAATTAATCTCTTTTAGTTGAAAATTCATCTCTCTGATTTAACATTGAACTATTTTATTGAGAACTTTTTTTTGTCAAGAAATAATTTTTTTAATTGAAAATTTAACTATTGCAATTTTGGTTGAAAATGTATATTTTTTAATTAAAAATTCATCTATTTGGTAGAAAATTGGACTATTTTTTGAAAATTCGTTTATTTCTTACTTGAAATCAATTTTTTAACTGAAAATTTCACTTTTCTAGTTAAAGATTTATAATTTTCGTTCAAAATTGTTCTCTTTGTGTCAATAATGAAATATATTGTCGAAAATTGCTCTTTTCTAATTGACAATTCGTCTCTTTAGTTGAAAATTTGACCATTTTGTTGAAAATTCGTATTTTACTTGGCTAGAAATTAATTTTTTTATTGATAATGTAACATTTCAATTTTTGGTTGAAAATGTGTCTTTTTACTGGAATATTAAACTTATGCATTTAAAAGTTCTTGTATTTTTGATGAAAATTTATCTATTTTGTTGATAATTGATTTTGTTTAATTGAAAAGTCTACTAATTAGGTAAGGTTCAGTTGAAAATTCAACTATTTGTTTGAAAATTAGTTTTTTTTTAATATCAACAGTGATATTTTTCGTTGAGAATTAATTTTTTTGTTAAAAATGCGCCTTTTCGGGTTGAAAATTCAAGTGTCTTCTAAAAAAATGTACTTTATGGCCCAAAAATTTAACTATTTGATTGAAGGTTAATATTTTTGTATTAAAAGTTCAACTATTTTGTTCGCAATTCGTATCTTTTGCTTTTATTTGAAAATGGAACTGTTTTTAGCTGAAGCTTAATTTTTTTTGTTTTGAAAGTCATCTTTTTAGGTACAAAATTTAAGTATTTAGTTAAAAATTCAAGTATTTTGTCAAAAAGTTATCTTTTTTGGTAGAAAATCAAACTGTTTTTATTTTAAATTTGTCTATAAAATGTAACTTTCCTCTTAAAAATTCGTTTCTTTTGCTTTAAGGTTCAATTATTATTTATTATAATTTTTATTAACTTATTATTTTTCAACCGTTTTCTAAAACATTCGTCTTTTCCACTTGAAAATTCCAACGATTTATTTGAAAATTCAACTGTTTTTCATTGAAGCTTATTCTTTCTTGTTTGTAAATTCTACCATTTGTTTCATAGTTCAACAATTTTTTTGAAAATTAAACTACTTTATTAAAAAAGTAATCTTTTTTCTTCGAAAAAAATTAACTCTTTTGTTGAAAAATCGCCCATTTAGAATTAAAATTCTTCTTATATCCTAGAGAAGTCATATTTCTTGGTCAAAATAAATAAATTTTTAGATTTTAATCTGAAACTGTTTTGTTCCGTTTATAAAATATCCTAGGCTAAAAATGTGCCAAGCTTAAAATACCTCTCTTTGAATAATAATGGCCAGCGAAAATGAAAAATTAGTCAGGAAAAAGTCAGGACACTTGGAAAATGAAGTTGTGCAGCCACCCTGAAAAAATGCAAAAATAAATACTTTCGATGCAGGTTGGACAAAAAAATTACATCATCACTAATGAGTAACTACCCCGGGAATGGAAATGTTCTTTTGACCAGGATAGAGGTCTTTGAAACAATTCTTTGATTTTTCATTGCAGCACGTCCAGTGTTCACGAATTTCCCCAAGGACGAGGCAGTAAGCCCAGGATCCGATGTTTCTTTCGCTTGCTCTGCACGAGGAGCGCCCAAGCCTTCGATTTTCTGGACTCGCGAAGGATCGCAAGAGTTGATGTTCCCCGGAAATACATATCAAAGTCGCTACACAGTTACTGATGACGGAAGTCTAAATATCAAGGGAACCATCAGAAAAGACGAGGGGCATTATGTTTGTAGTGCCATCAGTCAAGCTGGAGCCAGTACCGCCACTGTATTTCTTCAGGTATTTCTTTACTTATTGTATCTGGAATTTTATTTCTCAAACGGTACACTGGTCCGAATTCGCACCGGATTTTTATTTTATTTTGTTGGCATTTACGCAGGAATTGCTGCAACGGTTTACCCCCAGTATATTAAATATATATGTTAATTTATGCCTAAAATATGCTAGATTTCTATTATATGTTCAATATGTTAAATATTTAAGATTAATATTGCAAAAAAGCCCATTCGCACCAGTGTACCGTTTACGTATGCTGGGTTGGAGTGTAATTTGAATTAGGATTTAAAAAATCGTATTTTCTATCTTTATTATTAATAATTACATTATCTAAGTTTCACGTGACAATTTATAGATTTAAGTTGGAAAGGTTGCTTAATTTGAATGGTAACAGAAGTCAAAGTAATAAAAAAAAAACCTATTATTCGCATTAAACAGTACATTATTCAGGGTAGCTACAATATCCCAATTTTTAAATTCTTCCAGGTATAAAACCAACGATACACCTAGACGATTAATAATATTATGCAAACAAATTTTGTTTCTAAATACATTTTTAAATAATTTTTAGTTGGGTTTTCAAATAAAAAAGATACATTTTTAACAGAAGAAATGAAATTTTATCCAAAATAATGATTCCTCAACCAAAAATATGAATTTTCAACTAAATAGTTAGTTGAATTTTCAACCCAAAGGATTAATTTTCTACCAAAAAAGTCTAATTTTCAACAAAGTACATGAATTTTCATCAAAAAAGATAAATTTGCAAACAAAATTTGAATAGTTGAAATGTTAGAAAAATAACGTTCCACCAAAAAAAAACAACGGATTTTCAACAAAATAGTTTGTTTTTTCTTCCAAAAAATTATTTTGAAACAGAAAATAGAAGAATTACATTTTCGGCTAAAACAATCAATTTTTAATAAACAAAAAAAAATTATTCTTAACAAAATAATTCAATTGTAAACCAAGAAGATGAATTTTCTACCAAAAAAGATACAGTTTTAATAAAATACCGAAATTTTTAAATAAAAATCATAAATTTAGAAACCAAAACTAGAATATTTTAATTTCCAGTTTGAAAAGTAATATTTAAAAAACGAGTTTTCAACATAAATAAGTAATTTTCAACTAAACATATAAGTTTTCAGGCAAACATGGATTAGCTGTATCTTCCGTTACTAAAATTAATTTTTTACTAAAAAGAAACGAATTTTTAGCCAAGGAAATTAATTTTTTATCGCGGTTGATGAATTTTCAACCCAAAAGATAAATTTTATATTTAAAAAAAAGAATCTTTAACTTAATTTTCTTTCGACCAAAGAAATAAATCCCGAACACAAAATAGAATAGTTCAATTATCTACAAAATAGAACATTTTCTAACGAAAAATATTACATTTCTATTAAAAAAGGTAAATTTTCACAAAAGATAGAATAGTGAAAGTGAATTTTTAAATAAAATTAAAAATCTTCAACTAAAAAGAAATTAATTTTTAATTAAATATATTCATTTCCAATAAAATAGTTAAATTTTTTAACTCAGAAATTAATTTTTAACCTAAAAGGTTAAACCTAAAATAGATAAATTATCAACTAAAAATAGAAGAATTAAATTTTCAGTAAAAAAACTTAATTTTCAATCAAATCAAAGTAATTTTTCAACGAAATAGTATCATTTTGAACCAAGAAGATTAGATTTCTATAAAAAAAGATAAATTCTCAAATAAACAGTCACAAAAACATTTGCAGTTAAAAAAGTTACTTGTAAATAAGAGAAAACTAATTTTCAACCAATAAGATGAAGTAATATACATTTTTTTAAACAGTAAATGCTTTAAATTCTCTGAAATGCTCTCTTCAAGCTTAGATTCTGAGCATATTTACGAGAACCTTGAATTTGAATTTAAATTTTGCTTTTAAAACAGTTTTCGTGGGGCTGACCACTAGGTTTTTGAGTATACGCCAGATTTCAAAAGTTTACACAATAATTATAAATATTTCAAAATATTTAAAAGCTTTTATAATATTTAAAAGCATCATGAACATTCCAAAAAGAGTTCACGTATTTTAAAGACTTAAAAAAGATTCAAGGATTTAAAAAAAGGCGTGTAGCCAAGGTTTTGAAAGATTTCGAATATTTCGAAAAGATTTTTAAACTTTCTAGTGCGAATTCGCACCGGAAAATTTTTCATTTTGTTGGAATTAACGCAGGCCCAGCTGCATCGGTTTATCCCCACTATATTAAATATATGTGTTAATTTATGCCTAAAATATGCTAGATGCGATGTGATAGGTACGTATTTAATGGTCGTTTTTTGAAAAACAGGTGACGTCTGTCGAAGAAATTCCGCCCCCAATCATAGAGCTGGGTCCAGCGAATCAGACCCTACCTCTGAATTCCATCGCGTCGATGCCGTGTCGTGCCGTTGGCACTCCAAATCCAAAAGTACACTGGCACAAGGACGGCGTCCTGGTGAAACTAGGAAGTCGGATAACAATGGCCAATAACGGTACCCTTTTCATCGACGATCTGCAGACAAGTGACTCCGGGCTATACACGTGCATCGCCTCATCGGAATCGGGAAACACTTCCTGGTCCGCTGCCTTAACAGTCAGCTCTACCACGACCCTTCACAGCACACCGGATATTTCCGCTTTGCCGCAAAATCCCAGCAAACCAAGAATAGTCAACACCACCAGCAGCAGAATATGTAAGTTTTCCATTACCACAACTGCTGAGAGATGCTAACCCTATATCTCATCATACCTGTAGGAGGCTC
>JAWWLR010000155.1:24200577-24227696 GCA_035041075.1 Acraspis erinacei | reverse complement strand
TTGTGAAACCAAGCTGCTGAACAATCAGCCCATGCTAGCTCCAGGAATCGTTAGTATGGGTGGATCCGAGTACGCCGAGGTGAACCTGACAACGTTTTATAACACAAGAAAACAGATACAAGCACCTCCGGAACCCTACGCCACCACGACTCTCTGTGTCGGGAATCGAAGTCCCGACTCGATGGAAACAAGTGGCCAGAAGTCGAATTCGAGTGATTCGTGTGTTAAACCTGACTATTCTAGTCTTGACTCGAATCAAGACCAGAACAAGTCGACGCTTTCGCCGAGCAGCGACAACACGAGCAGTGTCTATACTGACGAGAATGCTGAGATCCAGAGAAGGCCGCAGTACAGGATACCGATCAACGACGGAAACTCGCAAACGATGCCCAACTGGTGTGACATGCTACCACCGCCACCGGAGCATCCTCCGCCTGTTTCTTCAAATTCACTCGCAGCCAGAATCCAGCATCAATCTGCTGCGGCCTTTAGTCCTCATCTGGGTAAGAGGAGTGCTCAGAATGAAATGGATGGCTCGATTTCGAATAACTCGCAGAGTCCGCCGACGCCTCCTGTCCGAGTTGGACCAGGTTGTTTCTCCTCTTCGCCCATGCCTTGGAACGCTCCAGGTCATCCGGAGGTAGCTAGCAGCTTACATGGAGGCGTTCAGCAGGGCAGGTATACAACTGTACCTCCTCAGACGAATCCTCCGCCCGTCCCGTCCTTTCCTCACGGCTTCAGTCACTATGAATTCAAGCCTCAGGAGAATGAGTACGAGAGCGGCTCCGTGATCTACGGTCATCAGAATGGGGCGTCCGAAGATTACAGAAGTCATGATGCCTTAAAGCGTGCCAATCATCCCAATCCGCGAATGGAGCTCACCAGTCTGAACGATGAGGTCTATCGACACAATGAGGAGATGTTCAGGAATGACAATCTTTACCAGCCGGAAAACGATGAATGGGATCGGAAGTCTTGCGACTCGAATACTCACTCGGACATGTGTTGCTCGTGTTCGGAATCTAGCTGTTTGTATGCTGATACAATGGAGTATAATAACCAGTTTCAACCTGCCTGTACGCACAACAGGGGTAGTGCGAGAACCAGGAATAATAGAAGTCCGCGCAGAAGAACAAACAGGACGGCTTCGCCGACCTATAGCAGCGACAGCAATTACAGGCAGTGCGGTTCTATGAATTCGCAGGAAAGACTGAGGCACACTAGAAGTAAAGGTAAAATTATCAAATATTGTAGACTAGGATTACATTTTTTCGGAAAAAGATCGGCTCTCTTTGCTCCACTGGGAATCGAACCGCAGAACTTTCGATTGCCGGTCGGGTGCTTTTTCAATTAAGTTCTTAGAGAGATCGAGAGAAGAATCTTTTCTTTTCAGGAATAGACGATACATCAAGCCAGGTGTTACATTTACGATAAGAGTAATTTAAAGGAATCTGTCTCATCATCAGAGATAGATACCGTCGAAGAGAGCTAAAAGAGTTGATCTTTTTTTAGGAAAAAAGTAATTAAAATTTAAAAAAATTTATTTTCCATCTAGTCTGAAGTGACGATAAGTATTTTCTGTTATTTGAAGAGTTAAATTGATTTGTTAACTGATTGATGGTAACTATCTCTGATGATAATACAGATTCCTTTAAATATGTAGACTAGGTAGTTTAAAAGTAGTGTTCTTATGAGCTTTGAGAATTTAATAAGCATTTATAAGTATTATGAATTAGGATTTAGAAAATTGTATTTTCTATCTTTATTAATAATAATTACGTTATTTAAAGTTCGCGGGAAAATGTATCGCTGCAAATTGGAAAGGGCGCTTAATTTAAATGGTAAAAGAATTCAAAGTATTGGAAAACATTATTCGCATTAGAGAGTGCCTTATTCAGGGTTGTTACAATATCCCAATTTTTTAAATTCTTCTGGATATACAATCAACCATACGCCTAGAAGATGAATAATATTAATGCAAACAAATTTTGTTTCTAAATAAAAATTTAAACATTTTTTAGCTGAGTTTCCAAATCAAAAAGATAAATTTTGAACCTAAGAAATGCATTTTTAACTGTATTTATGAATCTTCAACCAAAAATATGAATTTTTAACCAAGTAGTTAGTTGAATTTTCAATCCACGAGATTAATTTTTTATCAAAAAAAGACTCATTTGAACAAAGTACATGAATTATAATCTAAAAAAGATCAATTTTCAAACAATATTAGAATAGTTAAAACCAAAAAAAGTAATTCTCAACAAAATAATTCAATTTCAAAGCCAATAGATGAATTTTCTGCCAAAAAAGTTACAGTAGTATTTAAAAAAAAGAGTTTTCAGCCAAATTAATTAATTTTCAACTAAAAATATAAATTTTCAAGCTAAAATGAAATAGTCTTCAGTTTAAAAATATTAATTTTCAGCCAAAAAGAAACGAATTTTCAACCAAAGAAATTAATTTATAATCACAGTGATGTTAGTTTAACTAAAAATATTAATTTTTTGATTAAATAGTGGAATTTTCAAACCAAACGGAGAATTTTCTATATAAAAAAATCGAATTTTTAACTAAATATTTTTTTTCGTCTAAAGAAATGAATTCCTAACAAAAAATAGAATAGTAAAATTTTTTTTAACATGACAGTTTTTAACGAAAAAGATTTAATTTCTATTAAAAAAGGTAAATTTTCCACCAAAACTAGTTGAGTTTTCAACTTATAAAATTATAAACTTTAAAAAAAATGGAATAGGTAATTTTTTAACCAAAGCGATGAATCTTTAAAAAATAATGGTTCACAAAATAGTGTACAAAAAAATATATGAATGTTCAACAAAAATGTTGAATTTTCAACCCCAAAATATGATTTTTCAACCAAAAAGTCCATTTTTTACAAGAAAGTGAAATTTTCAAGTAAACAGTTTAATTTTCAACGAAATAGTTGAGTTTTCTACCTAAATATAGTCGATTTTACAATGAAAAATATGAATCTTAAACAAAAAAGTTAATTTTCAACCAAATAGTTTAATTTTTTACCAAATGGTTAAATTTTCAAAGTAATAAGATAAATTTTGAATTAAAAATGTCGATTTTCCATAAAAAATGGAGTATGTACATTTTAAGTGAAAAAAAATTAATTGAATAGTTAACTTAAAAATTGATTAGTTAACTTTCCAATTAAAAAAATTATTTCGAAGCAAAAATGAAACAAATTTTCTACGAAATAGTTAAGTTTTCAAATCAATAGTTTAATTTTCTACCACATTGTTAAATTTTGAAGCTGAAAGGACGAATTTTCTACAAAACGTATGAAATTTTCAACCTAAAATAAAATTTACAACCAAACAGTTGAATAATACATTTTTAACCAGTTCAAACAAGATTTTATTTTTAAATAAGAAATAGTTGAATTTAACCAAAGAAAATGAATTTTCAACTAGAAAATATCAATTTTCAATTAAAAATGTTAATTATTAACTGAAAATGAAATAGTTACATTTTCTGTTCCAAAAATTAATTCTCATTTAAAAAAAAACTATTTTTGTACCAAATAGTCGATTTTTCAACTAATAATATAAATTTTAAAAAAATTTAACCAAATACTTTAATTTTCTACCAAATTCTTGAATTTTAAAACAAAAAAGAAAAATTGTTAAGAAAAAAAGTCAATTTACAACCAAATATTTCAATTTTAAACTAAAATTATGATTCTTTAATTGGTTAAATTTTCAAGTAAATAATTTAAATTTGAACTAAAAAAAGAAAAATGTTCAGTAAAAGTAATTTCTTTTAAGCCCATCATGAAGCAAATTTTCAACTAAAGGGATGAATTTTCAACAACAAAAAAAAGAAAAATATTAACAAAGTAGTTCAACTTTCATAATTAAATTTTCAACTAAATAGTAGAATCTTTAATCAAATGAAATAAATTCTGAACTAAAAATATAATTCCGGACTTTTCAAACAAACAAAAATTCAGTTTTAAAAAAAAATTGCCCGACTTGTTAAATTATTATTGAACTGTACATAATGCAATTATTGTTTTTTTCTTTACAGATAAAGTGCCCAGTTTTCCAAGAAACGTTGGATACCCGCCGCACAGCTCATCAGCTACCAATACAATGAGCAGCTCGGGAAGTCAGAGATACAACAAGTTGAACAGTCTCTTCATGAGCGGCAATAATCCAAATGCTGCGCCCGAGTCCAGTCGATTAAGCGACCTTCGTGATAGTTAAGTCTTTTCTAGAAAATAAAGAAAAAACAGTAAAGGCCTTCGATGACAACGATTGTCACAACTTACTGAGATATTATCGCTGGTCTACTTCCACTCGCGTAAGGCAGGGCTCACCAGAAGCCAAGTCATTGACTGACATGAGTCAGTCATTGATTGGCATGACTTACAGGGTCAGTCATTAATTGGCAGTCATTAACTTACATGACTTACACCGTCAGTCATGGGAGAGTTTGACTTACAGAGTCAGTCATTAACTGAAATGACTTACAGGGTCAGTCATTGGCTTACACGACTGAGAGTGTCAGTCGCGCGGACCGACGTCACTAATCCTTTGTACAGTTTGTAGGATTCCTGGAAACCGATGAAAAAAAATGACACCAAAACTTTCTGTCAGTCAGACACTTGTGTCAGTCAACACCTGTTGTAAGTGGTGAGTCCTTGCTGTTTAATGTCATGGACTTACTTACCAGTCGACTAGGGCCGTAAGACAGGCAAAAACGACTTACCCTCGCCAGCCGCGTGCAACTCAATTTGTTTTTTCGATTTTCTGAACATAAACCGTCACCTCTTCCAAAATACTGATTTTTGTTGCACGTGGTTGGTACTCCTTGTACTAAACACGACACTGTAAATAATTACTGATGAATCTCAGCTCCACCTTAACTCCACGGAAATAAATTTCGCTCCTTGAGGAAGCTATCTTTTGTTGCGTTGCACGATAAATGGCTGCAAATCGTACAACACGTAATATTTAATCATGTCGTTTCTCTCGAGTACGACAATATTGTTAAAATTGCATTTTTTTCATATGAATCCTGTGTGATTTTCAAAAACAAAGACTGTAAAAATATATATATATTTTTTTTTTCTCTTTGCATCTAATACGCTTAACACTCAGATAATTACATAAGTTGAATCTCATTCCCGTGACTTCTCTTTCACTCTTTATTCATTAGTTTCTGAACAGAGTGATTAAGATTCATAAAAACGAAAAACAAAATAATGAATATTTTTTTAAACATCCTCAATTTCCGAAGTTTCGGTACACGAGGAATAGTTTTTTTTCTTTTATTTATTTTTTATTTTCATATAAAAGTAGCCGATTACTGTGCCATGTTTCAAGTTTTTTCAGTTTTTTAATTATTCAATACCGCGACAAATAATAAATATAATATTCGAACGAAAATAGGTTCCGAAAATTTGAAGGAAAGATCAGCAGTAACAGAATAATCGGCATGCATTTATTTCTTCCAGCTAAATAAATTATATTAGCGATGCATTATATTTAAGATGTATAATCATATCACATGGTTTTGTATACATTGTACAAAGTTTGATTAGTCATTAGCTTTTAATTTACACATCATTAACACGTATGCATTGTAGTCGATAAGAAAAATTAAGGAGTATACTTGAGAATGTGATTACATCGTAGGAATGATGTGCAAATGTGCTTCTAGTTACGGCGTGTGCAAGAAGAATCGCCGCCGAAAAACTATAAAACAAATACTCTTC
Organism: Acraspis erinacei; assembly: GCA_035041075.1. Classification (NCBI taxonomy): domain Eukaryota; kingdom Metazoa; phylum Arthropoda; class Insecta; order Hymenoptera; family Cynipidae; genus Acraspis; species Acraspis erinacei. Next base: position 24,221,947 of record JAWWLR010000155.1, on the reverse strand, counting down.
TAGACGTCGAGTGGAGAGATTGACTCATTATTTATCGTATTCCAGCATTTTTCACTTCAGCAATCTCATTTCACATTGAAGAAACCTTATTGGATTAATTTTTTAGAAATTAATTGTTTTATAAGTACTTTTTTTCTTGACAAAACTGCCGGCATTATCGTCTTGCCTCCTCCCCCCCTTTTTTTTAGAAAGCCACGACAACTGCCTTCGGTTGAAAAATCTTACGGAATATTTTTAGATTTTTATTTTTTCCCAGCTCGATCTCTTCTACGCACAAATATATGTACCTAACAAGCATAATTTGGCCTAGAACCGCTCAAATTCAATGTAATTAATTTATCTATTTCTATTGTATAGAAAATCTGCCAGATATAAATAGAATGTAAATTAGGGTGGCCGCATTACGGGGAAAATATGGAAATTGCGGAAAAGTCAGGAATTTTGATGAAAGGAAAAAAAACTGTGAAAGTAGGGTGTTTTGTAACTAAGGAGCCATCCATAAATTAATTAACAGCTTTTTCTTTGGATTTAATTCGTAACTATCCTCAAAAATGGAAAAAAGGCTCAGAATTACAGAAATTTCTCTTGATTACAAGAAATTTCTTTGTTTCAAAGAAATGTTTTTTGTTACAATAAAAATTTTCTTTCATTTCAAATGATTTTCTTCAATCTAAAGTTTTTTTTTTGAATAACAAAAAATTATTTTAAAGAAACAGTTTCTTTAATTTAAAACAAATATTTTTCAGAGTGAATGTGGAATTTTGAGTCTTTTTTGTGTTTTCCATTTTCGATGTAATTTTCAACGATTCTTTTTATAATTCAATTTTCAGGATTTACAATTGAACACTCTTAAATTTTAAAGATATAAAAAAGATAGCTCGTAAATTTATATTATTTTGAAGATAAAAGTCGATTTATAAATCTTCCAAATTAAAGAAATTTCAAATTTAAGTCATAAAAATTACGAAATTGTGAATTGTAAAATTCAAAACGGCATAATTTTCATTTATTATTTTTGTAATTAAAAGCTTTTCAATTCTAAAAGTTCTTGAAATTAAAAAAGTTTTCATTCAAGATTCTAACATAGATATGCAATTGAAAAAATTGCAAAATTAAAGATTAATAATTAATAATTTTTTAAATTAAAATTCTACAATTTCGAAGATTTCAAATTGAAAATTTGTTAGAATTACAATGGAAAATTATTTAATTTTTAAGACTTCCTATGAAAGATTCCTTAATATTTAACCCGTATAATATAAAATGATACAAGTTTTGAATACTTTTTTGAAAAATAGTTGTATTTTCAAAATTAAAAATGGAAAATTATTCAATTATGAAGATACATCAAGAAAATGGGTAAATTTGTATTATTTTTAATACAAAAGTCGATTCTAAATCTTCCAAATTGAAAAAATTTCAAATTTATATCAACCAAATTATAGAATGATTAATTCTAAAATTTAAAACTGCATGATTTTCATCTATTAATTTTTTCAATTAAAAGGTTTTCAATTTATATATTTACAATTCAAAGTTCTACAATTTAGAAGATTTAAAATAAAAAAATTCTTGTCGATTCTAAATCTTCCAAAGTAACGAATTTTCAAAAGGAAATCATCAATATTGCAGAATATTAAATTGTAACACGTAAAACATATTTTCAATCAATATTTTTTTAAATTAAAAACTTTTCCATTTCAAAGATTTGCAATTCGAATTTCTATACTTTTTAAGATTTTCAATCGAAAATTGTTAAACTTGAACTATTTCCAATTTAAAATCCTTAAATTCTGTAGAATTACAATGGAAAATTCTTTAATTTTTAAGATTTCCCATTAAAGATTCTTTAATCTTTAATGTGTATAAGTAAAAATGACACAAGTTTAAATAATTTTGTTTAAATAGTTGTATTTTCAAGATTTAAATTTGAAAATTACTCACTTTTATAAATTTTCAATTGAAAATTCTTTAATTTGGCAAAAAAGTGTGTTAAACAATTTACGGATGCCCTCTAAAAGAAACTTTCAATAACTGCCCAGAAAAAAAAACTTCAAAATGTTCCAAGGTTAATTAAATTTCTTCAATAATGTTGATTTAATAACTTTAGAGTTCAGTAAAACTAGTTTCCAATCAATTAAAGTTTTTATTTAATTTAAAAAATATTCTATATAATAAAAATGTTGAAATATTGGAATTCTAGCCTGTGAAGAGAATTTTGAAATTGAAGTTTTGCGGCCACTTGGTAAACTTTCTGAATATAAACTAGGAGAATTAGATAAGAGAAAAAACATTCTCAGTTCAAAATTTCATCTGTTCGAGAATCATGTTCTAGAAAATGATAAATCTGAAAGCTTGATGAACTAAAATTACTTTTTGTGTTTGAAATCATTCATTTGAGATTTTGTATCTTTAGAAAGATAATGAATAATATTTTGAAAAAGTCCATCCAAGCTGATATGATATTCAGTAGAAATGGGCACTCCTAGAATACTGCGCATTGCCTAAAAGAATGTAAATATATAACTTAAATGCGCGTAAATTATAATATCTATGTATTTTGACTAGAGAGTTATCAATAAACGGAATATCGTATGGTTGGTTCTTAAAAAAAAACAATAGGATATTCCATTTTTTATCTTTTGTGTCCAGAATTATCGGATAATTCGCATATGCTAGAATGCGGAAATTTGTATATCCCTGGGACATAAACGGGATGAAATGGGATATCGAAAATTCAGAATTTATTCTCAATAAATGAAAGAACATGTAAATTAAAATACAGATGCACATTAAGAAATTTTGATACGATTTGCTGCCAACCATTCGATGATTTTTCTGTATCAAAATTGGGTCAATCAATCCATGCGGATCCCTCGTCTTCGCTTTAGGATTAGAAAAAATGAAAAAGGTTTGATTGTAATTAATATTTTGTATAAGTTGTTTCTTCCAGTACAGAATTTCTGTTATCCGAGAGTAGAAAGTTTTAAAAGTACTTTGTAGAAAGAAAAAGTAATTCATATCATTAATGAAAATATGTCAGGAAGTCGAAAACTTGAAGATGCTGCATTTTTATATGTAACAACTGGCGGTTCAAAGGAAAATGTGAAATTTTTCGGCTGACGATTGGCTGTTTGGATTAGCAAGGTGTACATTATAGTTTACAAGTATAATAACCGAAGGCTGATAAATATTTTTTTGTTTTAAGCGATCGTTTCTCACCAATTTGACATTCTGTAAATAATGCGAAAAAGCAAAATATTATTATAGGTGATAATTTATTTATTATTAAAAAATCGAGTTTCTAGAGACCGTTCAGCGATTGCCTGATTAAGAAGGCGGAATGTATTGTGGAAAACTCCCCAAGTGATACATGCATACACACCACAAAATATACACAAAAATGTGTCTGTAGATAATTTATAACAATTATACTATTGTCTCATGTATATTATACCGATGAGCGACGATGGCGAATGATTAATAAAAGTAAAAGTAATGTTAAAACTGTGTTTTTTTGTTTACTATCTTCATACAACTTTACTACCTCATTAAGTAGTAAATTTGATATTTAATTTTAATTTATTTTAATTATTAATTACTTTTTTTGTTTAGTAAAAGTAACCCTTTTTTAAAGGAAAAGGTCACTTTAATCATTTTAAAAGTGAATTAGGTTTGATAAAGAAAAAGAAAAGTTCATAAGTCTATGTTCCGAAAATACTATTCAATATCAGACGATGATTTTGTTTGAAAAATCTATTATTATATTTGTGATTCAGAAATCATTTTAATTACTCTTTTTGGGTTTAAAGTTAAACTATTTTGTTGAAAATTTCTCTTTTTCAATTAAAAACTCAACTATTTTGTAAGATTTTTAAAATTTGTTTACAGAAACTTAATTCTTTTTTCAGAAGACACTAGTGTCTGCTATTATATTTTTTGTTCAAAGTTCACCTCTTTTAGTTAAAAATTTTAATATTCGCATAAAAAGTCAACTATTTTGTTGCAAAATATTATTTTTTTAATTGAAAATTAATATTCTTAACTAAACATTAAACTGATCTATTTTTGGCAAAAAATTGATTGTTTTCCCTTAAAAATTCAACTGTACATAGTTGAAAGTACTATGTTTAAAATTCATTTTATTTTTTAAAGATTTAACTATTTCGTTGAAACTTCGTCTTTTTTGTATGAAATTAATTTTTTTTCTAATTGAAAATTGAACTACTTCATTGTTGGTTCAAAATTGATAGTTTTTAGTTGAAAAGTTAGCTATTTGGTTGAAAATTACTCTTTTTCAATTAAACACGCAAATGTTTTTGTAAGATTCTTTATTGTTTTACAGAAATGTAATTCTTTTTAACAGAAGACACTAGTGTCTGCTATTATATTTTTTGTCTAAATTCACCTCTTTTGGTTCAAAATGGTACTATTTGCATGAAAATTCAAGTGTTTTGATGCAAAATAGTTTGTTTTTTTAGCTGAAAATTAATTTTCTTAACTAAAAATGTAACTAATCTATTATTGGCTAAAAATTGATCATTTTCCTTTAAAAATTCAACTGTACTTAGATGAAAGTTAAACTACTAGGTTTAAAATTCATTTTATTGGTTAGAGATATAACTTTTTCGTTAAAACTTCCTCTTTTTTGTGTGAAATTAATTTTTTGTTCAGAATTCATCTCTTTTGGTTAAAAATTTTACTATTCGAATGAAAATTTAATTATTTGGTTGAAAAATATTTTTTTTATAAGAAAATTAATTTTTTTAACTAATCTATTATTGGCTAAAAATTGATCGCTTTTCGTTAAAAATTCAACTGTACTTAGTTCAAAGTTAAACTACTATGTTTAAATTCATTTTATTGGTTAAAGATTTAACTATTTCCTTGAAACTTCGTATTATTTGTATGAAATTAATTTTTTTCTAATTAAAAATTGAACTACTTCATTGTTGGATCAAAATTGACCGTTTTTAAGATGAAAGGATAACTATTTGGTCAAAAATTCCTCATTTTCAATAAAAAAATTCAACTATTTTTGAGATTTTTTTTGTTCAGAAAGACAATTCTTTTTTTTTAATTCTGGTATCTGTTATTATATTATTGGTTTAGAATTGATCACTTTTAGTTTAGGAATTCTACTAATAAATTTTCTTTACTAAACATTTAACTAATCTATTTTTGACTGAAAATTGATCTTCTTTCGTTGGAAATTCAAATACATAGCTGAAAATTGAACTGGTTTGTTAAAAACCCACTTTATTAGTTGAAAATGCAATTTTTTAGTTGCAAATTTAGCTTTCTTCGAAATTCATCTCTTTCGTTGAAAATTGAACTAATTTGTTCAAACTTCGCTTTTTTAGCTAAAAATTAATTTTTTAAACTGAAAATGTATCTATTCTATTTTTGCATGAAAATTTCTTTTTCTTTTTAGCTGGTTTTCGAAAACGTTGGTCTCTTTAATGTTACTTAGAAGAGTTTTTGTAATGGCATTCGGGTCGTAAGGATATATGTAATTAAAAGTCGTACGCTGTATAAAAATTAAAACTACATTGGCAAACATTTGGCCAATTAAAAAATGTAACTCTTTCGATGAAAATTTATCGCATTTAATAGAAAAATCATCTTTTTTCTTTGTTTAAAATGTAGCTTTCTTCGTCGAAAATCGGCTTCTTAGTTGAGAATTCAGCTATTTTGTTTAAGTTCACTTTTTTGGTTGAAGAATCATTATTTTTCTCATTTAAAATTGTATATTTTTTAATGGAAATCGTAATAATTGCTCAAAATGTCAGTATTTATCTAGATATTTGTCTTTCTCGATAGAAAATTTTTAACTTCAAATTTAACAATTCCATTTCTATTCGAAAGTTTATCTTTTTTATTAGAAACTTCAACTATTTCATTGTAAATGTACGTATATTGTTAATAATTCATCTCCTTCTGTGGAAAATTAATCTTTTTCGTTAAAAATTCATCCTTTTATTACAAAATTCAACCTTTGGGTTGAAAATTCAACTACTTGGTTAAAAGTTGAACTAAATTTGGTAATAACTATTTTTTTTGTTTGAAGACTCGAAATTTCTTTATATTCTTTTTTTTTTAATTTTTAGTTCCAAATTGATCTTTTTCAGTGGAAAATTCCACTGCCTGGTAGAGAATTAATTAATTTCATCTAATCTTGTAAATATAAACCGATAAATTAAATTTACACTGAAATCGAACTTTTTAAGTAGATACGTGTTTTTTATTGGCATTAGGGGCCTCTTTTTATGTAAGCAGTAGTTACTTTTCGTCACTTTTTCCACATTTTTCAATTCCCATGGTGAAACTTAAAATTTTTTGTTAAAAATCAGTTTTTTGTTGAAGATTCATCATTTTTATCTGATCTCTTTTGTTGAAAATTGAGCGATTGAAAATCAAACCATATTCTATTAAAAGTTTAACTACTTGGTTGGAAATTTGCTTTCTTTTTTAGTTGAAAACTTATTTTTAAATTAATATTTTTTTAAAATAATTTAAATTTAAAGTAATATTTAAAATTATAGTTAAAAATTCATTTATTTAGTTGAAAATTATTTTTTTAACTGCAAATTTTCCTATTCAATTTTGGTTTCAAAATTGATCTTTTTTAGATGAAAATTCATTGTATTTGATTGAGAACACTTTTTTTATTAGAAAATTAATCTACATGGTCTATAATTCATATTTTTCGTTGAAAAATAAACAGCGTGGTTAAAAGTAAAATTTTTTGTTAAAATTAATTTGGTTATAGTTGAGGATTAATCATTTAAATTGAAAATTCATCTCTTTGGTGAAAAAATTTAACAATTTTATTGAAAATTCTTTTTTTTTTAATTAAAGTTTTTTAAATGAGGATCAACCTATTGTAGATAAAAGTTTAACTACTTGGTTGAAAATTCCGTGTTTTAGTTAAAAATTATTTTTTTTAAACTACAAATTTAACTAATCCAGTAAAATATTTCATTATTATAATTCAAAAATCTTGGCCTAGAATTCCTCTTTATGGTTGAAAATTTAACAATTTTGTTGAAAATTCGTTTTTTTTAGTTGAAAATTAATTTTGTTGACTGAAAATTCGTTTTTTTTATAGTTGAAAATTAATTTTTTTAACCGCGCTGTTAGATTTTTTTAACTTTTTAACTGTACTTAGTCTGTGGCCGCCCTGTCATTAAAAGAAAAGTTGGCTTCTGTTCACAAACTTTATACAAATGAAGAGCAAGTTAAATAAAAATGATTAAACTCGATATTTTGCTCATTAGCGGTGACAGCTTTGGGCAAATTTCTATTTTAGTTTTGCATCAACTTTCCATCAAGAATGAACCCTTTAACCGTGAATGTGACAATTTTAAAAGTACTGGGATTAATCACACTGGAAAAAACAAATCCCCTGTGGCGCACACATCTTCTCTTTCGTTTTATTTCTTATTCACTACTAACTTTCACAGCGCTCGATTTGTTAAACATTTACAGAAGTTCAATTAGTCTAGTCAATTTTGTAGATATTTTTCCCGCCACTCATATCACAGTCAGTGCCTGGATCAAAGCATCCACCTTTATTTCGCTAAACAGAAAAGTGCAAAAACTACTGCAGATGATGGAGGGTTTTCAAAATCAAGAAAAAACTGAAAAAACGCAGCAAAAATTTGTATTTGCTGCTACTGTTATTTCTACCATTCCTGTAACAATTGCTCTACTTCAACCAAGAGTCGATTTTAATGGAAAGTTGCTGCCCTTTCACTCAAGTTTACCTTTTGATTATAAAAATTACTTCCAATATCTTCTGGCTTACACGTACCAATCTATTGGAGGCTATTATGTTATCTTTATCGATTTCGAAATTGCCTTTTTCTCGATATCTTTATTTGTACACTGTGCCCATCAATTACGAGTGGTTCAAAGAAATTTTGTAGATACAATTAATGAAATGTCTTTGATGATAATAAAAGGTGGTGGTGGGCGTACCATAAAAAAGGAGTGGTTTTATATTAGAATGAAATTTCGAAAAACTGTCCAACATCACGCACATATATTAAGGTATAATTATATATATATATATACATAGTTCTTAAAGAGGTTGTCAAGCGATTATTCCTAGGAACAAAATTCAAGGTCTTTTCCAGGTGAAGAAATACATTTTTTCGAGGTCTCCTTTCCTTACATCAAATAATCAAATAACCGTTTCTTATACATGTAAATGATGAAACATATAATTTTTTATTGGTCAAAAATGTCTAAAGAAAGCAGAATCATAAATAAATAAATTCTTGATTTTTTGCGAACGTAAGTCGTCTTTGTGAAATCTTTGTAAAGTCTTTGAAATCCTTGAAATTTTTTAATCTTTTGAAGCATTTAAAATCTTTGCGAAATCTTGAAAATTCTATGAAATATTTGTGAAATCTTTTAAAATCTTCTCAAATTTATTGAAACATTTTGAAAATGTTTAAAACTTTATAAATTTTCTGAAATTTTTTATATTTTTCGAATACCTTATAAGTTCTTCGAAATACTTGTCAAATCTTTTGTATTTATTTCAAATCACTTGAATATTTGAAACTGTTGTGAAATATTTTTCAAATTTATAAAAAAATGCGAACTCGTTCAAAATCTTTAAAGTATTTTGTATTAGGATTCTTTGAAACATTGGAGGAAATCTTTTTTATTCTTTTGTAATTATTGAAATATTTGTGAAATTGTTTGTAATAATTTAAAATCATTAAAATGTTTGAAATCTTAGTGAAATCTTATTAAAAAAAAAATAGAAATCGTTGCAAATCTTCTGAAAGTTTAAAAATCTTTATGAAACCTTTTGAAACCTTCTAAACAAATTTGAAATCGTTTAAACTCTTTCAAATGTTTTGAAATCTTTGAAATCTGGTGTACCCCTTTTTGAAACCTTTGAATTTGAAATTTTGTTGATGAAAATGGATCTTTTTAGGTTCCAAACTCAACTACTTGGTTGAAAACATACTTTTTTGTTAAAATTTCATATTTTTGGGTTAAAAATTCGAACGTTTAGTATGGAAAATTCGCCTTTTTTGAAAATTCAATAATTTGGTATTTGGTTTTTTTATTTAAACATATTTTTTTAAATGAAAATGTAACTATTTGATTTTTGGTTAAAAAGTGATTTTTCTAGTTTAAAAATTCAACTATTTGGTGAGAAACATATATTTTGCTAATATTTCGTATTTTTTTAGTACAAATAGACAATATTCTTAGTAAAAAATGCAACAATTTTTTAACAAATTTATGTATTTTGTTGAGAACTGATCTTTTCAACATAAAATTAATCTTCTCGTTTGAAAATTAATCTTTTTTATATAAAATGCAATTATTTTATTAAAAATTCAACTATTTGTAGAAATTTTCTCCTTTTAGCTTGAAAATTTTAATATTTGATTTAAAATTGATTTATTAGATTGAGGATTCAAATTTTCGTCTCCCGGTTTTCTCCCGGTAAATATCGATGATTTCTCCCGGTTTAGAAAAAAATAACTCTTTGCAAAACACAGTTTTTTCACGTATATGATCAATTGTGGAAACCGAAAAGCATCAGCAAACTCTTCATTTTTTGCCTGATTTTATTTTCCTAACATGAAAAATATGCAAATTTAAAAATAAATTTGTTAACATTATATTTAAAAATGTTTAACAATAATTAATAATTTCGAATTGAAGGCTTCTGAAATAATAAAAAAATTGAACGATTTTTGACCATTTAATAAGAAAAAGGAATGAATCTGTATAATTTCTAAATCGAAGCCCTGCAAGGTAAACAATTTTATTTTGAATTGAATGATTTTAGATTAAAAATTTAGAAAATTGGGTAATGTGAAAACCTTAGCAATTGAATATTTTAAGATTACATCATTGAAAGCGTTCAAAATTAAATAATTAAAAATTGGAAACTTTTGAATTTCAACAGATCTAAATTCAAAGAGATCAAGATTTGACAATTTCATATTGAAAACTAAATTGAATCTCTCAAAGTGAAAGCTTCTAAATTTCTAGAATTTTAAATTACTATTACATAACGAAATTATAATTTGACATTAAGGCTAATTAGACAGTTTTTTTTAATCAAAGAGTGAATTGAATTATACTACACAAACTTTCTAACTAAATAGTAATTTTAAATGGGAAATGTTAAAAATGAAAAAAATTCTACTCCAGAGCCTTGCAACTGAAACAAATGTGAACTTCATTTTTAACTGAGAAAATTTATAGTCGCCAAAAATTGTAATATTAAAACTTTTTTATAATCAAACCCTTTAAATTTTCAATTATTGGAAGTAAATTTGAATTACTTAAAAACTAACAATTTTTAAATTGCTAATTAAACTATCCCAAATGTAACCAATTTAATTTTAGTTGATAAACTAAAACCTATGAAAGGGAACATTTTTTTATTTCGCGTTCAACATCTTAATAAATAGGCCACGAAACCCGTTTTTAGGCACAAGGCGCCCACTTGGATTGATTTTTATTTATTTTCTCTGAGAACATGTTCCTTTTTTTCAGGTTTATATTCAAAATGAACAAAACACTAAGCATATTTATGCTCCTTGAGTTGATGAGCAGCCTATCTTTGTTTGGAATCTCAATAATTAATGCCACCCGAGTAATATATTTACTACTTTCTCTTACTAGTGAAAATAAGTTTGCTGTTATTCAATTAATCAATAATTTGATGATGATAATAATAGAATCCTTCTAATGTAAGACAGCTGGCCAATGGCGCCCTCGTTGGATACTTGATAATAAGCGCAGGAAAACTCTTTTTGTCATCGTTTTATAGTGAAATCATGTCTTATGAGGTACGTAAGTGCTACCGTCTCCTACTTATTATTAATTATTAATTTTTAATTCGATACTTCCATGCCTACGCAGCAAATTCTATTCCTTTGAATTCTTCTGATTTCTTTATATTCTATGTATTTTTAAAAATTGTTTCCAATTGATTTGAATACTTTTAAAATATTTCAAATTCTTTTTAATTCCTTGAAATCGGACCCGTTCCTCCTTACTCATTGAAATATCCGAATTCCTCTAAATTTATAGAACTTTTTAAATTATCTGAATCCATTGAATTTGTGGTATTTTATTATATTGGAATTATATTAATATATAATTGGTGAAACTTTCTGATGTCGCGAGTTCCCTTAAATTCCAGGACCTCAAAATAATGCAAAGAATTAAGATGAATTCAAAGGAATTCAGATAATTACAGGAAATCAAAGAATTTGATGGATTTCAGAGAATATAGGAGATTAAAGGAATTCAGATATTTAATAAATTTAGAATATTGAATCAATATTTATAACATTCACATAATTCAGAATATTCAAAGAATTCAGAGAATTTCAGAGAATTTATGGCTTTCAGAGAATTTTATGGTTTTCAGTGGATTTAGGGAATTCAACAAATTCAGAAATATGAAAAAAATTCAGAACAATTGAAGGAATTGACAGAAATTTTTTTGCAAAATAATATTTCCGTGTTGAAATTTCAACTGTTTTGTTAATAGTTCATCTCTTTGGATTCAAAATTCGACAATTCTGTTGAAAATTGATGTATTTTGTTCAAAATTCGTATTTTTTGGTTGAAAATTTAACTCCTTGATTAAATGTTGAACTAAATTTTTAGGATTTTTTTTTAATTCAGCTCCTTGGCTGAAAACTAATTTTTTTGGCTGAAAATTCTTTTCTTTTGTTGTTAAAAATTTATTTTGCTTTTATCCGAAAATTTAAGTATTCCATTTTTTGGTGGAAACTTATCCTTTAGAAGTTGAAAATTTAACTACTTGACAAGAAAATTCATGTACTTTGTTGAAAATTCGTATTTTTTTACCAAATTAATTTTGTTCTTAGAACAATCAGCTTTTTGGTTGAGGATTGGACTATTTATTTAAAAAGTCGTCTTTTTTGGTTGAATTTAACTACCGCATTTACAAACACATAATTTCATTTACGTTCTCTGTTTGAAAATACGGCTTTTGGTAAAAAAAAAACAGTAATCTTTCTCAGTTAAAAATTAAATTTTATAGAAAATTTAACAATCTTCTGAAAAATTAGCCTTTTTGGTCGAAAATTCAACTGCTTTGTTTAAGTTTGTAAATTTAGAATGATAATTCGTTTTTTAATCCAAAGTCTTTCTTGGACGAGATTACATTTTTTGTTGAAAATTCAACTTTTACCTAAAAATTCCAGCATAGGGTTAAAAATGTATCTTTTCAAGTTGAAAATTTAACTGCTTTATTAAAAATTCATCCTTTTGGATTGATAATCCATCGTTTATAATATAAAAGTCATCTTTCTTGGTGGAAAAATAATTTTTTATTAAAAATTGAATTTTTGATTTAAAAATTTAACTGTTTTTTTTTTCATTTTAATCTTTTTTGTTTAAAGATTTCATAATTTGATTAAAAATATTTCTTTTAGATTGAAAATTCAACTATTTTGATGAAGTTATTATTTTAAAAAATATAAGTCATTTTTCTTAGTGAAAAATGCATTTTTTGTTACAAATGCATTTTTTGCTTGGAAATTTAACTTTTTTTGTTGAATTTCAATATTTTTTGTTTAAAAATTGCACCTTTGGGATTGATAACTCACTTTTTATGGTACAAAAATCCTCTTTGTTGGTTGGAAAAGAATTTGTTGTTGAAAATTGAACTGTCTTCGAAAAAATCAAAAATATACCTTTTTTGATCGAAGATTCAATAATTTAGTTAAAAATTCGTCCTCTTTGATTGAAAAATCATTTTTTATAGTATAACCATCTTTCTTGGAGGATTTTTTTCTGAAAATTCAATTGTTTTTCTTCAATTTTAATCTTTTTTGTTCGAAAATTCCACCATTTGCTTGAAAATTCATCTTTTTTGAGTGAAAATTGAGTTTTTTTTAATTCAACTGTCTTCAAAAAATTTTGATTTTGGCATGAAGATTTAACTGTTTTTGGTTGCATTTTTTTCTTTTTTATTTGAAAACTCCAGGATTTGGTTCAAAATGTATCTTTCTAGTTTAGAAATTCAACTATTTTGACAGAATCATTTTTCGTGGTCGAAAATTCAACTGTTTGATTAAACATTCGTCTTTTTGGATTGAAAATTTAAGTGTTTGTTTAAAAGTTCAAATTTTTGTTGTTGAAAATGCACTATAGATAGACTCAAAATCAAAGGAATTTAAAATGTTTCATACGGATTTCAATATTTTATTTACAATAATTTTATTTCAAATAATTTTGAGAGCATTTTTGGGTACATGGTCGTTTGAGAATTTTAGACCCACAGTCCAAGAGAGGTTTTTTTTATAACATGGAGGTATCGAATTCTATTATTACTAAATAATTATTAACTCCTAACTGAATTTTCACAGAGTGTTCAAATTTCCCATGCACTTTATATGGCACAATGGGAAAAATTAATTAACATGCATAAAGATATTCGTTTCGTAATACAGAGAGGACAGCGGCAGTCTTATATTACATACATGTTTGTCAACAAATTTGGATTAAACGTTTTCTTATGGGTAATAATTCCAGTTTATATTGATTCAAGTAAAAAAATATAAATCTGTAAAAAAAATCGATTTTGTTATATGTATAGATGTTAAAGGCATCCTATTCTTACTACACGATTCTTCAGCAAAAATTAAACGAACAAAAAGGGAAATAATTGATCCATGGTGCATCCTTTTTCAGGTAAGAATCCTTACTGTACATCATTTTTGTAACAGATTTCTATTTATTTATATATTTTTATTACAAATTTATGAATCAAAAATTAATAATTTTCAATCCACTTTAAAAACACGCTTGGCTTAAAATAATTTCTTTTCTAAACTTGTCTGACAGAATGGCTAATATTATAATATTGTTTGTTAACAGAAAAATATAAAACTTATCCCAAACGGAAAAGTAAATGCAAAAAATTTCAGGTGGACATTAAAAATGGGGAAATTACCCGCAACCTCCTTTTCCGCAACAGCTTCGTTTCTCGGGCCGATAGCCCCTGGAACTCGAATCGCCCATTAATGGATTGTACTCTGTTCAACAAACCAGTAAAAAAAATGTTATGTTGATATAGAACATATAAATACGATGGTACGGATTTTGGTCAGATAAAATTCCATAATTAAAGATTTTATCACTTTTTCCTCAATCTCCTAAATTCATCAGCAAAAACAATATCAAATCTGAAGAACACAGTTTTAATATAAGTCACAAATAGGTCACAGTTTAATTCGTGCAAAAGTTACAATTGAAAAAATGCATAGAAATTTTCTTAGCTTAAAATCTATCGAAAATAAAAGAATGGCAAAACAGGGGAAACAGGGTGATTTTTCAAGAACAAAAAAAAGGAAAATAATAGGGACGTTTTTCAATTTTCAACAAAATTATTAACTATTCATGAAAATAGTTGAATTTTTCATCAAATAATTCAACTCTCAAACTGCAAAGATGAATTTTTAATCAAATAATTATACTTCCGCAAATAAATTTAATTATCAACCAAGAATTGCATTTACAACTAAATTTAAACATTCAAACAAAATAACCACACTACATAAATTTGAATTTAAACCCAAAAACAGTTCATTTGCAAAGTAAAAGTTGAATTTCCGACCAAATATTTCAATTTTTCGTTTAAAAAGTCAATTTTATACCAAAGAGATACATTTTTTCAATAAAATTATGAATCCTTAACCCAGAAAAATGGATTTTTTTAGAAACACTCAAAAAAGAAATTTTCAAGCAAAATCCTTAAATCTTTATCTAAAAAAGATTAATTTTAAATAACACAAAATAATTTTCTTTCAAAAAGATGAATTTTTAATACAATGCATGCATTTCCAATAAAATAATCTGATTAGTTAAAAAAACTAATTTGCAATAAAAAAATGGATCTTCTCCAAAATATTTAAATCTTCAAAAAAAAATCGTTGGATTCTCAAACCAAAAAGATGAATTTTCTACCAATAAAAATGAATATTATATCCAAAAGGACGAATTTTACAAACAAAGTTATATTTTCGACAAAAAATAAGAGTTCAACAAAATAGTTGAATTTTCAGCACAGTGACAAAATAATTGAATTTTTAATCAAATAGTTGAATTTTTGACCAAATAGTTACATTTTGAGAAAAAATTGACAAATTTTCTAAAAAAAAAGTTCTTTTTTTACCAAGAAAGAAGACTATTCTAAAAAAAAAAGAATATTTAATCCAAAAAGACGAATTTTCGACCAAAAAATATGACTTTTTAACATAGTAGTTAAATTTTCATAAAAATAAATAAATAAATTTCAAACCAAATTGTTGACTTTTTAACAAAGGATTTGAATTTTCAAACTTCAAAAATTTTTAACCAAATAGTTGAATTTTAACTAAAAAAGATAATTTTTCAACTAAAAATGGAATAGTTAAATTTTAATTAAAAGATACTTTTTAACAAAAGAATTTTCCAACCAAAAAGACGAAATTTCGACAAAACCGTTTAATTTTTAACAAAGAAATATGAAATTCCAAGTAAAAAGTTGATTATTCTACACAACAGTTGAATTTTCAACAAGATTATTAAATTTACAACTAAAGAGATGGATCTTCATCTGATAAAATTAATTTTTAACAAACTAGTTTAACATTCAACCTGATTCAACTATTATTTGAATGTGCACCCAATAAAATTACTTTTCTACCAAAAATTCGAATTTTACCAAATATAGTTGAATTTGCAACAAAAAAAAAGTTCAATTTTCAACCATAGTTAAATTTTCAACCAAAAAATATGAACTCTCAATGAAAAACAAAATAGTTATATTTTTAAGCCAAAAAGACGAATTTTTAAAAACACAGTTGAATTTTCACACAGAAAAGTTGAATTTTTAACAAAAAAAGTTTATCTTTAGCCAATAAACATGACTTTTCTACCAAAAAGCATGAAATTTCAATCTAAAATGACGAAATGTCGACCACAAAATTATTTATTAACAAAACAGTTGAATTTTCATCAAAATAATTAAATTCTCTGCCCAAAAAGATTAATTTCCAATTAAATAGTTGAATTTTCCACTAGAAAATATACATTTTAAACCAGAAATAGAATAGTTAAATTTTTATTTAAAACAATTAATTTTTAACCGAAAAGAATACGAATTTTCGACAAAATAGTTAAAAATTTCAACCAAAGAGTTGAATCATTAATTAAAATATAATAAGTTTTAAACCAACAGTTGCATTTTTAATAAAAAAAAATATCAATTTTCTCTCAAAAGATGAATTTTTATAACCAAAAAGACGAATTTTCTATAAAACAGTTGAATTTTCAACAAAATAGTTAAATTTACAACCAAAGAGATGAATCTTCTTCTAACAAAATGAATTTCTTTAAAAAAAACTAGTTGACCGTTAAACCAAGTAGTTGAGTTTTTAAATACGGCGATTAATTTTCTATCAAAAAAGGGGAATTTTACCATATAGTTGAATTTTTCACGGAAATCGAACAATTTTCAGCCAAACATGGAATGGTTAAATAAAAATGACTTCGTAACAAAGCATTTCAACTTTCACCCAGGTAGTTGAATTTTCAAGAAAATAATTAAATTTTCAACCAAATAGTAGAATTTTAACCAAAACGGAAATCAATAGATCAATAGATTTATTTTCTTCATGGGTTGAAACGAGAAAAAGGGGAAGTTTCTTGAAAACAGGAGGAAAAAAAAGGAATTATGAAAAAAGGGAAAACTTTGAAAATAACTTAATATTTTAGAAGACTAACAAAATTTTGTCCAACCATATTGTTGTGGAGTAATAAAGAATTTAAGTCAGTAGTTGAAAACCAATAACATCCTTAATTATTATTTATATGGAACCGTTTTTTCTGATATTTCAACATCTGCATTATTATTGAATTCTATTTCAAAAACCTACCTCCTCTTAGTAGCCTAGATTTGGATGAACCGCTTGTTTTTCCACCTCCTAGTCGATTTCCAGGTTCCTGATTGTTAAGTAATTCCTGCCTTTTCCTCTCTTTAATCTGTGTTTAGTGAATTATTATATTTAAAAGTAAATCATAACTGATCATTTTTTGACGCTTTAGATTCCTATTTATTTATTCTTTATAATACACACCTCTTCTTCCTTCTCAAGAGCTAATTCTAGATCTTTTTGGTACTTTTCCTGCATACGTTGTCGCACTGCAGACAATCTCTCAAAATCTTGAGTGTCCAGATCTATTTAATAAAATACTGATCAATTATTTACAAGATTAAAGAATATCAAAGGTGGCCGTTTTAATCAAAGAAAAAAATACGCTGTCATTTTCCGATTAGCAAACATTTTTTATCGTCACTGAAAATAAAAAATTCTAGCTCAAAACTAAAAAGTTTTCGTTTGAAGTAATCAAAATTGAACTGAAAATTAAAGCGCTCAAAGTATAACTCTTTTGAATGACTGCAAGAAATTTAAAACAAAAGAAGAACCCCTCTTTCAGTTTAGAAAAAGTTGGAAACCAAAATTTCCTCCCTTTGAACTCAGTCAAAATGCAAGGAATAAAAAATTACCCTTTTCCGAGTCAAAAAAAAATTAAATAAAATAAAAAGTTCCCTACTTCAACTGAATAAAAATGCTTTAAAGAAAAAATGACCTATTCCAATTCAGAAAAAATTCGTCCCTTCAAATTCTGTAGAAATCTTAAAAGTAACCAAATTTCCCTCTTTCAATTAAAAACAAAATTAAACCCAAAATTTCCTCCTTTCCAATTTAATAACAATGTTAAAAATAAAAAATTACTCTCTTCCATTTCAGGAAAACAAAACTTCCCCCTTCAACTCACTAAAAATGCTAAAAAGAACAAATGGAACTTATATTTTTAACATTTTTAATGAGTTGGAAGGGGGGGGGGCATTACAAAAACTTTGAGGGGTTTAGAAAAATGATATAATTGGAAGGAATGAATCTTTCCGATTATATAAAAATCTTTTTAAAGAGCCCTGAAAGTTTTTTGTAATGTCCCCACTTCCAGCTCAATAAAAATGTTAAAAATAAAAGTGCCCTCTTTCAATTCCGAAAAAACTAAAATAAAAAGTTCTCGTCTTCAATGCAAAAAATGCTAAAAGCAATAAATGACCTCTTCAAATTCAGAAAAAACTCGTTCGTTCTAATTTTATAAACATTTTTAAATAACCAAGTTTTCCTCTTCCAATTAAAAAAATAATAAAACCGAAATTTCCCCCACTCCAATTAAAAAAAGTGTTTAAAATAAAAACTTTCCCTTTTCAAATTCAGAAAAAGATCAAAACTTCTCCCCTCAACTCAATAAAAAAGCTAAAGAGAAAAAATGACCTCTTCCAATTCAGAAAAAATAAAATTCGTTCCTTCCAATTCTATAAAAATCTTTAAAATAACCTAATTTCCTTCTTCCAATTAAAGACAAAATTAAACCCAAAATTTCCTCCTTTAAAATTTAATAAAATTGTTAAAAATAAAAAATTACTTTCTTCCAATTCAGGAAAAAAAACTTCCCCCTTCAACTCACTAAAAATGCTAAAAAGAACAAATGGAACCTATATTTTTAACATTTTTATTGAGTTGGAAGGGGGGGGGGCATTACAAAAACTGTGAGGGGTTTAAAAAAATGATATAATTGGAAGGAATGAATCCTTCCGATTATATAAAAATCTTTTTAAAAAAGCCCTCAAAGTTTTTTGTAATATCCCCACTTCCAGCTCAATAAAAATGTTAAAAATAAAAGTGCCCTCTTTCAATTCCAAAGAAAAATAAAATAAAAAGTTCTCCTCTTCAATGCAACAAAAATGCTAAAAACAATAAATGATCTCTTCAAATTCAGAAAAAAACTCTTTCATTCTAATTTTATAAAAATCTTAAAAATAACAAAGTTTTCCTCTTCCAATTAAAACGAAATAATAAAAACGAAATAATAAAAACGAAATAATAAAACCGAAATTTCCACCGCTCCAATTAAGAAAAAAGTGTTAAAAATAAAAAATGTCCCTTTTCAAATTCAGAAAAAAAATTAAAACTTCACCGCTCAACTCAATAAAAAAGCTAAAAAGAAAAAATCATCTCTTCCAATTCAGAAAAAATAAAATTCGTCCCTTCCAATTCTATAAAAATCTTTAAAATAACCAAATTTCCTTCTTTCAATTGATTTTTTTTTTTAATTTTCCAACTCAATAAAACTGTTAAAAATAAAGAATTACCCTGTTCAAATTCCGAAAAAATAAAATAAAATTGCCTACTCTTCAACTCAATAAAAATGCTTCAGAGAAGAAATTAACTCTTCCAATTCAGAAAAAAATTCGTCCCTTCTAATAAAACAATTTCTCTTTTCCAATTAAAAAAAATTAAAACCAAAATTTCCTCTTTTCCAACTGAATAAAAATGTTAGAAATAAAACATTTCCTTCTAAGGACTCAGAAAGAAATGATAAATAAAATATTTGTTCCTTAAACTCAATAAAAATGTTAAAAGAAAAAATGGCATGCAACTCAACAAGAATGTTAAAAAATACTAAAAGTTCCCGCCTTCAACTCAATAAAAAATTGAAAGCTACAATTCCTTCTCTTGCTTTTAAAATTAGAATTGTTATATTCATACGTTTTTTATACAGAATCCAATATTGCTAAATGTGAAAAAAATGTTCTTTTTAATGGGCTAAAAATGGAATATTTTATACTGAAACAATAATTGATTATGATCTAAAATGGAATAAACTCGTTTAATTATGAATATTCTAATTTGAAATCATTTTAAAATTGAAAACAGTTAAAAAAATTAATCATTGCTTAATTTTTAATAACCGAACTATAGTTTAATTTAAAAAATCATTAATTAATTCATATATGAGATTTATCAACTTAAAACATTTTTCTTAATAAAAAATTTTCAATTTCAAACGCTCATAATTTTTAATAGTTTAAGTCTTGAAACCTGCACTTAAAAATTCTTTCAATTGAAAATTTACGCTTAAAAATGAAGACCTAAAATGGAATTTTTTTAAAGTAAAAAATTTTAGAATTACGTATTGTAAAATGAATGATTAAAGATTTAAAAAAGTTAACAACTGAACTTAACATTTGAAAAAAAGTGGAAATAGGACTTATTTTAAATTGCGTCTCGATATATTTCCTGTCATTTCCCGATTCAGTGGCCACCCTGAAGACATATATATATTTTTAATTCGTTTACCTTCATCACGTTTTGATGCATATTCCAGTTTTTTTGATATCCAACTGCGGTATTTTTCTTTTAAATAAAATAAGGCGATTGCTAATCCAACGAAGTACCAACCAAACGGAGCAACTACCTGCCAAACTGAAAGTAAATTCGTAAACTATAGATGCTATGCCAGATATATAGCATTTAAAAAAATTCCAAAAAGCACACGAAAATGAACATTTTAAGCCAAATAACACATGATCTGAAAAAAGTCATGAGAAGAAAAATGTTCTTTTTTTACCCCTATAAGATTATCATAACAACTTTTTGAATTTTCTTGAAAAAACTTCTGCATTTGAAAAAGATCTACAAATTAGGGATGAATCACTTTTTGATAGGACGCATAGTTTTTGCTTTAATCGTCAAAAACATAATTAACAGTCAAAAAATAACTGCCCGCTGCGTGGGCACATCTTCACGGAATTAAAGTCTTTTTATTGCAATCTATAAAATAATTTGTAAAGTCTACCAAAAATGCTTAAAAATCTATTTTTATTCTGTAATTAGTAAAAGATAAACAATATATTGATAAATAAAGAACTTTTCAGTATCAAGATTTCTGCTAAGCGAGATGCTTCTTTCATAATAGAATAAAATATTTAAATTACATTTCGCATTTCAATGCAATAACTTTTTTAAATGAAAAAAATGTAATTCAAGGTTCTCGTGAAGAATTCAAGGAGATTTCTATGTTTTCAAGGTTCAAACAAATTGAAGGAGTATTCCAGGTCACTGGACACCCTGGCAAGCATTTCCGGCCGACCAGCTTAGCGTCTTTCACCTTGAAGACGATGGGGATGCTGGTCGAGATATATATCAGATATTAGGTGTTTATTTTGGTATTATGTTGCTTGCTGACCAGTATTTCCAGAAAATCTGGTAGACGGACAAAATGCAAATTTGTCCTAGGTTTTTAATTTATTTAAAAATAATTATTCCTAAGAAAACTATTCTAATATTTTTTTTGTATTTGAAGGAATATTTCAACCGAATAACACATTCCATCTGTTTGAACGTTTAAAACTTCAGGTAGATTTTTCTACGCATAAATGGTTTTTTATTATTTTATTTATCATATTTTCAAAAACTGCATAACCTCTATTATTTACCTG
>JAWWLR010000155.1:24173722-24189504 GCA_035041075.1 Acraspis erinacei | reverse complement strand
TTTGTTCAACATATTTACACATAAATTATATAATGATTAACAATTTACATGATGTTATAACAGATATTTCAACGATAACTATTTTTCACATTTTTCTCTCATGAAAATCGCCATTCTTGCGGGCGCCATATTGAATTTCGAAATTTCCCACCCCCTAGTTTGTCAAGTACAGACATCGCGTGCACCGATTAAGACAGGTTTTGGGGTGCTACCTAGGCGTTCCCGATGTGAAATTTGAGTTTGAAAAAAAAATCATCACAATTCGGGGAAAAGACGCCGTATTTAATTTTCCTAAAGAGATAGGTCAATTTTCTCAACGGATTTGAAAAGAACGACCTCGAAAACTTTTAATTGTTCAAAGTGCATGCAAAAACCAGTGCATTTGGTCGTTAATGGGTTAAAAATACATGAATGTTCAACCAATTACTTGCATTATCAAATACAAATCAAACCAATTTTCAACCAAATAGTTTAATTTTTGAAACACAAAATATCCAATTTCAAACAAAAATGGAATAGAAGAATCGTTTTTATCAACGAGGACGGATCTTATTGAAAATACATGCATTTTAATTTAAAAAGAGAAATTGTCAAATACCAATTAAATAGTTAAATTTTCACTTAAAAAATGCATTCTCAACGAATTTGCCAGTAAAAACATGAATTTTGAAATAAATTGATGAGTCTTTAACTAGAATCATTAAATTTCTCAAAAAAAGAATTATTTTCAGCCCAGAAGATTGATTTATAACAAGGTCAAAATTTTCAACCAAAAATCATTTTTCAACCAAATATTAAATAGTTATATTTTAAGTAGGAAAATTAATTTTCAATAACAAAAAGAAACAAGTTTCCAACAAAATAGTTCAAGTTGCACTTGGAATAAAGCATTTTGAAATAGGATTTCAAAAATCTTATCTTCTATCTTTATTTTTAATAATTACAATTTTTAAATTTCGCTGGAAAATGTATCTCTTCAAATTGGAAAGGGCGCTTCATTTTTACAAAACCAAACATAAACCTAGAAGATTAATAATATTAATGCAAACAAAATTTGTTTCTAAATTCATTTTAAACCCTTTTTAGTAAATTTTTCAAATCAAAAAGATAAATTTTTAACCTGAGAAATAAAAGGTTAACAAACGATGAATCTTCAACCAAAAAATATAATTTTTAACCAAATAGTTGAATTTTCGAGAAAAAAACCATTTTTAACAAATTACATGAATTTTCATCTAAAAAACTGAGGTTTTAACCAAAAATAGATTTAAATTTTCTGTTCAAACAATCATTTATGAAAAAAAATTCTCAACAATAATATTAATTTTAAACCCAAAAGATGAAATTTCTACAAAAAAATACTGTTTCAATAAAATGTATAAAAAACAAAATTAGAATAGTTCAATTTGCAGTTAGGAAAGTAAACTTTACACAAAACAACGAGTTTTCAGCAAAATTAATTAATTTTTACAGTAAAAATATAAATTTGAATAAAAAATGGACTAGTTACATCTTCAGTTAAAAAAAAATAATTTTTAACTAAAAAGAAACGATATTTAGGCAAAGAAATTAATTTTTAATGACAGTGATGAATTTTCAACAAAAAACATGAATTTTTGACCAAATAGTGGAATTTTCAACACAAAAGATGAATTTTACATAAAAAGCGAATTTTGAACTAAATATTTTTTTTCAACTAAAGAAATGAATTCCTCACAAAAAAAGAGAATATTTACATTTTCTACAAAACAGAAATTTTTTTAACGAAAAGGATTACATTTCTATGAATATCTATTTAAAAAAATAAAATACCTAATTTTTCAGTTAGTACAATGAATTATCAACCAAAAAAGAGGCGATTTTTCAATCAAATATTTCAATTTTCAACCACAGAAATTAATTTTTAACCAAAAAATGAAGTTTCAAATATTAGTACTCTTCTGTCAAAAAAAGACGGATTTTCAACAAATAGTTGAATTTTCACTTAAAACAGATAAATTTTGAACCAAAAAAAAGGAAAATTAAATTTTCAGTTAAAAACTTAATTTTCAATAAAAGCAAAGTAAATTTAAAACAAAAAGGTATTATTTTTAACCAATCAGGTTAAATTTCCATCAAAAAAGATACATTTTCGACATAAAAAGGAAAAAGTACATTTTCTACCAAAATAGACGAATTTTCAACTAAATATTTCAAATTATAAAAGAGTTTTTAAACAAAAAGAGGAATTAGTAACGAGAAAGCTTAAATATTTTCCCCAAAATCCGACATTTCAAATAAAATATAGGAATGTTAAACCAAATATTTGAATTTTACACTAAAATGATAAATCTCCAACTAACAAAATTTTAATTTGTAACTAAATGCATGATTTTTTAACTAAAAAGATAAATTTTCTACCAAAAGTACAATACTTAAATTTCCAGTTAATAAAGTAAATTTCCGAAACAAAAAAAAAACTATTTTCCCGCAAAATACGTCATTTTTGGCCCACATAAATTAATTTTTAATCAAAAAGATAAAATTTCAACGAAACAGTATAATTTTTAATCAAGAAGATTAAATTTCTACAAAAAAAAAGATAAATTTTCGACAAAAAATAGAACAAATACATTTTCAGTTAAGAAAATTAATTCTAAATAAGAAAAAACTAATTTTCAACCAAGTACATGAATTTTCTATCATAATATTTGAATTTTTAAAGGAATTTTCAACTAAAAAGAGGAATTAGTCATCAAGCAACTTAGATATTTTCCCAAAAATTTGAATTTTCAATGAAATACAGGAATTTTAAACCAAATATTTTAAACTAAAAAAATTGCAACTAAAATTAACAATTTATAATGAAATGATTGAATTTTTAACAAAGTAGATCCACTTGTCACTAAATAGTTGAATTGTTATCAAAAAGGGATTTTAATTTTATACAAAAAATAGTTGTATGCAACCAAAAAAGATGAATTTTCAACAAAATAGTTTGAATCCGCAACCAAAAGAGCGACAAAATAGTGTCTTTAGTGTCATTAAAAAAAAAGTAGTCAAGTACATGCCCTTAAAAAATTAAATAAATATTTCTAAATACTGACCAAAAGCGTATAATTTTCCGTCAAGTACAGTAATACTGAGAGCACTTCGAGCAACTGATACACTGCAAACTTCTTCCCAAATATCACGTTCAGTGTCATATCGTTCGACCGAACTTGTTTGACTTTTACCGTCATATCCTCCAACTACATATATGTACTGGCCTAAACTTGCTACTGCAGGTCCAGAGCGTCTAGTTTTCATTGGAGAAACCATTGTCCATTTATTGTTCTCAGGGTGATAACATTCAACCGAGTTCAATCTGTGTTTTCCATCGAATCCTCCAACTGCATAGAGTAACCTGCACACATGTACACGATTTATTTACATTTTTTTTTTAATTTTTCACTCGCCTTATCGTAAGAGCATCGATTTTACATAAAAATTGTCAGATTTTATTTGATTTATTCACTAGTATTACTACACGGGCACGTTCACGTTTATGGATTTTTAATTTCCTAAAATTAAAAATATGAACAATTTAAGAGTCCATTATTAAATACGTTTTTAAAGATTAAGTTAAGAAAATGTTTTGAAGGAATCATAATTAATAATTGAAGCAGGAAAAGCTGATCGGTGCTAAGTTCATTTTTTTTTTTGACGAAATTGAGTTTTTTCGAAATCATACTTTCTCGCTTTTTATACGTATTAAAGAGAAAAAATTATGAAAATTGTACAATTTCATTACAAAATAATTGAAATTGTACCAGATTAAAATTTCGAGAAAAAAATACAATTTCATTGGAAAAGATTTAGAGTATATTTAAAATATGTTTAGAAGTTTTTAAAATATTTTAAAACAATTATAAACTTGAAAATATTGTTTAAAAATTTTGAATTCATAACAAAAAGCTGATTTTGTAAAATTTGGTAAAAAAGACTCGGAAGCTTTGCAATTTAGCAATATCACAAAATTTTAGAAAAAATTAGAATAATTTTAAGAAATATTAAAAATTCTTGAAACTATTAAGAGATAATTGAAACTTATAAAGGTTTATAAATTAAGAAAAGATTATAAAAAAAAGAAGCTTTTTAACCATTTTGAATGTTTTCAAGAGAATAAAACAATTTTATTTATATTAGTAGGGAAAATTAAAATGATTTCTTATTTTTAAAAAATTAATTTTAAGACAATATTTACAATATTACAAAAATCTGAAAATTCTTTTAATTGTGCTGGATTTTATTTTTTGTAGGAAAATTGAATTAAAAATGATATTTAAAGAATAAATACTTTAGATTAATGGGAAATTCTCAAATAATTTTATATTTCTTTAAATGAATTTTAAGAAAAATTGAAAAAGATTTGCAAACATGTTAAATTACTTCCTAAAATGTTTTTAAAAAATGCAAAAGATTTTGAAGCAAAAGTTTGCAACTTTGCAATATTACAAAATTTTAGAAAAAACTCGAATATGTTTAAGAAATGTAACGAAGTCTTGAAACAATTACAATATAATTCAAACTTGTAAAGATTTTAAATTGAAAAAAATTAGATTCAGAAAAAGATAAGGTTTTTAAACATTTTAAATGTTTAATGAGAATGAAAAAAATTTCTTTATATTCCTAGGAAAAATTAAAATGATTTTTTCTTTCGAAAAATTAATATGAAGAGAATCTTAAAAAGATTTCAAAAGATTTACAAAATTGTCAAAGCAGAATCTCAAAAATTATTAGACAATTTTTGTAATTTTTATTTTGATCTGTATCAAGAGAATCAAAAAAAATTCTTAATATTGCTTGGAAAATTTTAAATGATTTTTTTAAAATTAATTTTAAGCGAAAAATTAAAAAGATTTCACATTATTTTCACAAATTTCGAAGCAGAATGTAGAATATTACAAAATTACGAAAATTATTCAAGTAATTTTAATTAAATAATTAAAACTTTTAAGTATTTAAAAAACCATAAGTATATGTAGATTTCGAAACAAAATTTTTTAAGAATTTTGAAAGGTTTCAAGAAAATAAAAAAAATTTCTTCAGATTCTTACGAAAAACTTAAATCATGTTTTGTTTTGAAAAATTAATTTTAATAGAATATTTCAAATTTGTTAAACATTTTAAAATATTTACAAAATTTCCAAACAAAAATCTAATAAATTTTAAGGCATTTTTAATTTTGCTGGATTGAAAAAAATTATAGGAATCTTGAATTCCGAAAGGAGTCAAAGAAAATGAAAGAAAAAATTCTTAAGATTCCTGGAAAAGATTTCAAATTATTTAAAATGATTTCCTAAAATTTCGAAAGCGAATGCAGACGATTGCTCATTTTTAGAAATAATTCTAGTAAATTTAATACATATTCTGAAGTTTTAAAAATACTTTGAAATAATGATAAGCTTGAAACGATTTAAAAAAATTAATTTAAAACAATATTTAAATTTTTGAAAAATTCGTAAAAAAATCTGGAAGCTTTTTATGAATTTTGATAGGTTTTAAGACAATAAAATTAATATATTCTTAGCATTTGTGAGAAAATTAAAAATTATTCACAAAAATAATTGAGATTTTAGGAAAATAGAGTAAGTTTAAAAGATATTTCGAAGTTCGAACTTTTAAGCCGACTAAAAAATAATAAAAAATTGTAAACGTGTTTAAACGATTTCTGAAATTGTCAAAAAAATATCTGAAAGATTAAAACAATTTTTTTTAATTTTTAGAAAAAATTTGAATCATTCTAAAATATATTTTCAAGGCTTAGAAGTTCTGAAGTAATTTAAAAAATTCTTAAAATTTAAAAAAAATTAGAATGAATTTTAGAAATTTTAAGAAAAGTTTGAATCATTTTAAAAGATATTTAGGAATTTAAGAGGTTTAAAGGGATTAAAAATATTTTTTTTATAGTTTAAACTGACAATAATTTTTTCCGAATATTTTGTAGAATCCTGTCAATAAATTTTTTTAAATTCTTTAGTTTCCTTTATGACACATTTGAAAGCTATAAAAATCTTTTTCAACTTTCGCAAGAATCTTAGGAAAATTACATTTCTATAACCTTAAAAACAAACTGACAATACTAACTTCTTCTTAAATTTGAAAAAAATTTTAGCTCGAATTCAGACGTTCAACAGCTTTTAAAAATAAATAGTTATTCGAAATTTATATATTGCATTAAATACATTTCGCCCCAGATCAAAAAATAATACGCACGCGTAGAGCGTATTAAAAAAATGAAAACTGACAGAAAGTAACAAAATTTTATAGTAAGGCAGCTAAAAAATAAAAATATTTTGTTTTGTTTTCTTAATTGCCCTAATCGCCACATTAAAAATAATAAATTCATGTAAAAATGATACCTGTTAACAACTGCAACACCATGTCCTAGCCGCTTAACGTGCATTGGTTCAATCGTTGTCCACGAATCCTCCTCAGTATCGTACCTTTCTACAGTATTTTGATAATAGCGGCCCGTACTACCTCCAACTGCATACAATAATCCATCCATTACAGCCACTCCAACTCGATTTCTCGTCCGCGACATAGGACTGCAGGGTCTCCATTGATCCGTTACTGGATTGTAACTATCCACCCAGTCACTATCATGCGTGGTCCTTTAAAATTCATTTATTATTTATTAACTGTTCATTCTTTCATTGTGTCGCCTCGAGTTCTCTTAAATGCCTGAGAATTTATGTTTAAATTTCAGTTGATTTATTTAATTTTAAACAATTTATGTTGCTCGGCCATGAATTTATTTTATTTTTTAATTAGAGAGTTGCTACAGATCAAGTAATTCCAGAACGTCAGGCAATGTCAGGAAAAACCTGATAGAGTTCGGGAATTTTTGAAAAACTAAAACTGAAATTTTTTTCGTACATGTTTGGTTCAAAATTTATCTTCTTAAGTTGGACATTCAAATACTTGATTTAAAATTCCTAGATTTGATTGAAAATTCGAATTTGTAGGAGAATATTTAAACTCCTTCGTGACTAATTCGTCTTTTTGGTTGAAAATTTATTTATCAATTCAAATATTTGATTGAAAATGCATGTACTTTGTTAAAAATTCGTCTAATTGGTTGAAAATTAGTTTCTTCTTATTTAGAATTAATTTGCTTAGACTGGAAATGTACTTTTTTGTCGAAAATTTACCTTTTTTGATAGAAATTTAATCTTCTTGGTTGAAAAATATACTATTTCGATAAAAATTTACTTTGATTTCAATGAAAATTAAGTTTTTTTTACTGAAAATTTAAATTTTTCTATTTTTAGTTGAAAATTTATCTGTGTTAGGTGTAAATTAACTGTTTGTTGAAAATCCGACATTTTCGGTTGAAGATTACTCTCATTGGTTGAAACTTCATCTTGCTGGTTAAAAATTAATTTCTGTGCTTAAGAATTTAACTATTTAATTGAAAAATCGCTTCTTTTTTATTTAAAATTTATTTTTTTTATTTGCAGATTTATCATTTTAGTTAAAAATTCACATTAACTATTCCATTTTCTTGAAAAATTTAACTATTTTAATAGAAATGTAATCTTTTTCGTTAAAAAATATTCTGTTTTCTAGAAAATGGAACTGATTTTTGCATACAAATTTATAGTTTTAGTTGAAAATTTATTAATTTTGTTGAAAACTCGTTTTGTTGTTGTTTAAAATTTACTTCTCTGACTGCAACTTTAACTATTCGAGTTTTGCTTTGTAAATTTATCTTTTTTAGTTGAAAATTTATATACTTTTTTTAAACTCTACCTTTTTTTTAGTAGAAAATTCATCTTTTGGGTTTAAAGCTGTACTATTTTGTAAAAAATTCATATTTTTGTTCCAAAATTCACGTCTGCGATTAAACATTAATTTTCTTGGCTGAAAATTCGTTTCTTTTTAGTTGAAAATTATTTTTATTAACTGATGATTGAACTATTCCATTTTTGCATACAAATTTATATTTTTAGTTGAAAATTAATTAATTTGGCTAAAAAGTTGTTTTTTTGTTGTTTAAAATTTACTTCTCTAACTGAAAATTGAACTATTCGAGTTCAGGTTTGTAAATTTATCTTTCTTAGTTGAAAATTTATATATTTTTTGAAAAAGTATCTTTTTGCGTAAAAAATTTATCTGTTGGGTGTAAAGTTGAATTATTTTGTTGAGAATTCATTATTTTGGTTGAAAATTGTTTTAACTGGAAATTTAATTCTTCTATTTTTTGTTAAAATATCATTTTTTCATTTTAAAATTTATTTTTCTAACATTTTAACTATTCTAATTTTGGTTGAAAATTAATCTTTTATAAATGAAAATTCAGGTACGTTGTTGATAAGAAGTCTTTTTTGGTAGAAAATTTAGAAGAAAATTCCTGTATTTTGTTGAAAATTCGAATTTGCGGAAGAATACTTAAATTTCTACGTGACTAATTCCACTTTTTGTCGAAAAGGTATCTTTTTTGTTCGAATTTTAATCTTCTTATTTGAAAATTATACTATTTTTATTAAAAATCTAATTATTCAATTTGTAGCTGAACATTTATCTGTATTAGGTGAAAATTCAAATACTTGTTAAAAATCCGTCCTTTTTGGCAAAAAAAAGTTCTCTCATTAGTTGAAAAATTCATCTTTTTGGTTAAAAAAAATTTTCTGTGGTTGAAAATTTAACTATTTTGTTGAAAAATCGTTTCCGTTTTGGTTTAAAATTTATTTTACTAACTAAAAAATTAATTATTTTATCTTTGGTAGAAAATTTATCTTTTTAGTTGAAAACTCATGTATTTGGTTACAAAAGAATGTTACTTGAAGATTTATCATGGTAGTTGAAAAAGGGGGAAAATCCTTTAAAAATTCAAACATTTGGTTAAAAATCCATGTACTTTGTTAAAAATTCGTCTATTTTGGTAGAAAATTCATGTTATTGGTTGAAAATTAATTTTTTATGATTTAGAATTAATTTTTTAACTGAAAATGTATTTGTTCCACTTTTTGTCGAAAATGTATCCTTTTTGTTCGAATTTTAATCTTCTGATTTAAAAATTATACCATTTTTTATTTAAAATCTAATTATTCAATTTGTAGCTGAAAATTTATCTGTATTAGGGGAAAATTCAACTATTTGTTAAAATCCATCTTTTTTGGTAGAAAAAAAGTTCTCTCATTAGTTGAAAAATTCATCTTTTTGGTTAAAAATCAATTTCTGTGGTTGAAAATTTAACTATTTTGTTGAAAAATCGTTTCCATTTTGGTTTAAAATTTATGTTACTAACTGAAAAATTAATTATTTTATTTTTGGTAGAAAATTGATCCTTTTAGGTGAAAACTCATGTATTTGGTTAAAAAAATTTTTTACTTGAAGATTTATCATTTTAGTAGAAAAAGGGGAAACGCAGAAGAATATGGAAAGGACTGTGATCCTTGAAACACTTTACCTGGAGTCGGGTGCATTTCTAACAAGATAGTACGTTTTTAAGCGTAAAAATTGAATTTTTTAGAAACCAGTTGGCCATAAAAAATGAATTTTCAATGAAAATGGTCGAATTTTCAACAAAACAGTTTAACCAAAAAAGATACGTCTTCAAACAAAAATAGAACTTGTAAATTCAAAGTTTAAAAAACTAATTCTGAACCCGTTAAATTCAAATGAAAAAGACCAATTTATAATAAAATAGTTGAATCCTCAACCAAAATGATAAATTTTCAACAACAAGATTAGTTTTCTACTCACATAGAACAATTTTCAACAAAATACATGAATTTTCTACCAAATAGTCAAATTTTCAACTTATAAAGGAAAAATGTAAAATTTCCGTCTTTCTGAAAATCCCTGACATGAGAAAAGGAGAAAAAGGGGAAACATAGGCGAATGTAAGAAAGAATGTGATTTTTGAAATAATCTAAAATAAAAAAAAAAAAATACTTTACCCAGTGTCAGGTATATTGTTCCGTCCACCCACTGCGTAGAGTATGCCCTTGACAAATGCACATCCGAGTCCTGATCGCGGAACAATTAAACTCGCGTGTGTAGTCCACGTTTTATCATCGACATTATACCCCTCCAAAATATCTAATGATTTTCCGTAAAATCCTCCTGCAAGGTAGATTATTCTTGGCGTATTAGGTGTCCTTTCTTTAACCACTGGCCTTTTATGAAGAGTTAAATCTCTAAATATCTGCGCGAGATACTCGCGACATGCCGGCACCTTCTTCAAAACATCACAATTTATCATTTGCTCTTGCAGGAAATTTGGCGTGAGGTATTGACATCGCACCGCTTGTAAGATATGTTCCATTTTCGGTCCTCTTGCTTCCTCATTGTATTTTACCCACTTTAACACCGCGTTGTAAACTTCCCGCTCTTCTTGAACATTTAGCTCGTCTTTTTTTACAAGAGCAACCAGTCTCATGGCCGAGAGTTGCAAAAATTCATCTTCTTTGCAAATTTGACTAAAGTTTTGTACAATGTATTGATTAGCTTTTACAAGAAGCTTTTGGCACCCATGTTGTTCAGCGAAATCAGATATTCCTATTGCATTGGTTGGATGAAGTTGCTTTTCCAAAAATTTGCAACACGCTTTAATGACCTTGGTCACCTACAGAGAAAACAATGACATATTTATTGGAAATTTCTAAGAGGCCGTTCGACGAACGATTTCTAATTCACAGTCATTTCTCGGTTTTTCCATGTCAAGTTTTATTTTTAGTTTTTCCGGTTAACTAAAATTAGCATTCATATTTGCCGCCAAACGAAAATATTTAATTTAATTCATAAAGCTCATTTTAAACAAAGATTGCAAAATAAATGACTTTTGAAATAAATACTTAAATTTTCCACTAAAAAATATCAATTTTTTACAAAAAGTGGAATAGTTACACTTTTAGTTCAAAAAATGAAATTTCAACCGAAAATACAGATTTTCAAGAAAATAGTTCAATTTTCAACCTAACTGACGAATTTTAAATTAAGATTATGAATCTTCAACTGAAATAGTTGAATTTTTAATAAACAAAATAATTAATTTTTAGTCAAAAAAAATTATTTGTCAAACAAAACTTAAATAATAAAATTTTAAGTTAAATAATGAATGTTCAACCAAATAGATAAATTTTCAACTGAAACTATGGAATATTTAATTCGACTAAGTTAAATTTTCAGTTGAAAAAATTAACTTTAAAAAGATAGTTACATTTTCAAACATATTGATGAATTTTCCACTAAAATTGTAAATCTTTAAGTGGAATTGTTGAATTTTAAAACAGAAAGATGAATTTTCAACTGAAGTGATGAATCTGCGTTACTAGAGTAATTGAAATTTTAATCAAAAAGGTGAATTTCAAGCAAGAAGATTAATTTCTACCCTTATCGACGAATTTTCAACTAAAAAATATCATTTTTCAAGAAATAAATAAAAAA
Source organism: Acraspis erinacei (assembly GCA_035041075.1). Lineage (NCBI taxonomy): Eukaryota > Metazoa > Arthropoda > Insecta > Hymenoptera > Cynipidae > Acraspis > Acraspis erinacei. Next base: position 24,178,083 of record JAWWLR010000155.1, on the reverse strand, counting down.
AACCAATTTTCAAGAAAATAGTTCAATTTTCTTCAAAAAATTCCTTTTCAACCAAAGAAAATACAAGTTTTAAATTAAATAGCTCTTTTTCAACCAAATAAATAAATTTTTAATTACAATAGTGAAGTTTCAACCAATAAAATCAATTTTTCACAAAAGAGTTTAAATTTCAATCAATTAATTTTATTTCAAACCTAAAAATAAATTTTTAACTAAAATGATAATTATTTAAATGGAATACTTGAATTTTTAACCGAAAAGAAAAATTTTTCGAAGAAAAATATCAGTTTCTACCCAAAAATCGACTTTTTAACCAAATAAGTAAATTTTCAACGAAATAGTTGAATTTTCAATTAATTAAAAAAAAAACTTTCAAACAAAAATAGTTTAATTTTGAAATGAAAAATATCCATTTCCAACCAAATTGTCAACAAAAAATAGAATAGTTTAATTTTCGGTGAAAAATCTATTTCTTAAGCTAGAAAAAAAACAACATTTTCAGCAAAGTAGTTAACTTTTCTACTGAAATAGTTAAAATTTTAGGTAAAAAATTAATTTTAACCAAATAGTTGCATTTGCAACTAAAAAAAAATGAATTCGCAACGAACAATGTAAGAAAATTTTCAACTATAATTCAGAAATATTTCTTTTAATATACTACTTCTCTAAAGACTACTTGAAGTACTTTCTTTAACTAAAATTTGGAAGAGGGAACTCTAAAATTGTGACAAATTCTGAAATTCTGACTTGAAACAAGGATTCTTTGAAATAATGAACACTTTAATTTTACTGCGATCAGGAATAAATATCCTGTTTTTAATCAAATTCCCGATAATTTGAAACAAGTAACACTTCTCTGATAAAAAAGAAAATGTAAATCCTTGCCGATACATCTGGATACATTAAAGACCAAAATTATCGAAACAAACAAAATTTAAAAGTTGTATTTCCAACAAAATAATTGAATTATCAAGAAAAAAAGATGAATTTATAGAAAACAGTTAAATTTTCACACCGAAGAGTTGAATTTTCGACAAAAAACTTATTTTTCGGCCAATAGAGATGAATTTTCAATTAAGAACAATAAATTTTTTACAATAAAAATGTAATTTTACAAGAAAACAGTTAAATTTCCCACCAGAAACGATGACTTTAACAAAAAAGATAAATTTTCAACCAAAAAGACTAATTTTCTACCAAAGATAACTTTTCAACAAAATCCATGAATTTTTAACTAAACAAGATAAGATTTCAAACAAAAAATTGAACCATTGAATTTGAAGTTAAGGGAAAAAACCATTTTTAACCAAATATTTGTATCTTCTACCGAATAGCTGAATTTTGAACCTAGAAGATTAATTTTCTATCAAAAGCAGATTCTTTAACCAAATGCATGAATTTTCTAACAAATACTTGAAATTTTAACTAAAAAAGATAAGATCACAACAAAATATTAAATATAAAGTTAAAAAACAGTAATTCTCGACGCAAATGATGGATTTTCAACAAACAAAATTAATTTCCTACTCACATAGACCAATTTTCAACAAAATACATGAATTTTCTACTAAATATTTGAATTTTTAAATAAAAAATATAAGATCTCAACCAAAAATGGAACAGTTAAATATTATGTTGGAAAAACTAATTTTAAACAAGCGAATGATCGCCCAGTTGAATTCTCAAACCAAGAATAAGATTTTCAATAAAATAGTTGCATTTTCTTCCAAATGGCTGCATTTTTAATCTATAGAAATTAATTTTCAGCTAACAAGATTAATATTCTACCAATAGACAAATTGTTAACAAAATACATGGATTTTTAAATAAATATTTCGGTTTTAAGTAAAAAGGATAATTTTTTCAACCAAAAATTAAATAGTTACATTCTTAGCAAAAAAAAACTGATTTTCAACAAACAAAATAAAGTATCAACCGGTTGAATTCGACGGAAAAATACGAATATTTAACAAAACAGTTGAACCAAAAAGATGAATTTTCAATAAACAAGATTATATTTCTACCCAAATAGACGACTTTTTAACAGAATAGTTTAGTGTTTAAGATAGAAAGTTAAATTTTATAGAAAACCGTTGATTTTTGAACAAAAAGAGAAGAATTTTCAACAAGAAAGTTAATTTTAAATCAAGAATGATAAATTTTCAACGATATATTTCAATTTTTAACTAAAAATATTAATTTTCAAGCAAAAATGAAATCATTAAATTTGAAATTTGAAATAACTGATTTTCAACAACAAAACTTGTTTTCAATCAGTTGAATTCAACTAAAAAAGGGGAATTTTTAACAAAATAGTTGAACCCTCAACTGAAGTGATAAATTTTCAACAAACAATATTAATTTTATACCCACATGCCCACATATAGGAATTTTCCACAAAATACAAGAATTTTCTACCAAATAGTTGAATTTTTAACTTATAAGGGAAAATATATTTTTGTAAATAGCTACATTTTCCGATTCAAAATTATTTTGGACAAAAAAAAAGAATTTTCAACAGAATAGTTAAATTTTGAAATAGTTGAATTTTTTACCAAAAATATGAATTTTCTATAATAACTTTAATATATATTTAATTGAAAATCATTAATTAAAAAAAAATATTTTGTTTTTCTATAAATAATTTTATTAGACCAGATAATAAAAAATTCTTTCCACCTCTCAAATTCTTAAAACTGGCCAACACTAAATAACATATAATTTTAATATTAATTTAGAAAAAATTCAATTCTTAACCAAATAGTTTAATTTTTTACACAATTTTTGACTTTTTAAGCAAAAAGGCGAATTTTATCAAAAACAGCTGCATTAAAAAAAGTTAATTTTTTACAAAGTAGTTACAATTTTTAAAAACTAGTTGATTTTCAAAACAGCACAATGAATTCTCCACGAAATAGGTTTTAGTTAATATTTCAACAATAAACTATTTTAATTTTGAATAAAAAAAGTGGAATTCAACAACAAAAAAAGACGAATTTTCCCCTAAATAGTTGAATCATCAATTAAAACAAATTCATTCTCAACCAAAAGGGAGGAATTTTCAACAGCAACAAATTAATTTTTTTACCAAAAAAAAATACGAATTTTCAATAAAAAATGGTATAGTTAAATTTTTATTAAAGAAACCATTCTCATCCAAAAAAATAAACGATTTTTTTTAGAAAAGTTCAACATTCAATCAGTTTTCAATTTTCAACAAAAAAATTTATGTTTGAATTAAGAAGATTAATTTTCTACAAAAAAATGTTAATTATAAAAAAATACATGTATTTTCAACCAAAAATATACTAGTAGACTTTTCAACGGCAATTTTAGTTGAAAATTGAACTATTTTATTAAAAAATTAATTATGAAGGTTTAATTTAAACTATTTTATCACAAAATTCATATTTTTTGGTCGAACATTTAACTGTTCTGCTGACCATTCGTCTTTTTTTGATAGAAAATTCATCCTTGTGGAATGAAAATTCCACTTTTTTGTTTCAGAATTCAACCATTTCCTTAAAAATTAATCTATTTAGTTAAAGTTTAAACTATTTTGTTAACAACTCGTCGCTTTTGATGTAAATTTCAACTAATTGGTTGTAAATGCAGCTGTGTCGATAATAAATTTTTTGTTGTTGAAAATTTGTCTCTTTTGATAGAAAATACGTCCTTTTATATTAAACATTTATCTTCATTGGCCAAAAATTTCTTGGCTAAAAATTCATCTTTCTTGGTTTAAAATTCAACTTCCTTCTAAAAAAATATCTTCTTGGCTTGAAGAATCAACTATTTGGTTGAAAATGCAACTTCTTGTGGTTAAAGTTAAATTTTTTTGGAAATTCGACCATTTGGTTAAAAATTGATCCTTGTATAGGTTTAACGTTAAACTATTTCGTTTAAATTCACCTCTTCGGTCAAAAATTAATTTGTTTGATGATAATTCAATTATTTCGTTGAAAATTCAACTATTTTTTTAAAAGTTCAATATCTTTCGACTGGAAATCCTGAAAGCGTTTTATATTGACAATAATATTATTGTGCATTCGATATAATTGCTAAAGAAAAACATACTTGAAACATATTGGCAGCTGGTAGCAGAGAACAAACTGTTATTTCAGTAACTCGTATTTGACCGGTGTACATAAAGAACAGTAATCGCGTCATTGATGTTGGGCATACTCCATGTAGTTTCACCCTTGTCATTTCACTCTCTTTAAGTCCTCCAGTGAACATGGCCTAGAAAAGGAAATAGTAGCAAAACGAAATTTTCAAAATTCCCTGATTTTTCCCTTACTAATTTTCCACATTCCCCGACCATTAATATTTCAAGAGCCAAAATCTCAGCTTGTAACATT
>JAWWLR010000155.1:24112724-24132836 GCA_035041075.1 Acraspis erinacei | reverse complement strand
ATTCACAATCACCAAATTCCAGGTGTCGATGCTTTGACCTTTTCTTTTGAATGGTCTGTGCTCATATGTGGGAAAAATACAAAGACAACAGTCGCGCGCCCTAGGCGCGCTCAAACTTGCCAGCCGCGCGCGCAGCGCGCGATGAGAATGCGCCCGCGAAGCGGGTGGATTATTTGGTTGAAAGTTTAACTATTTTGTTAAACATTCAATTTATTGATTACATGTTATGTATTTTTTGTTAAGAAAAATTAATGTTTTTAACTGAAAATTTAAGTTATCCATTTGTGGTTGAAGATTGAAAGTTCAACTAATTCGTTGAAAATTCAACTATATTCGTTTTTTTCTGTGTGGAAAATTATTTTGCTGAACTGGAAATTTAACCATTTCATTTTTAGTTGAAAATAGAACTATACTTGGTTGAAGATGGAACCACCTTGTTCAAAAATAACACTTCTGGGCAGAAATGTATATTTTTTGGTAGTGAAGTCATATTTCTTGGTTAAAAATTAATCTTTCTTTGTTGTAGTTGAACTTATTTGTTTAAAATTAAACTTTCCGAATGAATAATTCAACTGTTTTTTTAATACATCATTTTGGCTTAAAAATACAACTATTTAGTTGAAAATTCAACTATTATTACTTTTTTTTATTTGAAATTTCGACTATATATTTGAAAAATTCATCGTTGTAGGTTGAAAATTCAGCTATTTAGTTAAAAATTCAACTTTTTTGTTAAAAATTTAATTATTTGTTTGAACATTGCACTGTTTTATTAAAGCCTGATTTTTTTGATCGAAAATTAGAATGTTGGTTAAAAAATTAACTGCCTTCTAAAAATATCGTCTTTTCGGTTCATTATTTTAATTATTTGGTTGTTAATTCAACTGTTGGATTACATTTTTTTTCAAAATTAAAATACTTTGTTCAAGTGCAATATATTTCGAATTGGAATCTTAGTAATTTCAAACGTTTTTTTGCATAGATTTTTTGTATATACATTAGTTTTATTGAAAATAAATTATTCCCCCGTTATTGCCCTGTTTTCGGGAAAAATCGCCCTATTTCTCCTATTTTTAGATCATTTTGGGCTGTGATGTCTGAACATGCTAGTAGATTAGAATTCTAGTCTTTATATATTAATGTTAAGGGAAAATGAAAAATTCGTCCGGGAAAAATCAGGGAATTTTACAAATAAATTAATTTTTTTATCTTCTTATTAATTCAGCTTTATATGTACAGCGAGAAGGAATACTTTCTTTAATTAATTTTTGTTTTTATCGGTTAAATAATGATATTGATAACCCTCAATATTTCAATTGCTTACTCTGCAATTAAATCTGCAACTGTTGCATATCAACAATATAGTTATCTTCAATGTGGTGATTACAAAATTATTTATGAATATGCAGTGTAGTTTCCATGTAAGTGTCAAGAAAAAAAATCAGAAGAACAAAAAAACGTTCGCAAAATTTGAATGATTTAAACAAGAAAAATATGTAAAAATTCTTAATTATTTTTGAAAGCATTAGGAAGTTCAAAAAATTTAAGAATGAAGAAATTTAAAATATTTTCAGGAATTTAGAATATTCAAAGAATTCAAGAAATGTAGTTTATTCAAGTATTTTAAGAAATTCAGAAAAATCAAGGATTTCAGAGAATTCAAGGAATTCAGAATATTCAAGAAATTCAGGAAACTAAAAATATTCAAGCAAATAAAGGATTTAGCATATTCAGGAAAAGTAAGGAATTCAGAATAACCAGGTCAATCAAGGATTTTAGTGAATTTATAGAATTTAAAACGTTAAGAAAATTCAGAGAATTCACGGAATTCAGAACATTCACGGAATTTACAACATTCAAATAATTCTGCCAATTTCAGGAATTTCAGAGCATTTAGGAAATTCAAGGAATTCGTGAAATTGAAGGAATTGAAGCTTCTTCTTTATTCCAATTATTTTAAGTCATAAAAAAATGAAAAACTTATTAATTCCAAAGAAAAATTAAAAATCTATGTGCAAAGTTAAATTTATTTTAAAAATATTACTTTCCAATTAATATTTCATTTTTGTACAATTTCAAAGATTTATAATGAATTCCAATTTCATATATTATCAAAGGAATATTATGTAATTTTACACCTGTGTATTTTTTAAACTTTAAATAATAGGCGTCCAATTTGAAGCTTTAAAATTTGTATTTTAAAATATTTAGAAAAGATTCTGTGTGAAAATGTTTAATTTTTCATTTTTAACATATTGAAGTTTATCTGTTAGAAATAAAATTGTCCTTATGACCTGAAATTATTTACAGTTTAAAAGTAAATTCGAAATGGTTTAATTTGAAGCATAATATTAAGTTTGAATTATTAGCGAAAACAAATTATCAACGCTGAAAATGTATAATTTTTTAATAATTTTGTGAGCGAAATTACTTTTAAGGCAATCTAAAGAATTAATTGAATATAAAAATTTTTAATTCCTATATAAATTTGTAGAATTATTTCTACATTTGCATAATTAAAATTGATTAGGTTTATGAATATTTTAAATTTATTATTAAATTTTTGAAATAAAACAATAAAAAACAAAAACATCATTACGAGCAACAACTTCATACGATCACTTTTCGATTATTATTATCAATAATTGTTGTTTCAGTTCGTCCCACTGGTGGTTTGAATTTCCCGCCTTGCGTATAAAATCAATGTGAGCCAGCAGCACTGGTCAGTCACAGTGATGTCAGCCGTGTGTCAGTTCTCAGTTGATGTCAGTCCAACTTTTTTGATGTTATTCGATTCGTTGAGGTTTTTGTCGTTGTTGTTGCTCAATTCTTAAAAAATTATCCTTTCTCTCGACCTCGAGGACACTGCGTATTCCAACCATTCTACGAAAATCATGTAAATAGCAACACCAAAATGCCGGGACAGGAAGATATGGATCTTTGTACGGACAAAGTCCTCTCAAAGGGCAGAATTCTTCAGGAATTGACAAAAGCAATCAAGCTGGTATTAAATTCTCTTTACTGCATGATTATGGATGGGATGGTACTTACATTGTGTGCACGTTTAATCAACTACTTTTATTCTATTCTTTCGAAAAACAACAAAAATCTCAAACACAATATGTAGATGTAGATTCGTCCAACTTATATGTTATTGCAAAATCACTCAAACATTTTCACGATCATTTTCAGGGTTATTAGAACTTTGAACTCTGGTTTTGTAAAAGTTACTTTTTTTTTACTCTTGCAAGAAATCATATTAAAATTGTGACAACAGTGAGACATATTTTTATTTACTTTCATTCTGATTCTGCAGGCTTAAAATCTTGCTTTCATTTATATTAGCGTATATTCTTTTGCAAAATTATTTTTTTGTTATGCAATAATTGGTCTTTGTGTTTTTCCTGTTTTTTTCTTTGTTTCTTTAAAGTCAGGTTAACTTGCTTAATTTGAAATTTTATTTCTACTAGAAAACAGACACTTCTTGTTGTCTCAGGCAATTTTTTATTTCAGAGTAACTGTTATCTACGATAATAGACAGGAAAATATCAATTTTGGACCAAAAATACGAACAGAAGCTATTATTGTTCAGATATTGTTAATATTATTTTAAATGCGATTATTTTCTTATGAACAATAGCAATTTTATACAAAAAACAATAACATAACATAAAAAAATTGTTTAGGTTTTTTAATCTTCTTTTAAATCTAATTTTTTATTTTAAAATTACCGTTTTTGATAAAAAATGTTAACGTATGTCACCTATAGTTATTAAAGATACTAATAAATTTTATTGTTCAAATATTGTGAATAATTCTTGAACTATTTAAATATTTTAATTAATAATTTTCTAGGAAAAATATTAACATATGTAAGCTAAAGTTGTTGAAAAATTATAAATATTCTTTGAAATATATATTTTTGCTATTAAAAATATTAATAAATAGTATTGTTCGAATGTTTTAAATATTCTTTTAAATGCAATGATTTTTTGATAACAATAGCAATTTTAGACGAAAAACGATAAGAAAAAAAATTATTAAGGAATTTATATCTTCTTTTAAAGCTATTATTTTTTGTTTGAAATCACTAAATTTCGATGAAAAATATTACCAGAACCTAAAGTTGTTAACAAATTTGTAAATATTTTTTACAATCTATTATTTTTAATTGAAAATTATATTAAATATTATTTTTCAAATATTATAAATATTCTTTTAAATGTAATGATTTGGTATTAACAACAGAAATTGTTGACCAAAAATATTAAACAGTAGGTAACAAAAAAAAGTTAATTTCATTTCATTTCTAATGACAACAAAATTTTTGTCATTAGAAATATTTTTAGATGATATTGTTCAAATATTGTAAATATTCTTTTATATATAATATAAATATTTTAAATCCAAATTTTGTTGTTTAAAATCATTTTTTTTAAATGAAAAGTGTTAAATTGTGTAATCTAAAGTTGTTCAAAAATTGTAAGTATTTTTTGAAATCCAATTTTTCATTAACAATACTATTTAATATTTTTAAATGTATTACTTTGATTTATGTAAAGTCATAATATTTTATTTAAGTGTTATTTATTGTTAATTTATATTTGTATATTTTAACATGTTTTTTTTTGCATATTTGTATTTTTCCTTCCACTTTAGGATAAAGCCGTAGTTTTCATTACATTTTAATGCTTAAAAGCTCATTTCATTGCTTGAAATTTTCTTGACGATTTTGCTCATAACATTTTTATTAAATACTTTTTATAAAATTTTTTAATGAAAAAAAGGATTAACTAAATATAATTGTGCGGATTATTTCTAAATAAAACAATTTCAATAATGTAATTGTAAAGAATCTTTAAAGGAACCGAATGAGCTTGGGTAAATTAAAATTAAATAAAAGTGACGTCAACTATCTTTGTATTATTTATTTTTAGTTTTTTTCTTCTAAAATTCGTTGCAATAATCAAATAAACTTTTCTCAAATTTATAAATGAAGTTAAAAATTAAGTAATTTTGAATTTGACTACCGAGAAGATCTTGAAAAGGGATTATTTGTAAATTAAATTGTTTTTAAATGTCAGTTTAAGATATAAAACAACTTCAATAAATAAAAAAAATAAATAAAGTTTTGAACAATGTTGCTAGATTTTTGAGTCAAATCGTTACACAACTTTTTTTTAGGAAGAATATTCTTAATTTTATTTCTTTTACTCAACCTTTAATATAATTAGTGAATTTTCTTGACTATTGAAATTGATCAATAGTATTATTGACAATGTGTCTAGAAACACAATATAATTGTCTATCCTTTGTTTATATTATTCCGAACTTTTTTCATATTTCTCTTAATGCGGCCACCTAGAATTTGCTTTGTGTGCTTAACACCATTCTAGATTTTCAATTGTTTAACATAGTTTATAGATTAATTCCCACGCAATGAATTTATTATGATTTCTTTACTATTAAACAAATTATTTTTCATACTAATACATTTATATTGTACTAATTTAAAGACCTATGCACAGTGATCTATGTTGAAATATCTGGTGAAGGAGAATAATTTTCAGTGATGCGAAATTACTAGTTACTGTTTTTGTTAACGATAGTGGTTTCGTTACTTTTTTAGTTACTTTCGAAATTTAGTTCACCCCCTATGAACAAATATTATGGAAAGCATCAGTGTAGAAGTAAATAATGTTAAAATATTGAAAAAATTGTTGCAAAAATAAAGAAACTACAAACGAATGATTTATTTGTATAACGAAGGATTTCAAATTACTTCATAGAATTTCACAGATCTCGAGGATTTTTAAAGGATTCTAAAATATGTAAAAGATTTAAAATAAATTATCAGAATTTCAAGATTGTAAGAATTAAAAAAAATTCAAGGAATGTCGAAAAAATGCAGGATTTTCAAAGATTTTAAGGATTTCAATGAATCTCCAAGTATTTTAAGAGATTTCAAAGATTTCTAGGGATTTGAAATGTGTTTATTAGAGAACTTTAAGGAATAATTCTAATTTCATTTATATTCAAAGGATTGCAAATAATTTCGGCCTACATTAATGGATTTCTACGATTTTCAAACATTTCAAGGGGTGTTTTAAAGGATTTCTAGAGGACTTTAGAAAATAAATCAAACTTTGTTTTAAGGGTTCTATGGATTGAAAAAATTTATTTATTTATTTAAGTTATTTTAAAAGATTCCTAAGAATTTCAAGAGATTAATAGATTTTAATGTATTTCAAGAAAATTGAAAGGAATTTAATCAAATCTCAAAGTATTTAAAATATTTCTAGGGATTTGAACAGTTTTTTAGAGACATTTAATTAATAAGTTTGATTTAATTGTTATTCAAGGAATTTCAAAGGCTTTTTACTTATTTGAATGGGGGTTGTATATCGAATATTTTAGGGAATTATAAAATTTTCAAGGGATATTAACAGATTTCTATAGAAATTTAAGGAAGAAATTTAATTTATTTTAATTTTAAAGGATTTCAACGGATTTCCAGACAAATTTAGGAAATAACTAAATTTGAAACGGCTTAATGGTGTAATAATAATAATTTTAAGGAATTTCTACTGATTTCAACTATTTCAAGAATTGAAGTATTTTGAAAGAATTTCATCACATTTAAAGAATTTCAAGGGATTGCCATGAATTTTTTAGGATTTCAAATAAATTCCACGGGATTTCTAGATAAATATATTCTAAAGAATTAAATTTTAAAATGTTTCTGTGGAATACAAATATCTCGAGGGGTTTTAAGGTATTTTAAAGAATTTTACAAGATTTAAAGGATTTGAATGAATCTTCAAGTATTTCAAGAAATTTCAAAGATTTTTGAGAGATTTTGGACGGTGTTTTGTAGAGAATTTTAATGAATAAATTGTATTTAATGTAAATCCAAGTAATTCGAGACTATATAACATTAAGGGGTCAAAAATTGACAAAGGAACTGAAAAATAAGGTATTAAAATCACTAATAATATAAGGGACTGGGTCGTATACACATACAAAAATATAAAGATTTAATCTATTCAAAAAATTTTCTCAAGATTTTTGTGATGACAAAACTTAGGTATCTGGAAAAAATTGTCTCTTATTTTAAGAATTAAAATAATATTATCAGTCTAGTACTACTAAAGAAAAAAAAATAGTTTTGTATGAATAAAATTCTGCAACACAATTGAATTTTTAACGAGAAAGGTAATTGTCAACAAAATAGTTCAATTTTTAACCAAAAACGATGACTTTTAAACTTATAAAGGACAAATTTCTAACCAAAAATGGAATAGTGCAATTTTCAGATAAAAGAAATCATTTTTTACCAAAAATGAATTTTGAACCCAACAGTAAAATATTTTGAACGATCCTGAAAAATATGATTCTTTAACAATATGATTTTCTAACAAAAAGTTGAATTTTCTACCAAATTATTGGACCATCAACGAAACCAGATTAAATTAGACCGAAACAGTTGCATTTTTCATTAAAAAACATCATTAAAAAAAATTGTTGAATTTTAAATCCAATAGGAAAATTTATCTACAAAACGATTTAATTTTTAATCCGAGAATATGATTTTTTAACGCAAATGTTATTTTCCTACCAAAAAGTTTAATTTTTTAATTTTTTAACTGAATAGTTAAATTTGAACTCAAAACATTAACTTTTTACAAAAAGTTAACTTTAAACTAAAAGGTTTAATTTTCTGCCAAATTGTTAAATCATTGACCAACCCAGATAAATGTAGAACCAACCCATTGCATTTTTAACCAAAAAGTATGAATTTTTAAGCACAAAAACTAATTTTTGACTAAAAAATACGAATTTTCAACAAAATACACGAATTTTCAAATAGAAAAGATCAATTTTCAACGAAAAATGGAACATTGGTAGTTGAAAAATTAATTCTTAACTAAAAAAGAAGACAATTTAGAAAAATAGTTGTTTTATAACCAAATAAATTAATTTCCCTGTAATTAGATTAATTTTCTACCATAAAACACGGATTTTCAATAAAGCAAAAATTTTCTACAAAAAAGTTAAATCTTAATAAAAAATGTTTTAATTTTGATCAAAATGTTAATTTGAAAGTGAATAGTTTAATTTTCCACCAAATTCTTTTATTTTTAAACAAACCAGATTAGTTTAAACCCAAGCAATTTCATTTTTAATCCAAAAGGATGAATTTTCTACCAAAATCATTAATTTTCGACCAAAAAAGACGAATTTTTGACAAAGTAGATGGCATTTTCAACCAGAAAAAATCAATTTTCAATAAAAAATATAAATTTTCAACCAAGAAAGAAATATTTACATTCAAATTTAAAAAAATTAATTCTCAACCGAGAACAAAAGAATTTTGAACAAGAGTTAAACCCGAAAGAAGATTTTTTAACCCAGAAAATTCATTTAAAAAAAAGGAATATGTAGTTACTAATTCAATCAAGGGGACGAATGTACAACACAAAAAATAAATTTGATAAAATTAGTTTAACTTTTAAACAATTTTTAATAAAACGAGATTAATTCCGTACCACAAATAGGTATAATAGTAGACTTTTAACAACAATTATTTGATTTTTCTTGTTGGGTTCTATTAATTTAGTTCGCATTTAAGCGAAAAATCGAGAAGAGGGACAAAAAGTGTATGTTTCTTAAATACAGAGAAAAACAAAGAATTCTTTTAAATTTATCATCAGGAAACCTACTAAATATGGTATCACAGTTCGTAAGATTACTTCCCCTCAAATTTGTAACGTAATTTATAGACGATACCATTCATGAGATTACAGTGGATTACACAAGATTACAGGGAATACAAGGGATTTCATATATTACGTAAATTTTCAAAAGATTACCAGGAATTACACGAGATTACGTGGGATTAAATAGCATAATTTGCACCAGATTGTAACAGTGCCTCCTTTATTTTACCCTAGGGTCGAATTAGGTGCAAAAAAAGTCGTGAAGTTTCCTTGGAAAAAAATGTTTAAACTAACCCATATAAAAGTAACTAAAAAATTAACGATAATTACTTTTTTTGCAAAAGTAACTGTACATTTTTACGATTTGTAACGGTACTTTTAAAAAGTAACTTACTGATCACTGATAATTTCTTACTTAGATATATGCCCAAAGCCTACATGGCTCTGTTGTTTTGGACGGAGATTGCTGGTTAGTCTATTGGCTAGATCGTGCCCTTCGACATGGGTTACGCATTGAAAGGCATGGATATTGGGGAACGGCGCGAGAACTGTCACACCAAGATACTGTTGTAGTAATACATGCTTTGCAGAATGTATTAACATCTATTGGAAAAGGTATACTACTTCCTCCGCATACTAACTGCTACTAACTACTTATATATCTGTCGTAGCCACTTGATCTAATTAGACTTTTTATGAAACTTCTAAACAGTTCATGAACTGCTAGTGGATTGTGTTTTATCTGCAGTGAAACTATCTAGAATTTTAGCCTGTAGATAAGTAAGGGGGTTCCTAATTATAGATTTCTGTTACCGATATGTTACCGAAATCGAGAACGTTCTTTAGTTGGAGTGGTTCGTGTCTGTACTAAAATTCTAGAATGTTCTCGGATGGTCCTGACGATATTGCGCAATTGTGAGAGACGAGTTTCCGTAAACAGCTTCACAGGTTATTTGCGTATTAAATAAAATAGGAATTTTTAAATTGGATTATTTATCTATAAGGAACCAATAAATGATAATTTTTTCTCATAACTATAAAACGCAGTACAAAAAGCAAGGAGAAATCAAAATAAAAAACTTGAAAGCTTTTAAGTGAAATGCTTAATAACCTTGAAGCTGTATACGCAAATTCGACTCTCATAGTTGCGCCGTATCACTTTTTGACATCGCTGGAACCCTTCGAGAACATTCTAGAAACTTAGCACGGACACGAACCACTTCAGTTATAGAATGCTCTTAATGTCGGTAACAGGAATTTTTAATTAGAAACACCCTTATTTATTTACTTTAGCCGTACCATCAACTGAGCAAGCATATGGTGTACTGCATATGGTATAATAAAGTTCAAGGAATATATTTTTAAGCAATCGTCACTTAAACCTACGTATTGATTGTTCAAGAAATATTAATTTTGTTTAAAATCAAGGGAGCATTTGTAGGAAATTAGCGTATGTTTAATAAAGCAGTTGAATTTTCGACGACATAATTCAATTTTTTAACAAAATATTTGCATTTTGAATCAAATAATTGAATTTATTAAAAGACAATTGAATTTTCTACCAAGATGAATTTTCAACCAAATAATCGAATTTTTAACAAAATACATGAAATTTTATACATATAGTTGAGCTTTAAACTAAAGATAAGAATTTTTAACTGAAATTACGAATCTGTAACTGAAAAAATGAATTTATTACAAAGTAGTTCAACTTTTAACCCAAACAGACCAATTTTCAACAAAAAAGAAAAATTATCTACATCTACACAACAGTTGAATTCTCTACCTGAAAATATTACTTTTCTACAAAAATATGAATTATCAACAAGACAGTTTTATTTTCCACCAAAGAGATGAATTTCAAATAAAATTATAAATCTCCAACCTAAAAAGATGAATTTTCAACAAAATATTTGAATCCTAAATCCAAATAGATTCGTTTTCTACAAAAAACAAGACGGATTTTTAACTAAAAGGGTCCATTTTCAACAAAAAATGGAAAATTTACATTTACAATTAAAGAAAAATTGAATTAAAAAAAAAAGAATTTCCAATAAAATAGTTGAACTTTCAACGAAACCGACGAATTTGCTACTAAAAGAACGAGTCGGTAACAAATAAAATCATTTTTTAGTAAAGTCGTTAAAACTTCAACCAAGTAATTGAATTTTGAAGAAAAAAAATTGTTTTCAAGGAATAATCTGATAATGGAGACTTAAACTGAAACATATTTTAATTTTAAATAACAAAACAGTAAAATAGTCCATTTTCAACTCAAAAAGAGGAATTTTTAACAAAACTGTTGAAAACCAAAATAAATGGCCTTTAAATAAAATTCTTGAATTTGCAACCATATAATGAAAATTTCAACTTAAAGTATAACAAAATTTGTTATAAACGGAATAAAACAATTTTTAATTTAAATTTTTGAATTTGATTCTCAGTTATTTAAAGTGCCTTTTATGGAAATACCATATCTTTTGAAAGATTTTTTCCAATAATCCCTGACTTTTTCCTGACCAATAAAATTCCCTGAATTTTCCCTGATTTCTAGGGTTTCTCTGACCTCCGAAAACACGGGAAAGTCAATTTAATTAAAGCGAAAAAAAATTAGTTACTAAAGATCTTGCGTTTTCGTCTAAACCTAGAGGATTTTTGTCTGTAAGGTAAAATTTTGTTTATTCTGTCAAATTTTTCCACAGCTTTTGAATAATGATAAGAGGAACATTAAAAAAAGCTAATTAATATTCTGAAAACAATTAATATCTAGGGTTAAGTGATGATTACTTAAAATTATATTCGGGACAACTGAAAAATTCAGAAAAATAAAATTCCTGAATTGGAAAATTCCAGAATAATAACATTTTCAAATAATGAAATTCCCAAATTTGAAAATTTCTAAAGAATAAAATTCCCGAATTATAAAATATCTGAACTAGAAAAATTCAGCATTAAAACAATTTTTGTTTAAATACTAATTATTTATCAAAATTACAAAAAAAACTTGTAAGGTTGGTTTTTTTTTAAATTATTGCTTGAATTGGAAATAAAAATAACTGAAAATAATATATTTCTGCCTGGAAATGTCTTCTCAATCGTTATTTTTGATTCAAACAATATTTTTAGAAACTTAAAGTATTTGTAATAAATAAATAATATTTATAAAAAAAATAAATTGTTTAAATTGGATAATTTTATAATTCGGCAATTTCCCGTCGGAAATTTTCAAATTCAGGAGTTTTAAATTGTCGGGAATTTTATTTTTCGGAATTATTCACTCGTCCTTTATATTTATTGAACTTTATTATTATTTTATTACTTTCTTATTATATTTTTTGCTTCAAATGTCTAATTAAAGTAAGTGGCTATGACACATCTATATACTAATCTGCTTTCGAATTAATTATATCATCTCTACACTTGATTATTCCCACAGGCATTAATTTTTCAAAATCGGGGTTGCAAAGTTTGTTATTTAATTGTTATAAAAGTTATTTCTAAAAAACAATGATCCCGAGTGTTGATAAAGTTATTATTCCAGGTCGAGCTTGGCTATATCACACTCTGAGTGAAGGAAGTTTCGAAAGTTACTTAGCGTGTCTTTTACGAGATACTCCCAACTTGAAGAAACAATATTTTTCACATGCTCTTGTCAGAGATGCTGACAGAACCAATCAGCTCATTAATCTCTTAGCTGGTCTAGAGAATGTGTCTTTCACGCTACAATTGGTAAGTTATTTTTTTTTAACAGGGAGTACCATCAGTCCCCTATTCCCTTTTTCCCCCTATTTTTCTAAAAATCTCCTTAATCCCTATATTTGACAATTTTTTCCATCCCTCTCCCTTTTTTTGAAGCTGCGAATAAATTTTCAAGATCTATAAACAAGTCACGGCCATTAATAAAGAAATTATAATTAGCTTAGGGAAACTGCGGTCCAAAGATAAAATAGAAAGGCAAATTGTCGACGATAGGGCACAAAAAAAATAGAAAAAAGAAAATATGACATGATTGATTCAACAGAGTCGTGATACAGAAAAAAAATAAATATTACACTTCGTTGATATACTTTCAGGGTGTCTACTCACCTGGAAAGCGCTGGAAACCCTGGAATTGTCAGGGATGTTTTTTTTTGTGTGGACATTTTTTCGAGAGCGTGTTCGAATTAAAAAAAAATAGAAATATACAATTAAATAACAATATTTTTCATTGCTGATAAGTAATATTTTCGCTTAAAAATTCAGCAGTTTTATTGAATTTTGTATTCTCTTGGCTGAAGAATCTTTTTGAGTTTTAACTATTTTTTTTGAAAATTTCGTTTGTTTTTTATTGTTCATAATTGATATTTTTCCTGGAAATTCTACTAATCCAATTAAAAATTTAACTATTATCTTAAAAATTCGGCCTTGTTTGAGGATGGCACTATTTTATTGAAAATTCATCTTTTTTGGTTGGATTCGACTGATTTTGATTTAAATTGAAATCTTTTTTGTTTGCCACATCAACTATTACATTTTTTCAGAACTCATCTCTTTGGTTGAGAATTTTACTATTTTAACTTTTTTTATGGAAATTATTTTTTTAACTGAAAATTAAAAAAATGTAGTTAAAAATTCATCTTTTCGGCTGAAAATTAATTTGTCTAATTAGAAAATTATCTTCTTTTGTGAAAAAGTCATGTATTTTGTTAAAAATGTTTTTTTTGCTAGAAAATTATTCTTCTTGGTTGATAACTCATAACTGAAAATTTAACTATTTCATTTTTGGTTGAAAATTTATTTATTTTATGGAAAATATAATATTTTTACTTGATACTTAAATTATGAAACAAAAAATATGGATTCTTATTCAAATTTTCTACAAATCCGTTTAATTTTTTAACCCGAAAATATGAATTAAACAAAAATTAATTTTTAACTAAATAGTTTAATTTTCTAGCCTAACAGACAAATTTTCTACTAAAATCAAGAATCTATAACTAAAAAATTACTTTTTAAGAAATTAGATCAACTTTTTACTAATTAGTGGAATTTTCCAAAAATAAAAAGAATTCTCAACCAAATAAGAGAATTTTTAATAATGTAGTTAGACTTTTTACCAAATATTGCATTTTGAAACAAAAACATTATTTTCAAATTTAAAAATATTTTTCAATTATGAAAGAAAAATGAATATAAGCAAATTATAATTTGAAGAGAAAATTAATTTTTAATGCCAAATTCTAATTTCGAACGATGAAAATGTTTAGAATTGAATTAGAATTAACTTTTTAGAATTAAAATTTATCATATTTTTAAGTTTATTTGTTTATTTGCTTCAAGGTTAGATAAATACAGTTTTCCTAGGTTTCTCAAGAAAATTTGAAAACATTTCGAGAATTTAAGATATATCGAAAAAGTATCTAGAAAATGTCTAAAATTTCTCACTTGTATTATTCCTAAAATTCGAAGGTTTTTAAATTTTTTTAAATCTTCTTAAATTCATTTAAAAAATTAAGAATCACTTTAAATATTACCAGGAATTTGAAGAAAATCTTTCTATTATATTGAAACCTTTCAAAATCTGTATTAAAAAACTTTGAAATTTTATTTCGAAAATTTCAAAAATTGACATTTTGTTTTCAACTTTTTGAAATGTTCAAATTTTAAATTATTTTTGAAATTTTTTAAAACTTCTGAATATATTTTTAAATGATTCCAATATTTCCTAAGATTTTTAAAAAGTTCCAGATTCTTTTTTGAGAATGTTGAAAATTTTTCGGAACCTTTTTTATAACTTCTTTATATATTCTCTTGTATTCAATTTTCTAAAATAAAAAATCATTAAAAATTTTCTAATAAATCTTAAAAAACTCTACAATTTGCATCAAAATGGTTCAAATTTTTTTAAGTTTAAATTTATTTCTGTATCTTTTTAAAACTTCTAAATATCTTATAAAACTAATTCAAATCTATTCTAAAATTTTGTAATCCTGCAAAATTGAAACATGTTGATATAAAATATTCTAGATTCTTTTATGAAATTTGAGGAAATCATTTAAAATATATTTTTAATTATTTTCTTGAAATCAATTTTTCATTATAAAAAATAGATTATATTATATTATATTAAAACCTTGCAAAATCCTTGAAAAGCTTCGAAATGTTATTTAAAAATCTTTAAAAATCTACATTTTATTTAAAATGTGTTGAAATCGCATTTTAAATTATTTTTTAATATTTTCAAAAATTCCAAAACTTTGAAACATCACGAAAGAATTGTAAGTTTCCCTAAAATTTTATTTAAATTCTGCAAAATTTTAAAAAGTCTCAAAATTTTTCATATTTTTCGAAAAATTTTGAAATCTTCTAAGCAAAATTTTAAGAATAAAATTATTCATCAATATTAAAAAAAATACAACTAAAAATGTGCGTTTTTTATGAATAATAATTAGAAACATTTGGAAATAAATGTTAGCATCAAATAAAGTTACAATAAATAAGTAAAGAACAAAATTGTTCATTTATTATTAAAGAATCACTTATAATTTAAATGATCCCTTTTAGAAATTAAGTTTCAGGATTTGGAAATTGCGATTTACAAATTTCCAGAAAATTCAAAAGTACAATTTGAAAACATTCACTTAAAGCGATATTCGTGCAGAATGCAACAACAATGAGTGCAAAATTCTCAAAAATTTCGTTCCATCAATTTTATTAGATAGGAATATTTTCCTATATTATATTAATATTTACCTTCCATGCCTGGTGCAAATTTCAAAATAAATTTTAGTTACTATCTAAAGTCTCGCTTATCTCTTTATTTTTCTCTCTCTCTTTTATCATTCATTTGTTATCACGTCAAGATTTGTAAAAAAAAATTAGCATAAACCAAATCAGCGGAGATAAGCCACAAACGTATTATTTTCCACACCTACTATATTGTTATATTGTTGTTATCAGGTTATTAGTGGTCGAAGAGTTAATAAATATGTCAACACTGCGTTTCTGTCCTGTAATTTTTATCAGCTTCGTTTTGCGAATATTAATCATAAATTAATAGCTATTTCAAGAACAGCTGAAAGTAAACCTGTTTATAATTGAGATTCAGGGTCATCTTATAAGCAGAACATTACATTTTTATGAAGCCTTTACTTACTTCCGTCTCTATCCTTCTTGGATAGGAGTATCATCCCTCGGTTACAATTATCGTGCTAATAAATAACATCCGTCCATCAATGAAACTTAAAGATAACTATGTTTTCGTGACCAGCTGAGAGTGATCGCATTGTGTACCTTATTTTTCAAGGATTCTGTATCTTTGAAGCACTCTCATGGAAAATTTTACCAACTGTTTTAATTCTGATAAAGCATTTTACTTTTAAAATGACCATGGTTTGTATTATCAATGAAAAATATGAATTTTTAACCAAATAGTTGAATTTCCAACGAAAAAGAATAATTTTCTACCACAAAATACTAATTTGCAACAAAGTACATGAATTTTCATCTAAAAAAAGATACATTTTCAACTAAAAAAGATGAATTTACAAACCAAAACTAGAATAGTTCAATTTGAAGTTAGAAAAATTAATTTTAAACAAAACAAAAATACAAATTTTTAGTAGCACTTATTAATTTTCAACTAAAAAGTATAAATTTTCAAGCAAAAATGGAATAGTTAGATCTTTAGTCGAGAAAATTAATTTTCAACTAAAAAGAAACGAATTTTTAGCCAAAGAAATTAATTTTTAATCACAGAATTGAATTTTCAACCAAAAATATGAATTTTTGACCAAATAGTGAATAGTTGAATTTTCTACAACACAGAGCATTTTGTAACAAAACAGATTACATTTCTATTAAAAAAGGTAAATTTTCCATAAAAAATTGAATTTTAAACGAATTTAATTTTTAACCAAATGCGTACATTTTCAACTAAAAATATAAATTTCTAAAAAAAATAAAATACATAAATTTTCAGTTAGTGAAATAAATTTTCCAACAAAAAAGAAACGACTTTTCAACAAAATAGTTCAATTTTCAATCACAGAAATTAATTTTCACCTAAAACATATACATTTGCGATTAAAAGTAGAATAATTAAATTTTCATTAAAAAACTTAATTTTCTACCAAGAAGATTAAATTTCTCACAAAAAATGGAACAGTTACATTTTCAGTTTAAAAAAATTAATTCAAAATAAGAAGAAACTAATTTTCTACCAAAACATACGAATTTTTAACAGAGTACGTGAATTTTCAACCAAATATTTGAATTTTGTAATGAATTTCCAACCAAAATGAGGAATTAGTCACCAAGAAGCTTAAATATTCTCCAAAAAATTCGAATTTTTAATAAAATACAAGGATTTTAAATCAAATATTAGAATTTTCAACTTAAGAAGATAAATTTTGAACCAAACATGTACGTGTTAAATTATTATTTGAAACAATATAGTAGTTTCACTTCCAACAACGTAGTTAAATTTTCAACCAAAAAGGATGCATTTTCAACGAAAAACTTTATATTTCAACCAAAAAGGATTTTAGTTTTATATCAAAAATAGCTGAATTCAACCAAAAAGGATAAATTTTCAACAAAACAGTTTGAATTCTCAGCCGAAGGAGATAAACTGTTAACCAAATAATTGAGATTTGTAACCATAATAATAAAATTAACTTCAACTTTAGTTTTTCAAAAATTTCCTAACTCTCTCAGGTCTTCCCTGACATTATCTGACTTTTTGGAATTACCTGATCTGCAGCAACTCTGTAATTTAAAAAAGTATATGTTTATTTGAGCTTAAATGCTGAGCATATTCTCGAGAGCATTTGCTTAAAAAAATTTTTTTGTAACAAATTTTTCTTAAAATCTCGAAAAACTTCCCCTTTTCTCTTTAATTATTGTGCGATACTCGAAAATACAATTGTCCATTTTGCATTATTTCACTCACTTCAAACTAGACTATTTAGGCCCCAAATAAAACTTTAAAGCTAAAATATTTGGGGCCGTGCATAAGTCTGAATCACTAAGAACACATTTTTTTATTTAATATAAATATCAGTCAAATTTATACAGCTGTTTGTCAGCTATTATTTTCGAAGCAAAATTTACTATTTTTTAACCTAATATTTTATAAGTCCTGCCTCTTTTTCATGTTTTTCCACTTAAATGCGAAGTGAGTTGAAAATATACATTGAAAGTGAATTATTTTCGATTAAAAAGTCTACTTTTAAATTCCAGCCAAAAAATAAAAGATTATCAATTTTTTTAAATCAGCAATCAACCTTTATTTAGCAAATTATTTCGTGCGAATTTATTTGGTTTAAAGGTTATTTTTTTTACTTCAAAAAGTGTCTTGACCAACCATTTTTTTTCTTTGAAAAGTCAACTATGTTGCTTAATATTCGTCCATTTGGCTTGAAAATTCATCTATTTTTGTTTAGGATACAACTGTGTGTAGAAAATATTTTTTTTGTTATGAAACAACAAATGTTTGGTTGAAATTTAAACTGTCTTAGTTTATGGTTCAAGTATTTTGTTGAAAATCCCCATTTTTCGGTAAATTTAACCAGTTTTCATTTAAAATAAAAATATTTTTGATTGAAATACCATCTATTACATTTTTTGTTGGTAGTAGATCTTTCTAGGTTGAAAATTCAATTTCTTGGTTGAAAGTTGAATTACTTGGTTAAAAATAAATTTTAGTGTTGAAGATTGAAAAATTTGTTAAAAAATTCAACTATTTGTTAGAGAATTAAACTGTTATGTCAAAAAAATTTTCTTAATGATTGTTTTAAATGGAAATTTAACTATTCTAGTTTTGGTTAATATATGATATTTTTATTTTAAATTTTTTTGAAAATTCATGTCATTTGTTGAAAATTCGTCTTTTTGTCTTGAAAGTTCAACATTTTGGATAACATTTATGTTCTTTCTTGGCTGAAAACTCTTTCTTAGTTGAAAATTCGCCATTTTGATTGGAAAATTCATCTCTTTCGATAGAATTTTCATTTTTTTTGTATCACTTCAACGGGTTTTTGTATTTAAAATGAAAATCTTTTGGTTGAAAGTTGAACTGCTTTCTTAAATTATTTTTTTTATTTTTTAGATTCACAATTTGATTGGTTTTTTCTGGTAAAAATTAATTTTTAACTGAAAAGTTAACTGCTTTTTTTGTATAAAAATTCAATTACTTTGTTGAATGCTAAACACTTTTGTTAGACATTTTTTTTTGTTAAAAACTCGTTTCCTTTTGGTTGAAAATTAATTTTTTTAACTCAAAATTTAACTATTTTGTTAAAAATTAGTTTTTTTGTAACTAAAAATTTGAGTATTACATTTTTGTTTGGAAATTGATCTTTTTAGTTCCAAATTCAATTATTTGTATGAAAATTTATCTTTTTTAGTTGAAACTTCAACTATTTAGTTGAAAATGTATGTCATTAGATAATTAAACATATTAGTTACTTTCTCAAATGCTGCAAAAATGATTATTTATAATAAACTCGCGAAATTCTATAGACGCTCAGTGACGATTGTTTAAAAAAAATGTGAAAATATTTAGATACCTTAAAAAAACCTGGAATTTTTAGGAACTTTTTACCCAGCGTTTGAGTAGAGGCCCTATTTTACCCCTTTTTGTGAAAATGTCCCCTATTTTCCCTTTGTTGAGCTCTGTTTGTGGTCTGAACTCTGCTAAAATTATTATATTTTTCGTTTACTTTACTAAGGATGTCACGTACTTGGACATTTGCAATTATATGCCACAACGGCCCATGAGTGGATCTCCTCCTGGCACAGCTTTATCGCTTCATTTAAGATCTTCTAGCATTTCCTCTAGCCTCGCTTCCCCCGGAGACAGTGGAGTTGTTTTGGACAGTGACATGGATCTTTCAAACGAAACAGACGGCAGCAGTTACAAGGTCTTTTTCTCTTTTTTTCTCAACAACAAAAAATTATACTTTCCATTTAGAACTTCTTCTATATTCAGTCTTCAATTCTCCCACAGGATTCATCGATTGAAGATATTCCAAATTACCGCAACAATAAATATAAAACAATTCTGATGAATTGTGCGAAAGATTTGAAAAGCATGGAGCGTTCCTTTTCATCAAGTGACTCGAGTGAAGAAGGAAAGACTCCAGTCCAGTCACCAGCAATAAAGCCTAATCAAAATAATATGGTGACAAAAAGTGACATTGTCAATCAAAATCTCACGTATAAACTCGATGATAATGAATTGAATTCCTCCAGTTTGGACACCTTGAAAGATTATCCCTACTACAGCAAAAGTCTCGAGTCAAAGTTCGACCGGGTCAACAATGAATTGGACAATGTTGGCAATGATATCAATAAAAGATACAGCTACTATGGCGATAGTGGCTACAGTTTCAAGAAAAATATTGAGAGC